>OU015748.1:107291348-107349602 GCA_907169655.1 Acomys percivali
AGAAAGAAAGAAAGAAAGAAAGAAAGAAAGAAAGAAAGAAAGAAAGAGAAAGAAAGAAAAGCCAGTGCAACAGAGCAGGAGCAACTGATGAGAGATGCCATAAACAATCTCAAATTAACTGTGAGAGGGCAAGGGGCTGGCCAGCCTAGGCTTGGGGCTGAGATGGTAAGCAAAGAGCAAAGAACCATGGCAGTAGGAAAGGCACTTGCTGCCAAGCCTGGCAGCCCGAATTACATCCATGGAAGAAGAGAACTGACTTCTGCACATTGTTCTCTCACCTCCACAGGATTCCATGGCATATGCCTCATTGCATGTGCTCTCTCCCACAAGAAAAAAAAAAAAAGATTGTGTTATGTTTTGAGACAGGATTTCATTATGTAGCCTTGGCTGGCCTGGAGCAAGCTATGTAGATCAGGCTCAAAAGATCTGTCTGCCTGCCTCTGCCTCCTCCAGTGCTGGGATTAAAGGTGGACATGACCACACATCACCACACCAGGCAGATTTTTAAAATTTTTACAAATTGAAGTGAGCCTAAATAAAATTTCCCTGATACTTTCATGTCCCAGGCTGTCTCAGGTTACAGCAAGATCCTGTGTCAAACCTTCAAGGAGGTGCGTGTGTCATGTAGCCCAGATGAGCTTGATCACCGATCCTCCTGCCTCCATTTCCCAAATGCTGGGATCAAATGTGTGCACCGCTGGGCGTGGTGGCGCACGCCTTTAATCCTGGCACTTGGGAGGCAGAGGCAGTCGGATCACTGTGAGTTCGAGGCCAGCCTGGTCTGCAAATCGAGTTCAGGACAGCCAAGATAACACAGAGAAACCCCATCTCGAAAAGCAAAAATGTGTGTACCACCATGATTTATGTACACTGCTTCACGGTACGTGACCAGCATCCTACCACTTGGTAGGGTGGGTTCATCCTAGCCCAGTTTCTACTGTTTAATCCCCAAATTCACTGCCCTGTTCCTTTTCCCTCCATTGCTTGTTATCTTAATTCTAAAAGATTATTCTAAGAGCTGGGTGTGGTGGTGCATGCCTTTAATCCCAGCACTCTGGAGGCAGAGACAGGTGGATCGCTGTGAGTTCAAGGCCAGTGTGGGCTACAAAGGGAGTCCTGGACTGCTAGGACTACAAGAGAAACCTTGTCTCAGAAAAAAAAAATCTCCTTGGCTAAGACTTTCAAAATTTTATTCAAGTGTGTATTCATAGTTGCCCATT
This sequence comes from Acomys percivali, assembly GCA_907169655.1. Lineage (NCBI taxonomy): Eukaryota > Metazoa > Chordata > Mammalia > Rodentia > Muridae > Acomys > Acomys percivali. The sequence continues at coordinate 107,292,569 of OU015748.1, forward strand.
AAAGTATTTTTATGATGGTTACTTAAAATCCTATTAAAATTGGGAGTTATACCCCATTTGTAATCTCCATGAAAGCCCCGGGGTTAGAGGATCAGAGATTATATGTTCAAGGCCAGTCTTGGCTAGATAGTAATATTGTAAAACCTTGTGAAAAAAAAATAAGTAGCAAGAGAATTTAAAAGCCTCTTCAGGAGTTGGAGAGATGGTTCAAAGGTTAAGAGCACTGGCTGCTCTTGCAAAGGTTAATTCCCAGCAACTACATGGTGCCTCACAACCATTTATAATGAGATCTGGTGCCCTCTTCCGGCAGGCAGGCAGACATACAGGCAGAACTCTGTATACACAATAAATATTTAAAAAAAGAAAACCTTACCAATCCCATCACCTCTGCCATCTGGGGGTTGGTGTCTTTCGGAGATTTGCTAGTTTTGTTGTTACTGTCAACTAAGACATAAACATTTCAGGTATTGTATAGATTCTGGATTTATTTAAACCTGCATTACAGCCAGTCTGCTGCCTTTTCTCAACTTTGTCTTTTCTCAAACCTTGATTCATCAACATTCAAAATGTCCACAGCTGATCATGGCAGAATAGGACTAGGTACTATTCCATTCTACCCCTATCAACAAATATCGACATTTCTGATCCCATAGACGACCCAAGCAGTGAAGTATTCATGTAAGATTAAGTTCTTCAGCGCAAGACACGAGCTCCCTTGTTTACTGTCCACAAATGCCTAGGTCTGTCTATACTGGAGCAAACCAGGCTGCACAGCTAGTGTGCTGGATAGTTTTATGTCAATGTGAGACAAGCTAGTTACGTGAAAGGAGGGAACCTCTACTGAGAAAATGCCTCCATATGATCCAGCATTTTCTTAGTGCTCAATGGAGGAGGGCCCAGCCCATTGTGGGTGGGGCCAGCTGTGGGCTGGTGGTCCTGGCTTCTCTAAGGAATCAGGACAACCTGCACCCCTCCTTGGCCCTTGCATCAGCTCCTGCCTTCTGGTCCCTGACTTGAGAGTTCCTGCCCTGTTTTTGATGAGCTGTTATATGAAACTGTGAGTGAAATAAACCCTTTCCTCCCAAATTGCTTTTGGCCATGGTGTTTCATGACAGCAACAGTAGCCCTGATGAAGACACCTACGGTCTCTGCGCGGGCTTCCCAGACACTGCTGTGTATCTATTTTCAGTTCTGTACCGAGCTTCAGCGTCACAGGTGAAGGTCAGAGCTGAACTATAAAGCGAAGAGGTAATGGGGCTGGAGTGATGATGACTCAGCGGCTGACAGTGGGTACAGCTTCTGAATTCAGTTCTCAGCACTCAAGTCAGGTGCCTTATAACTGCTATTAAACGCCAGTTCCAGGGGAATCCAGCATCTTTGTCTTAGTAGGCACCTGCATTCCCATGCACAAACCCACACCTGGACATGCACTCGAGCACACACACATAATTAAAATTTTTTAAAAGTTTGCAAGGGTAAAGGGAAGAAGTGCTTATTTTCTGGAGTAAGCTCCACTAAGGCCACTGTGATGCTTTTTTTTTTTTTTTTTTTTTTTTTAAGGTTTTTTTCAAGACAGGGTTTCTCTGTGTAGCCTTGGCTGTCCTGGACTCGCTTTGTAGACCAGGCTGGCTTCAAACTCACAGCAATCCACCTGCCTCTGCCTCCCGAGTGCTGGGATTAAAGGCGTGCGCCACCACCGCCCGGCTTTTCCTTTCTTTTTTTTTCAGCTCTTTTATACAGTATTCATCCATGTGAACCGGAAGATTCTTGGAACAGAAACAAATGCTAACAATGACTTTAGTTATCTATATGCTTGGACTTATTTCATTTTAAGGCCAAAGTAGTACATCAAGCTCCACATCATGACCTGGAATTAATAAACTTTCTTTAAAAAAAAAAATTTAGCCGGGCGTGGTGGCGTACACCTTTAATCCCAGCACTCGGGAGGCAGAGGCAGGCGGATCTCTGTGAGTTCGAGGCCAGCCTGGTCTACAAAGTGAGTCCAGGACAGCCAAGGCTACACAGAGAAACCCTTAGACTTACAGACAGTTGTGAGCTGCCATGTGGATGCTGGGAACTGAACCCGGGTGCTTAGGAAGAGCAGTCAGTGCTCTTGACCTCTGAGCCATCTCTCCAGCCCCTCAATAATAAACTTTCTTAACTAACACAAGTATCTTGCCAAGTCCTCAGGGCTGTGTGAAAGTTTGCGTAAGTCCTCTGGCCTGCTTCTGTTAAGTACTCCAAAGAATGGTCCCCGACAGGGCAGGGAAAGCTGCTTAATGTTAGAATTAGAAGCAGAAGCAGGGCTCAGTGGCACACTGTGAAAAGAATTTTTATTTGCCTGATACAACTGTTCTCAGAGGCTTACTGCCTCTGCCTGCTAAACCTAGGCCTAGAATGGGTCTAGGTTTTCAGCCTCTGAGACTTTTTTTTTAAAATATTTTTATTTAATTTTTAATTTATGTGCATTGGTGTGAGGGTGGCAGATCTTGGAGTTACAGACAGTTGTGAGCTGCCATGTGGGTGCTAGGAATCGAACTCAGGTCCTCTGGAAGAGCAGACGGTGCTCTTAACCACTGAGCTAACTCTCCAGCCCCAGCCTCTGAGACTTACTGCTTAATGAGCTCACCCTTTCTTGTTCTAGCGCTGGGCTGGCTGCTTCACCTCAGCTGTTCTGGCTCAGACTCCTCTCCCAGCTGACTTATTCCATCTGGTTTCTCAAACGGCCTCAAACTAACTCCAGCACTCTTTTCTAACCTTCTGGCTGGTTCTGTCTTCACCTGTGTTCTTTCTCTGCAACCTATGATTACTGTCCCTGTAAACCTGTCTCCTCCCTCTGCATTGCCCCTTAAGTAGCTTCCCTTTCCTCTCTGTTCTTGTGTGAGTTGGGTGTGTCCTATCCTGTCAAATCTTTCTCCAATTTGTCACTTTTTTCTGTCAATTAGACATCATTTTCTTTTTTCTTTGGGGCGGGGTTCAGGCAGGGTTTCTCTATGTAGCCTTGGCTGCCCTGGACTCACTTGTAGACCAGGCTGGCCTCGAACTCACAGCGATCCTCCTGCCTCTGCCTCCCAAGTGCTGGGATTACAGGTGGGCGCCACCACGCCTGGCTACTTTCTTTTTTTTAAAAAAAGATTGTTTATTATGTATATAGTGTTCTACCTGCATGTATTTTTGCACACCAGAAGAGGGTATCAAATTTCCTTATAGATGGTTGTGAGCCACCATGTGGCTGCTGGTATTGAACTCAGGACCTTTGGAAGAGCAGCCAGTGCTCTTAACCTCTGAGCCATCTCTCCAGCCCCTAGACATCACTTTCAAACATGGGTGCTTCCTTCTACAAAATATCTTTACCTTCATTGTTTGGGATTCAAGGCACGTATCATCACAACTGGGCCTAAGCGTTTCTCTACTTGGACTTGCTCTATACCAGGTTGGCCTTGAACTCGGGTGTGCTTGCCTGTCTCCTGGATTAAAGGTTATGTTTGTATTCCAGCAGATTCACATAGACCTAGGTCTTTGGATATGAGTATAGCCATGTTCTGAATTAAAATTCCTCTTCAGCACACACCTTTAATGCCAGCACTCTAGGAGGCAGAGGCAGATGGATCTCTGTGAGTTTGAGGCCAGCCTGGTCTACAAAGTGAGTCCAGGACATCCAAGGCTACACAGAAAAACCTTGTCTCAGGAAACAAAAAACCAAAATGTTAGAAACAGAGCTTAATGGACCATTCTGGTGAGAACTCAGAGGATAACACTCAGAGAAATGTGGACAGCACGGGCCTGGCTCTTGAGCTTTCAGGGGGACGAGGACCCTAACCAGAAACAGGGCTAGGAGCCAGTCATGTGGTAATTTGGCAAAGAATCTGCCTGCATTCTGTGTCTTGAGAACTTAGCTGAGGCTGAATTTAAAACAAACAAACCAAAAGCCAATTTCTAGAACAGTATAACCCTGAGTGTGCAGCACGGTTATCGTGGTGGTTTGAGTAGGCGTGGCCCCATAGACATGTGAGTTTGAATAGTGCCCATAGGGAGTGGTACTGTTAGTAGGTGTGACCTTGCTGAAGTATGTCACTGCGGGGAGGGCCTAGTGTGGCTGGGATTTTTGCTGCCTATGGATCAAGATGTAGAACCCTCAGCTGCCTCTCCAGCACCATGCTGCTGTGCTCTGCCATGCTTCCGGGCATGATGATGAGGGACTGAAACCATACACTAGCCCCGGTTAAACGCTTTCCTTTACATGAGTGGTCACGGTGTCTCTTCACAGCAATAAATTCTCAACGAGGATAGTGCTCAATGGTTTACTCTGATGCAGGCCAACAGAGCCAAGTGGGGCAGGGGAAAAAAAGGATGCACCACTTGGAAAGGAACAGCTTGAGAAACCTTATGCTGCAGCAGCTCAGTCATGTGCTGAAAGAGGCTGTAACTGTTAGAGTAGTGGAGGTAAAGAGATGCCTCCTGCTCTACGCCCACAAGACTACTCCCAGCTCAGCTTCTGAGTAGAGGACAGGACACAAAGTGGTTCCCTGCTCCTAGAAAGCAACTGCCTAGACAAGTCTAACTCCCATACAGAAGCTAGCACTACTGTGCTCCACGGGGCCAGGATGCAAAGAAGTTGGCCAGACCTGGCAGTGCCCTTCACGTTGGTACTGGAGTATGTAACCGAGGTGGAGTGAGGCAAGGCTCTTATGAAGCACAACTGTAATGGCAAAGCCTGGTTACTAGCGCCATGGATATGTGACAGAAAGTTGCATATAAGAAATAGAGCCAGCCGAAGAGTTATTGCAGAGAGCAAAGCTGGAGGGACAGAACTATGTAAGCTCTGACACTGAAGCCTCCATCACTGGACACGGAGCCACGAGGTTTGGTGTCTGTACTACACGCCTTGGTCTTGCTGTGGTCCAATCTTCTGACTATGCCCTTATTCCTTTCCTCCCTTTTGGGATGGGAATGCGCACCCACTCTATGACACTGTGCATTGGAAGTACACGATCTTTTTTGATTTCCGAGGGCCAGTTAAAATTTTGCTTTGAGAGCCAGGTGGTGTTGGCACACGCCTTTAATCCCAGCACTTGAGAGGCAGAGGCAGGCGGATCTCTGTGAGTTCGAAGCCAGCCTGGACTATAGAGCAAGTTCCAGGACAGCCAAGGATACACTGAGAAACTCTGACTTAAAAGACAAACAAAAATTTGCTTTGAGGCTGGAACAATGACTCAGTGGTTAAGACGACTGCTCGTCCAGAGGACTCAAGTTTGATCCCAGCACCTCAAGGCAGCTCACAGCTTTAACCCCAGTTCTCCAGGGAGGTCTGATGCTCTCTTCAGGCACCAAGTATGTCATCATATCCATCGCTGTTCCCTCCCACCACCCCCTCACCCCCCAGAATGGGAGACAGAGAGGAGGGGAGAGGGGAGGGGAAAGGAGGGAGAGGGAAAGAGAATATGAATACATAGGCTAGGGCCAACAAGATGGCTCAGTAGGTAAAGGTGTTTACTTTAAGTCTGATAAGCTGAGTTTGATCCATGGAACTCATGTGGTGGAAGGAGAGACTGGACTACCCCAAGTTGGCCCCTAACCACCACACATGAATCATGAAATGCACACACACAATGCAGTAAAGGCAATTTTAAAAGACATTATAGCTCAAAGTTAGAAATAACAAACATTTATTGAGAAATGGAAAGTAACAAGCCCCTCCATCCTGCTCTTTTTCTCTCCTGAACAAGACAAAGAAGTGATGCAAGGGAGTAGGGACTCATGAGGGCTGGCCCACCTTTTCTGTTTCCCAAGATGGCAGTCTGAAATGCAGGAGGAACAAACACCACACTCCCCAAAGTACCACATAGCCAGGAGGCTGAGATTCACTCAAAACTAAGTCCAAAGCACGCCTGGCTCACAAAGAGTAGGGAACCAGGAAAGCTTCGGCCATCCCTACTCTACACAAAGCAAAAGGCATGCCAACTGTTCCCAGTGGCCGAAAAGCCAGGCCCTAGTGTCCTGGGGTGTTCTCTTGGGCCTGGAAGGGTGAAACATGGAGGAATGTCTTCCAGTTGCTGAGAAAAATGTAGCTTGTACCCATTTAGAAGGGTTTCAGAGAAGCAAGTTTCTTTAAGTAGGAGAACGGAGCACCCAGATGCCAGTGCTTGATTGTTTGGCTGGGCAACCTCAGAGCTGAAGGACTGATTTTGACTCAAACTAGAGCCTTCCAACTGAGCAGACCTAACTCAGGAAAATATGAATTAATTGAAGTTCTCTTTACTGGCCTAGCCTTGACGGTGTCGAGGTGCCTTAGCTTCCTTTACTTCCTCGGCTTGTGCCTTTACAGCACACACTACTGATATGCGTGCCCTCAGAATGTTCCAGCTATAACAGCTTGGAATCTCTGTTCCCATCATCAGGGGACTACTGCCCAGCTCTGGACTGCTGCTGCTTGACTCTCAGCAGCTGCCCCACAGGTGAGCAGAGTCCCACAGTTCTACACTAACAGACTAAGAGCATGCTGTAGAAAACAGCCCCCCCAGCTTGCCTGGTAGACCGGCTCCACTGGAAGACCACTCGTTGCAGCGTGGATCACTTACACTAGCAGAGACAACGCCCTGGTGGCAGCTGCACTTTGGGCAACCCTCATCGCTGTTCTGTAGATAGCCGAAGCCAGAGAGGCAGAGCCAGAGCCAGCCAACAGCTCTCATCCAACCTTCCCCCCTCCCCCCCAAAGCCCTCTGTGCTGCAGCAGCAGCCTGGGATGGAGCCTGGAGAAAAGACCAAGTAACCTGGAGCTGGCACCTGCATCAAACCAGGCTGTGATGTTGCGCTGGCACGTGAGACCAAAGAGGGCGAATGGCACAGCTCCCCTCCTCACTCCCATCTGAGGCTGAGAGCTGGGCACATGGCCTCTGGGATGCTGGCTTCTGGACTACTCTGGCCCTGTCACAGAACCAGGCACAGTAGCAATCAGGTCTGGAAATGACAAGAGGCCAGTGACTTAATGCAGGCCCCAAGCTTGACCTAGTGCACACCAAAGGGCAAGAGGTCCCTTTCGTCCCATTTTGTTTGAAAACTTGAACAGAACAAGAAAACTGAAAAAAACAAAAACAAAAACAGCAGTCTTTCCAATATCCCCTGTGTCCTGTGTCCCATGAGGCTACAAGAAGGCCACCCAGGGAAACAGTGCACCATTTCTAGGGAAGAAATCGGCTTGGGGCCAAGGGGAGGGGAGGCATACCGACAAACACATCCTACCTTGGTGATGAGCGGAGGAAAGAGCAAACACTACAGAAATATAACCTTACACAGAGGGCAAAGTGTAGAACAACAGAGAAAGGTGGGTCCCATCCAGTGAGGAAGCTCTCCCTGGTGCCTTTCCTTGCTCAGGGGGCTTCAGTCCATCGGCCCATTGGGCTCAAGCTTTGCCTTAGGAAACAGAGCTACCCTCTGCCCTGTTTCTGGCTGCCTCGCTCCCCTCCTCAAAGTTTGATTTTGAATTCTGTGGGCTGTGTGGTCATAGAGGCCCCCGACGACTTGAAGAGCGCTCTGAGAATGGTGTCAGGGTCCACTTCAGCAGGAGGGTTGGAAGAGGAGGCAGGATTTCCCCGCCGAGGCTGCTCACTCTCCTTTTTCACTGAGGGGCTGTCACTCAACCGCCTGTGAGAGCAGAGAACAACATCCCTGTCAGTTTCCCCTTAGGTGGTGCTAGGTCCCAGTGAGCATCTGACGGGAGCTAGGAGTGGAGCACGATGCTCCCCATACCCCTATCTAACTTCACCTCGGAGGAAACTGCCATTTTTTTCTTATTTACTGCGAAACAAAACAAAACACCTAGCTGCAGGTGGCTGAGTGCTCGAGTTTCATATCTGGAAACACTGCATGTTCTGGGTGGTCACACATGGCGACATATTATGCAAATCTTTCAAAGTCTAGCCTAAGTCAACCACATTGATCCTGGTTATCCCAATGATTTCCTAACATATCAGGTCATAAAAACCTTCAATATTTTTATTTTTTTAATTTTAAATTATGGGGGCTGGAGAGATGGCTCAGCAGTTAAGAGCATTGGCTGCTCTTCCAGAGCTTCTAAGTTCAATTCCGAGCAACCACATGGTCAATCGCAACCATCTATATGTGATCTGATGCCCTCTTGCATGTGGGTGTACACGCAGATGGAGCACTCATATACATCAAATAAATACTTCTTTAATTTTAAACTATGTGTATGTGGGCATATGTGAACAGGTGCTCACAGATGGTTTGAGCTGCCCAATATGGATGCTTAGGTCCCCTGCAAGAATAGTATGCATTCCTTTTTTGTTTGTTTGTTTTTGTTTTGTTTTTCAAGACAAGGTTTCTCTGTGTAGCCCTGGCTCTCCTGGACTCACTTTGTTTTTTGTTTTTTGTTTTTTTGGTTTTTTTGAGACAGGGTCTCTCTGTGTAGCCTTGGCTGTCCTAGACTCACTTTGTAGACCAGGCTGGCCTCGAACTCACAGCGATCTGCCTGCCTCTGCCTCTCAAGTGCTAGGATTAAAGGTGTGCACCACCACGCCCAGCTTAGTAGTATGCCCTCTTTATAACTGAACTGTCTCTCTAGCCCCTTTCTAAAACATTTCTAAAGCACAACTTACTCCTGGCTCAGTTTTATTGACTGGTCCAATCAGCATCTATTACCCAGGTTCAAATCCTGACTTTGCATGTCTAAGTCCATTCTAGTCTGCCTGGCACAATTCCACCCACCCTGGCATTCTCACCTTCCCCCTTTCAAGAAAAATGCTATCCTGCCAGCCTCAATATTCTATGCACCTGAGGCTCCAGAAAGTCCTCAACAGTGAGCCAGGCACACGTGCCCAGATGTGGTCCAGCACCACCTTAACACAGTCAATTACAGGGAAGTGCAGTTACTTTCCACTAGGAAGATGGTGATCATACAAAGGGGATGTGAGAGTTGCTCTCCACTTCCTGCAGAGATGCTGGACACTGTCATATTAGTCCACTGTAATCAAACCCTGGGGACAGTTTGAGACAAACCGCTTAGTTCTAATTCAAGCATCCTGACTGACCACTGAGGATCAGAATAGAAGAGGTGACTGTGCAAAATAAACCAGCAGGGAATCTGTCCCAGCCTGTCTCCTTGGCACTTACAGCAGGATGGGTTGGTCTGAGGTGATGACATTCCCATTCATGTGAAGGTTGCACTTCATGGGTTGCCCTGGAAACCAAAAAAAAAGAAAAAGGACACTCTCACCCAGAAGCCAACACATAGCCAAGACCCCCTGGCCACTGAGGAAGCTGGGTCCTAGCAAGCCCACAGGTGAAGACAGAGGCTGTGGCATCTGGCTTTCTCAGCAAGACCCTTTAAGAGACTCATCCATGGAGATGCACTACTCAGAGTGCACATCTCTGCCTCTTCCTGTTACCCAGAAGGCCCTAAGGGATGAGTTCCCTAAGATGTCTTTGTACCAATCTCAGAGGACAGCTTACTCCATAAGCCTACTGCTTTCAGACAGAGAGGGAGCGTGGTGGCAGGTTCCCCTCTAACTTACCATCCAGACATCGGTTATTATATTTCTTATAAGCAGTGATGGCATCATCCTTCTTCACGAACACAACCTCTGCTACCCCAGGATGGACCAGCCGAGCTCGTTTAAGGGCTCCACACACACAGAAAAGCTCCTGCAAGTGAGCACAAGTAGGTTGGGAGGGAACTCCTGACTCCCTGCTGTTAAGTCTCCCCAAGGACTGCACTGCAGCCTCATGCCCAGGACTTCAGGGCAGGGCCTTTGCTGCTGCAGCTCTTCCTTTCTTGGCTTGCAATACCTGTGACCCCCCCACAAAGTCATGTCCCCACCCCCAAGTTCTCCCTGTGCAATCATGGACCTTCACAGCACTCCTTGTCAGAGCAGGGCCCAAGCTTATCAAATGACTTTCAGAGAGCTCTGTGATAGAGCCACAGGACAGGCGCAGAAGCTCATTGAAGTCAACTGCTAATGCATCCCAGGGAGGGAGACTGTTGGAACTATGCATGCTGGTGTTCTACTCAGCCCGGGGTGAGTGACAGTCATGGGGTGCCTGACGGAGGGGCTCCCAGGACACGTTGAGCACTAGGTCAGTAGAGCCCTAGTAAATTAGGCACAGACGGACAGTGGGTGCTGCCTTCTGCTGGCTGAGTGATTACTACTCTTAGGCTGTGCCCTCCCCTAGCTCCCTTCCTGCCACAGTCTTTGCGATGCTTAGCACTGACTACAATATAAGTGTGAACTACATACCAGCTTCAACTAAAACCTTTTTTTTGTTTGTTTGTTTTTTGTTTTGTTAACCTCCTAGCCACCTATCTATCTATCTATCTATCTATCTATCTATCTATCTAAAGACAGGATCTCTATGTTATCTTAGCTGTCCTGGACTCTCTTTGTAGACCAGGCTGGCCTCAAACTCACATCAATCCACCTGCCTCTCTCTGCTTTCTGAGTGCTGGGATTGAAGGCGTGCACCACAACCGCCTGCCCCCCCCAAAAGTTTTTTAAAGATTTATTTATTTATGTATATGAGTGCTCTATTTGCATGTACACCTGCAGAAGAGGGCATCAGATCATATTACAGATGGTTGTGAACTACCACGCAGTTGCTGGGAATTGAACTCAGGACTTCTGGAAGGGAACTTAATGCTCTTAACTGCTGAGCCATTTCTCCAGGCCCAAAAATCATTTTTAAGGGAGTGCTTTGTACATGCTCTCTTCATTTTCTAACCACCTCATCTTAGTGACAAGGGAGGCAGAGGCCAGAGAGGGAATATCATGTGAAGATGTATGAGAGAGGCAAATCAGAACTTAAGCCACTTCTGCCATTCACGTCTATAATGTTTTGAGAACAAGGCTAATGACAAGATCTCTAAAATGATTTCATGAACCGGGCGTGGTGGCGCACACCTTTAATCCCAACACTCAGGAGGCAGAGGCAGAAGGATCACTATGAGTTCGAGGCCAGCCTGGTCTACAAAGAGTCCAGGACAGCTAAGATACAGAGAGATCCTGTCGATAGATAGATGGATGGATGGATGGATGGATGGATGGATAGAAGGCTAGAGAGATGGCTAGGAGGTTAAGAGTACTGGCTGCTCTTCCAGAGGTTGGGAGTTCAATTCCCAGAGATCACTTGGTGGCTCACAATCATCTATAATGTGATCTGATGCCCTCTTCTGGCCTGCAGTGTACATGCAGGCAGAACACTGTATACATAATAACAAATAAATAAATCTTAAAAAAAAAAAAATGATTTCACTATGCACCCTTGGCTGTCCTAGAACCCATTATGTAGACAAGGCTGGTTTTAAATTTAAAGAGCCAGCAACAAAGAGCTGCTGAACCTAAGATGTGGCTGCAGGGAAAAGCTGGAGTCTCCAGTTGTAATCATCACCATAGGACAGCCCAAAGGGTACTTGAGTCTCTAAATGAATAGCTCCACTGAGTGCCTACTATCCCTGCTGAGTGACAAGGAAGCACTGGCTGCTTCCAGGCTCACACTTATCAGGCATATTAGCTATGCTCATAACTCTTATGAAGGCAATCTACAGAGGTCACCCACCAAACCATCCTGCTCCTTCAGATAGCAAAGGAAACAGGATGCTACAAAGACTCAAGGGAAAATACCAACCAGCAACCCTGCGCAATGACAATGCCTCCATAAGCTTGCATTTGAATGCTTGGTCCCCAGTTGGTGGAACTGTTTGGGAAGGTTTAGGAGATGTGGCCTTGTTGGAGGAGGTGTCACTGGCTTTGAGGTTTCAAAGAATTCTCTGCCTCCCACTTGTGGACCAAGATGTGAGCTGTCAGCTGTTCCCACTGCCATGGGAACATGGCTCTCATCATCTGAAACCCTAAGCCCCTTTTAAATGCTTTCTTTTCTAAGTTGCCTGGTCATGGTGTTTTGTTACAGCAAAGTAAGACAGGTATGAAAGGCAACCTCCTAGTCCTGTCATGAAAGACACTCCATGATGCAGGCAGGCTGGGGGGGGAAGCTGTCTAGAGGCTGTGCAGAAGAAAGCAAACAGAGCTGCACCAATGTTGTGCTCTCAACAGCTGCCTCCACTGCTCTTTCCTCCTAAAGATCACTTTTGCCACCCCAAGACACAGCCCATGTGAGGCCCTTGGCTGGTGTCTGAAAACTGGGCCCCCCAGTTTTGTAGCTGACAGAGCAGCTCACCAACACCAAACCGTACAAGTATGGTTTATAGTGAACACCTACTTTGCTTCTGCACAGTATAGAACTTTGGTACATGCTAAGCACATGTGAGCACCAAGCTCCAAGAAAGCCTTGGGCACTGAGTCTTTAATAGGCCCCGGTGTCAAGTGCTCTCATAGCTTGTTGGGAGAATAATCAGATGCTGTGTCACCCTGCTGGGAGTGACACCTATTAGCCTGACCCCACCCACTGGTGACTCAGCCCTGTATCTATGGGTGGTAACAAACAACAACTCACCCCGAGCGTAACCATCCTTTAAGTTCCAGCAAATCACTACTGGCATGGTCCTACAGACAAATACCAGAAGCAGGCTGTGACTTAAAGGTCAGATGGCCCATGATGGTACTTACAACAATGTCTTCCTCTGTGACACGAGGGTGCAGGTTATTCACAGTCATCTTGGTGCCTTCCAAGGGGCTGAGCACAGGCTGTCACAGAGACAAGAATGTGATGAGGAGTCAAAAGGCAGCATGCACACACACAAAACTCACTCCAGACAACTGCCTAGAAAGGCAGGAAACCCCATTCAGAGTGCATCTACCACACTGGGTCTCCTGGACTGTAGAAAGCAGGAGACTTCTTAAATGTGCAGGCCCCTCAACCCAAGTCTGCAGGGACTGCTGTCACACTTCCAGATCCAGCCAGCTCAAACGGCATGGGCTTAAGTTCCTGAGAGGCATCAAATGCCATCTCCTTGTGGTTCTCAATAGGTCTTTTCTGGGACCCCCATGCCATGTCACTCACTACCTAGTGTGATCTCTCTGCAATGGTCCTTCCTTACTGGCCAGCAAGCTGACTGAGGACATGGGTTTGTTTATTCATTGCAGAGAGGAGTGGTAACATCTACTTCACAGGGTATTCTTAGGACACACAGCACAGCGACATCCAACACAGGCTGACACTTAGCTGGGATGATAGCATTCACCTTACCTCAGAAGGTGGCAGCTCTTTGGGAGGCTCCTCTTTGTTCACCAGTGTCCGAGACATGTTGGTCAAGGCTTTGGTTCGAACAGAGGAGGGGAGAACAGGAGCGGTGTAGGCATCATTCTGAACCACTTTTGTGAGAGGAAGGGCCTTGGATACAGACAGCTTAGAGCTGCTCAGTCCAGTCTGAACAAACAGGAAGGAAGGAGTCTGAGAAGCCAGAGACACAGACCATTGTCTGAAGGGCTAACAATGAGCTAACACAAGATCCCCAAAGCCTCTCAGTCCAAGCCCAAGTACCGGTAATGGACAGTCGGGAAGAGTAAAAGCGAGAAAAGCACAGAGCCATGCACTGACCAGAACCCTTGCTGGGAGGCACATAGAAGGCACTCCCCATAGAGCTGGTGCTTAGCAAGAGGATTCCATACAGACTTGACCAAGAAACTCACTTAAGAGCCACAGGCTCAGCCAGGTGTGGTGGTGCATACCTGTAACTCCAGCACTTGGGGAGGCACAGGCAAGCGGATCTCTGTGAGTCGAGACCAGTCTGGTCTACAAAATGAGTCCAGGACAGCTAAGGCTACACAGAGAGACCCTGTCTTGAAAAGGGAGGGGCGGGGGGAGAGGAGAGAAGGGACTTGAGAAAAGGGGGGTGGGGAAGAGCCATAGGCTCACTCACACTGTTCACACTTTCAGAAAACCCTGGAATTTACAGGTCAAGCTCATTCCTAGATAAGCTTCCACTACAACAGAATGGTTGGGCATAAGAACTGTCTTTTCAGCCAGACGCGGTGGCACATGCCTGTGATCCTAGCACTCTAGGAGGCAGAGGCAGAAGCAGGTGGATCTCTGTGAGTTCAAGGCCAACCTGGTCTACAAAGCAAGTCCAGGACAGCCAGTGCTACACAGAGAAACCCTATGGGGGGTGGGGGTGGGGTGGAAAAGAACTGTCTTTTTCTTTTCTTTTTTAAAAATTAGTTTTTATTTTCTGTGCATTGGCATTTTGTTTGCATGTGTATCTATCAGATCCCTTGGACCTGGAGTTACAGACAGTTGTGAGCTGCCATATGGACCCTGATCTTCTGGAAGAAAAGCCAGTGTTCTTAGCCTCTGAGCCATTTCCCATGCCCTAAGAACTCTCTTAGGAAGGCACAGAATTCCTAGCTTTTGGGCTCTGATCTGGCAATGCAGAGGCACCATGCACAGCTATAGCCTGCATAGCTCCCAGACTGGAGAACAGGCTGCAGAAAGCTAGCATGTACAGCCCATCAGAATCAGCCCCTCCCAAACAGAGGATGTGGTTTCCTGGAAACAGAAACTCAGTCTCATGTCTAGAAGATGCATGAACTAAGGCAGCAGGTGGCTTGCTGACTTTAAGGCTTGCTGTCACTGAACAGGAAGAAAGAAGGGATGCCACAGAGGGTATGGGGAAGGGTCAACTCACCAGGCTTCTCCAAGTCTGGCTAAAGCATCCTCCCCATGCCAGACTCCACACTCTCAAGCCACTCTCTCTGTCTCAAGAATCTGAGAAATGACCTAGGAGCCATGCTGACTCAGCTCAGCAACTCCACTGACTACTTATAAGCTGGGTAATGAGGAAGAGGTTCATCCCCCTCTCTGTGCTGCTTCCTTATCATAGAAACAAACCCATGTCCCTGAAGACGAACAGGAGCCTCACACAAATGACTGCAAGCACAGCTTTTCCAAGTGGAATTAGCCATGGACTAAGCCAGCAGATAGGCAGGCAGACCCAAATGGTCCAATTACTGGAAAACTGGAAAGGCCTCTTCCCTTTGAAAATAAATGAACTGGCAACATTCAGCTTTACAACCACTGTAAGAAGTTAACTAGTGCCCAGGAGATTGCTTCATACTTGGGATCATAGCCAAAGCTGTGTCTTTGCAGCAGGACCCTCAGGTTCCCAGACACTGCTCTCTCATTTCTCTGCATGATGTGTGACCAGAGCCCTTACCAGATGCAGCTCACCTTTCCTGACTTCTGGTAAGCTCATACTGCTTACAGTGTTCCTAGGCTCCTACTGCTTACAGTGTTCCCAGGCTCATACTGCTTACAGTGTTCCCAGGCTCATACTGCTTACAGTGGACCCAGGCTCATACTGCTTACAGTAGACCCAGCCTACTGTACTGCTATAGGAGGAGAGCATGGACTAAGACACAATTCCCTTCAAGGGTCTCAAACCCAACCCTGGGAATTGCAGCTTTTCACTGCCCTGCTGTAGGACCTTGAGCAAATCCTGGACACTCCAGTGTCCAATGACAAGATCAAGGAACTGGCTAGTTATAGTTCTAAAAAGCTCATATCCCAAATCAATGAGAGGCCTGATTCTCTACAACCTCATCCATCCATTTGATCTAATGCGCAGAGTGCAAGGGAAAGGAAAAATTGCCATACCATGTGGTGGACCAAGTTGCCCGTGGCTGCAAACTTCATCTGTTTAGTAGGAACAGGTGTTGTAATGTCATCATCTTCATCTAGGTCGTATAAGTTCTGAGAATAAAGAAACAGTAGCTAGCCAGGCATGGTGGTGCACACCTTTGATCCCAGCACTCGGGAGGCAGAAGCAGGTGGATCTCTGTGAGTTCAAGGCCACCCTGATCTACAAAGCAAGTGAGTCCAGGACAGCTAAGGTTACACAGAGAAACTCTGTCTTGGGGAAAAAAGAAAGAAAGAGAGAGAAAGAGAGAAAGAAAGGAAAAGAAACAGTAGCTGGGGCTGAGATGTTGCTCAGCGACGCACAGCACCACAAAATAAGCATGTTGATCAGCTGGGTAAACGCTAACATGGCACTTAGCCTTCAACACACCTCTGAACCAGAGCAGGGAAGCAGCTGCTGGAATGACCAGGACCAAGGAAGGAGGTGGACACACGAGCACAGGACCGGGGCCTGGAGAGACGTGGGCTCACGTCCTCACAAGGGGACTCCTACCCACAGAACCCAGTAAAAACTGCTAAAAAGAACTCCTACTTATAGGTGCTCCCAAATCCCTTTTTGGTAGAAACATCCATGTAACCCAGCTGGCCTAAAACTCAACCCTTCTGTCCCCAGCCTCCCAGGTATTTAATACATGGCCAGAAATACCTTCTTATAGGTAGCAAATGCATATCCAGAATCTCTACAATGTATTATATTCAGCTAATGATAGTCTGAGAAAGGACTTCATTGTGAAACAACAAAGTATACTGACACTACTTACACAAGCCTAGATGGTGAGATGGTAGAGGCCACTACATCGCTAGTCCGGTATATGCTCGTTAGGCAGTATACCTGAGCACAGTGTCACTGTGGAGTACATGACTATATATCGTTTGGCTTAGAAAATCATCCCAGTCTGGTCTGTAACCTAAACCCTACAAACCCTAAAACCCTACATCTTTACCCCAAAGATGTCCACAGCAGAGTATTTCTAGTAGGGAAAATGTCAAATCAGCAGATTATCCAGTTTTAAAAGATGTTTTTACAAAGTTGAAATGAATTATTAAAAAAAAAAAAAAAAAAAAAGAATGTTACAAAATTGGGTGAGAACATAACCTCAATGCCAGGCAGGTAAATAGCAAATGAAAAAGCAGGAAGCAGGGCTGGAGCAGAGCCTCAGTGGTCCCGTACCTGTCTAGCACCATAAGGCTCCACTCCCAGTGCCTGGAGAGACGGCTCAGCGGGCAAGAGCACTTACTTGCTGCCCTCAGTTCCCAGCACCCACATGAAGGGTGCAGCTCTTCCAGGGACCTTCTTCTGACCTCCACAGCAACAGGCATGCGTGCAGTACACATACATACATACATACACACACACACACACACACACACACATGCAAACAAACACTGATACACATTTTTAAAACAAAAAGCCTGGAAAGGAGCTACAGCAGAATAATGATGGTGCCTAGCTTGCTGAACAGGCACATGAGGCTGTTTTTCTACATTAGACACATGTAATATTTATAATAGCAAACAATTTAATTTTCCTGTCTTCTACTCTCCTTTATACCTCTCCCTCTCAAGAAAAAATTTCTTCTCCGAGGCTGAGGTGTTGCTGTTTAGATGGTAAAATGCAAAAGCTCTGGTTTCATCTGCAGCACAACACACCACCAAGGTGGAGGCAGGAGCAGCAGACCACACTGTTACATGAGACCCTGTTTCAAAAACAAAGTTTCTTTTTGGAGACAAGGTCTCCCTAGTAGCTGAAGCTATCCTAGACTTTGTGACCCTCCTGACTCTGATATACCATACCTAGATTAAGAAGTTTCTTTCTGGGCTGGAGAGATGGCTCAGAGGTTAAGGGCACTGGCTGCTCTTCCAGAGGTCCTGAGTTTAATTCCCAGCAACCACATGGTGGCTCACAACCATCTACAAATGTGATCTGATGCTCCCTTCTGGCCTACAGATGTACACACAGGCAGATCACTGTATAATAATAAGTAAATAAATCTTTAAAAGGAGAGGAAGTTTCTTTCTTTTTTTAACACAAGGTCTCATTCTGTAGCCCAAGCTGTCCTGAACTCACTATATAGGCCCTGCAGGCCTCAGATTCATGAGCTCTGGCCCAACCTCACAGAACTGAGATTAAAGGTGTGAACCGTCATGTCTCCAAAGGGGCTGCTGCTGCTTTTTCACTATGTAGACCAGGCTGGCCTCGAACTCACAGCGATCTGCCTGCCTCTGCCTCCCAAGTGCTGGGAATAAAGGCGTGTGCCACCACAGCCAGCACACGTTTATTCTTAAAACTCACAAACTTCAAAGTGAAAAGTTTCTTCTAACACTTTGAAATAGGAGCCCTAGGCCAGTGCTCAATCAATCTACCCAAGCAGACCTCATGAACACACGCATGCACACTCACTCTACCTGTTTAGCCTGGTGGTTATTGACAACATTGATCCTCATTCCAGCAGGATGGGCATGAAGTGGCACCATGGCCTTTTGCTGTGGAACCTAGAAACATCCAGTGGTCACAATCCATCCCAGAGGGTTTAATGTGCATTCCGAGTAGGTCAATGAACTTGAAATAGGTTGGCAGGTACAAGCATAGCAAAGGTCACACAATGGGCGTGAAGGCTTCATGAACTTGCCTCAGTCAACCATTGGTACTTCTACCCCAGATTAAATGCGGTCTCCTTTCCTTCTAGAGTGGGGGCTGTATGGGGTGGCCAGGGTACTGGAAAAGCAGTCACTTCCTGGGCTCCTATCCTGGTCCTTGCACTGATTGGCTGAGTGAGTAATGTCAGATACACTATTTCACATTTCTTACAGATCCTTTCTTATAAAACTGAAATTTTAATTTAATTACTAATTCTAAATTTTGAGTGAGGAACAAATAAGATAGAACTTTTAAGTACCTGCCCAGCATGCGCACAGCATGCTTTGTGTTCTCCTGTTTTTTCTCTACTTCTGTTTCACTTTGGAAAGTCAGTTCATTCTGGTGAGCCTCTCTGAAAGACAATGCCCTGTGCTCCACAAGACTGTCTTAATGTGCTTTATGCCTTTTTGTAAGCCAGAAAGTGCTGGATCTACACTGGGAACAACTGCATTTTTGCCATTCCCCACTTCTTCCAGCAAGCTTCTCGCTTTCTTCCCAGGCTTCTGGAAATGCAGGATAGGAGCCACAACCTACCTGGATAGTTTTGGTGAGTTTCAGAGCAGGGGTCACAGTCCCAATGGGTGGGCTTGTGAAGGTGGCAGGGGATCTCCTCTTCAAGCTGATCTTCTCCCGGGCATCAGCCACCTGGCGGGGCTTCTGGGGCACAGTGTTCTGCTGCTTTCGTGAATTCAGCATCTCTCTGGCATCCTGTACTTTTCCTTTAATCCGAAACCGGGCATCTTTCTGCAGAAGCTTCTCCCGGGCATCTTTGACTCCCAGCTTGAGGCGAGCATCTGAGAGGCCGATCTTCTGCCGAGCATCAAATCTCTGCTGGAAGGTGGCTGTGCGCGCTGGCTGGCTGAGAAGACTATGCTGGATCCCAACTCGAGAACGGACGCCTCCAACTCCTGGTCTGGCACTGAGCCTGCAAACATAAACCGCAGCAGTCAATGGGTCTGGGGATCAACAGCAGCCCATGGAGGAGAGCTGGGGACACCTAGCATTGAGCTTGTCCTGGAATTTCCAGAACCCTGTTTGCTCCCAAATACACAGAAACGTACATACTTCTTTCTTGTCTCCGGCTTCTAACTTTGCCTCAGAAACAAAATTATGGAGACCCTATCACCAGTTAAAACCGTTTGCTCCCCTGACCATGCTTTCAGGCACTCCTTTATGTACCCTGGGGTACCTATTATTATGTCTGCTCTCTCTGTGGAAGGCAGACCTGGTAAAGCTGCCTCCTTTTTGTCTGTTTTCAAGACAGGGTTTCTCTGTGTGGACTCACTTGCAGACCAGGCTGGCCTCAAACTCGCACATATCAGCCTGCCTCTGCCCCCCAAGTGCTGCAATCAAAGACATGAGCCACCACTCCCAGCTTGCAAAGCTGCCTCTCAAAACAAAGGGTGCCTGTCTCCTGGCAGACACCTCTCACTAGGACTAAGAGAGCCAATGTGTAGGTGTCAGCACTCAGAAGTCTAAAAATAGAACGAAGAATAAAGATTCCATAGCCAGGCATGGAAATGCTTGTAATCACATCATTCTGGAGGCTGAGGCAAGAAGACTGTTGAAGCCAAGGCTGGTCTGAGCTACACTGCAAGACACAGTTCAGGAAAACAAAACAGAAACAGGCTAGAGACAGAGCTCAGTGGGCAAAATTGCTGCTCGAGCAGCAGACCTGGGTTCAGTTCCCAGGACTGGTACGGGGGCTTACAACTATCAGCACCGCCAATTCCAGGGAATCCAATGCTCTCTTCTGACCTCCGAAGGGCACCAGACCCACATATGGTGCACATAACACATTACATACATTCATGCAAAACATTCATACACATAAAATAAGTAAATCTAAAAAAATTAGAAAGTAGCTCTGCAAAAAAAAAAAAAGAAAAAAGAAAGTAGCTCTGCAGTAACAAAAATGTACAATTTCAGAAACGCTGAAAATTAGAAATGAAGGCTGTAGAGATAGCAAAGGGGCTAAAAGCACATGCTAGTCTTCCAGACTCGTTTGGTTCCCAGCACCCACACCAGGTGGCCCACAGCCAAATGCCTGCAACTCCAGCTGCAGAGGATCTGATGGCTCTACCCTTGTCAGGCACTGCACACAAGGGAGCACACAAACAAGGGCACGCACACACACATAAATAAAATTTTAAATTGTTTTTAAGAATTAGAAATGAGGGGGCTGGAGAAATGGCTCAGAGGTTAAGAGCACTGTTTGTTCTTCCAAAGGTCCTGAGTTCAAGTCCCAGCAACCAAATGGTGGTTCACAACCATCTATAATGAGATCTAGTGTCCTCTTCAGGCATGTGGGCAGAATATTGTGAAAATAAAAAATCTTAAAAAAAAAAAAAAAAAAAAAGAATTAGAAATGAGCCGGGCGTGGTGGCGCACACCTTTAATCCCAGCACTTGAGAAGCAGAGGCAGGTGGATTTTTGTGAGTTCGAGGCCAGCCTGGTCTACAAAGTGAGCCCAGGACAGCCAAGGCTACACAGAGAGACCCTGTCTGGAAAAACCAAAAAATGAGAAATGAAGCTGGGCATGGTGGCGCACGGCTTTAATCCTAGCATGGGAGGCAGATCACTGTGAGTTCCGGGCCAACCTGGTCTACAAAGTGACACGGCTTATTTATCAATGTTTCCTCCAAAGCCTCTGATCTGAGTCAGGCTAGCCCTGACTCCATGACAGGGAGGAGACTAAAACAGGCCAGGAAAAATGACAATACACACTTAACAAACAAGAGGCAAGCTATTTCCAACAGAAATACCATTGGTTATTTCATTATGTCTATAATCAAACCAGCAACATGATGCCCGTACATGAAATGGATGAAAGGGACCTTCTGTCCAAAATATCTCAGTAACAACTCCAGCATCTCAGCTTGACCAGGGTTCTGGCAGCCGAAATAAACTGAATTTAGTGATGATTATGATTAAAACAACAACAACAACAACAAACAACCTTTACACGCTAAGTTATAAAGGCTGTCTTATGTTTTCTATAAGGTTTTACCTGGAAACTTACAGGGTCTAATGGCTTAACAAATGTATACATGTGATAATGATTGTGTTACTCTGTGTGTAATTTGACTTCAACTGTCTCTTATTAAGGTGATGTTGCACAGGACCTTCTAAGCTAAACAATGGCCATCTTCAGAATGCCAGCTGTACCTGCTTAAAACAGCTGGACTTGCCGGGGATGCGGGGGTAAGGGGGGGGGGTGGCGCACGCCTTTAATCCTAGCACTCAGGACGCAGAGGCAGGTGGATTGACGTGAGTTCAAGGCCAGCCTGGTCTACAAAGCGAGTCCTAGGGAAACCCTGTCTTGAAAAACAAAACAAACAAACAAAAACCAGCTGGATTTGTTCAATGTAATAGTGCTTTAAAAGGAAGAAAGAGGTAAGGTCACTGGACTTCCAGTCGCTCCTCCTAGCTGGCTGTGCACAATTAGGCCATAGTTATATGAGACCTCAAAGTTTTCTGGATGTAAAAACGGGGAGGAGGCCCACTATGCAGCAATGAAAATAAACTGAGTAAAGGCTGCAATTATTGCCCAACACCTCCCCCTACAAAATTTCCTTGCCAAAAAATGATGAATGTTGACTGTCATATCTCATAATTTTTTTGTTGTTTTGGTTTTTCGAGACAGGGTTTCTCTGTGTAGCCTTGGCTGTCCTGGACTCACTTTGTAGACCAGGCTGGCCTCAAACTCAGAGAGATCCTCCGCCTCTACCTCCCTGAGTGCTAGGTTTATAGGTGTGCACTACCACACCTAGCACGACACAATTTTTTTTTAACCAAGAGAGATGAATATATAAAAGTTAAAAACACTAAACTAGGGGTTAGTGGCTCTCTGAATATTCCCCCCACCATCTAAGTAATTTAAAACCTACCACAAAAGTTAGTAGTTAACAATTCATATGCAGGTCTGGAGAGATGGCTCAGGGGTTAAGAGCACTAACTGCTCTTCCAAAGGACCTGAGTTCAATCCCTAGCACCCACATGGCAGCTCACAATTATCTGTAACTCCAAGATCTGACACTCTCACACAGACATAAATGAAGGCAAAACACCAGTGCACATGAAATAAAAATAAATTTTTTTAAATTCATATGCAAAGCAGGTTTGAGTTGGTGTACCCTAACACCTACCCCATCTACAAACTGCTGGAGCACACGAAGGGCTGGTCCGACAGAGCTAAAGCTGCAAGACCTCCCATGACAGGGCAACAGCAGGATATCAGAGACGGGGTCCCAGTGAAGAGCCAGGATTGATAGTGTAAAAAAGCCAGAGGCCTCGAACCAGACCAATGACTCACTGCAATGAACATTTGCAAGTAAAGCTGTTTGGGCAAAAGGGTGTGCTGTGTGACACACAGTTCCACAGTGAGATTCATTCATTCTTTCTATCTATCCATCCATCCATCCATCCATCCATTTTGGGTTTTGTTGTCGTTGTTTTGTTTTTCAAGACAGGGTTTCTCTGTATTTTGCTTTTTTGAAACAGGGCTTCTCTGTATAGCCCTGGCTGTTCTAGAAATCACTCTGTAGACCAGGCTGGCCTCAAACTCAGAGATCCGCCTGCCTCTGCCTCCCAAGTACTGGGATTAAAGATGTGCACCACCTACCCCTAGCTTTTTATTTGTCTGTCTGTCTGTTTGTTTTTGTCTTGAGGGAGGAGTTGCAAGCATGGAGGGTGGATATGGTGGGGTGGGGAGATGAGTGGGATTGGGGTGCATGATCTAAAAATCACCCCCAAAAATCAATTAAAAATTGTTTTAAATGGATGAAAATTCAATGAGCAAAGTGGCTAGATTTATAATACACTTGCATGGCATGATATCCACAGGCCCAGGTAGTTCCCTTGGAGGAAACACAGCACTGGAGTAAGCTGCATGCTAGCCTCATTACAGAATAAAGATGCATTGGAAAATAAGACCTGCCAAAGTCCACTGCTCCTGTGCGTGGCTGTGTAGGCCTGACCAGAAAAAACTCCGTATCTGTAGTGCAGGTAAATTACTCCTCACGTCTCACAAGACAGGGGAATGGATTCTCTGCCTGGAGGATCTTAGAGTCTACATCTACATCCTAAATGCTTCGAACAACAGAGGCAAATAGCAATTGCTCTGCCCTCTGCCTTCTAAACTGACATATGAGGAGGATACTGTGAACAGGGGGACCTGTACCAAAGATGTCCACCTGACTGGTAGAGACCTGTATGACATCTCAATAGGCCTTGTCCTTTATCCTGGCTTTCAATTCTTCCTCTTAACAAAAGCTAATTCCAAGGTCACACCCTAACCACACACTCCTCCATTAAAGGACGCTGCCATCTACTCTGTCACCAAACTTACAGTTTGGGGTATTTATTCAGACTACCCAAGTGATGTCTTTGAAAACTTTGCTATGCTGGGCGGTGGCCTTTAATCCCAGCACTAGGGAGGCAGAGGCAGAGGCGGAGGCAAGTGGTTCGCTATGAGGTCGAGGCCAGCCTGAGCTACAAAATGAGTGCAGGACAGCCAAGGCTACACAGAGAAACCCTGTTTCGAAAAACAAAAAACAACAAAAACAGAACAAAAAAAGGAAAAACCTCTGCTAGACAATCCTATAAAAAATGACAAGAGTTCTATTTCTCTTTTAAACTAACAATTAGATGCTGCACGTAGCAGACTTCCAGGTGCTTGTTCCTTATGCAAGAGTCTGATGTAATAAATTGCTAATTAGTCATCTTTCTACAAAACTCAGGTCTACGGTCTGGACAGTTGTGCAATTGCATTCAACCTTAGTAACCAAAATCTACCCCTTAATGTTCCCCCACAAGGTTATACAGTTATTACCGCCTGACACTTTCTGGATCTAGCCATTTGTCGAGTTTTACTGTGGTCCCTTGGATGGATCCTCCTCTGAGGGACTCTAACTGCTGCCCTTGCTACACTGTCCCTTTCGTCAGCTCAGAGAAATCCACAGCCTAAGCCTCTGAAACCAGCTTGGGTGACCTCTGACGGAGACTGCCGTTCAGTCCATCACTCTTTCTGCTACTCAGAACAGATGGACTGAAGCCTTTCCACATCAGCTCACCTCTGTCTTACAGCTCTCAAACACTTAGAGACATTTCAGATCAGCTTAACTTGCTTGGCTGCTGCAGGAGTGCATGACTAGCTCCGACTCCTGCTAAGGATGGCACCTGTGCCCTCCTCCAAAAATGGTGCTGCTTCCACACCAACAAAGCCTAACTGGTTTTAGATGGGGCCCAAGACACAGGGACCACACAAAACTTCACCCACAGCCTCTTCCAATGTGTGTATGGGTTTTAGTTCCCTCCACTCTGGCGCCTCCCCATTACTTCTTTCATCTTTATTATCCTCATATTCACCATTTTTTACCCTGTTTTTTAAAGTGTTTTACCCTCTGAACTTCTCCTACATCCATACAAAATGTTCATGTAAGCCCTGCTCAGTTGGCATCTCTGGTTGCCCTTCCCTCCCCCACATGGTCCAGTAAATCCCACTCCTATCTCCAACCCCGCCCCCCCCCCCCCCCCCCCCCCCCCCCCCCCCCACAAAGGAAAGCTCCCACATTCCCAGCATTCCTGATGACCGCCCCAACCTGGAGCCACCGGCTCTCCAAGCCCAGCAGGTGGCAGACATGTCATCTTCCTTCACCTGCCATCCTTAAAAACCCCCACCAAGTTGAGGTGCTGAGCCTCATTGTCCAAATAAACCTGCCCTTTTCACACTTTTAATCTGGCTTCCATTGGCTTGTTTCTTCAGCGGAGCTAACCCATCAAGCCCTCCCTTCCCAATGACAAGTTATGGGGCTCCAACAGGTACAACAAAGCCAGTCAAATGAAGGACGACATAACCTTGATACAACAAAACACAGTTACCCTACACAGAGGCTTAGACTTAGTGACTGCCGAAAGGGAAGGGCATCTGTGCTTCCTAAGAGAAGAATGCTGTTTTTATGCAAACCAGTCAGGCCTAGTAGAGAAAATGCTAAACAACTTTAGAAAGAATCCAACACTGAGCTGGGCATAGCAGCACAGGCCCATAATCCCAGCTCAGGAGGCAGAGGCAGGCGGATCTCTGTGAGTTCGAGGCCAGCCTGGTCTACAGAGTCCAGGACAGTCAAGGCTACACAGAGAAACCCTGTCTCGAAAAACCAAAAAAAGGAGAGAGAGAGAGAGAGAGACAGACAGACAGGCAGGCAGGCAGGCAGGGGAAGAGAGAGAGGGGGTAGGGGTAGGTACAGCTCCTACTTCTTTTTACTCTTCTAAGTTGGGATCTGTTGGGTGACAGTCTCAGGTCACGAGGGAGTGGCTCAGGCTATACGGAGCACTAGCCCCTAGCCATAAACAACAGTTTAGCCCCAGTCTGCTCCACTTGCACAAACCACATGCCCAGTATAAAAAACAACCCAACCTGCTCTCAGTCAAACCACAAAAAATAGCTTTAACTTCCTGGTAGCTACCCATATATGTGCGCACATGTATAGACCTGTCCCCTGCCCCTTTAAAGGCACTCAACTTCCACCCCTCAGGAAGGCTGTAGCTCACACTGCTCCAATGAAGCGGCCTCAGCCAGGTGAGACTAAGTCTGTCTGCGTCCCTGCCTCAATTTTCTGGAGCAATCTAACAAAGGGAAATGTGTGACATTCTAGACCCCATAATATCAATGCTGCTTTTTGAGAAGTTATGTTATCCATTCCATCAGTCAGTTAAACAACCCCCAGTCAGGAATGGAGCAGGGGCTGGAGAGAGGCTCAGTACCTAAGAGCACTTGGCGCTCTTGCAGAGAGCACCACAGCTTGATTCCCAGTACCCACACTTGGCAGCTCACAAGTGTCTGAAACCCCAGTTCCAGGGGATCTGATGCCTTCTTCTGACCCTTCAAAGGCACCAGGCATGCATGTACGTGCAGGCAAATAATCAAAACAAAGTGTAGCTCTGGCTGAACTGGAACTTGTCATGTAGACCAGGCTGGCCTCAAACTCAAGAGCTCAACCTGACCCTGCTTCCTAGTGCTGGGACTAAGTGTGGAATACTACACTGGTTAGGTAAATCTTTAAGACAAAACAAACCAGTAAACCCTACACCACAAACTTGTAAGTAGGGCTACAATAATATTCAGGAAGATTACCCTAATCCTAGGTACAACAGGTGAAGAACAGATCTGAATGTCCCTCAATCTATTAAAACACCAACAAACAGGCACTATTAACAGCTTCAAAGTACAGGGACAGAGACACTCTACTCTGCTCAGGGTGAGAATGCACATGAAGAACACCTGACAAAAGTGCTCAGCTGGTCACAGTAAGTCACCAAGATAACCTGGATGACATCTTAATCTACAACAATGCCTCATTTGGTGACAGGGTTATACTAAAAAACACAGGATAGTAATGAAAACAGCTCAGCACTGCCATGTCACATAACCCTAGGGGCCACCTCTACTCATGCCATTTGTCACTGGTACACCGAGGGTGCATTTGTGGAGGGGAGGATCTGGCAGTCGGGATGTAGGCACTGCTCCTGCTGGGAGTAGCTATTTTGCAATTTGATGCATTCATTGCCCGGTTACATGCATTCTTTCAACTCCTTTTGAGGACCTCTGTGTTCCAGCTTTCTATAATCACATCTCCTCTTCCTGCATGAAAAGACAGCTATTCATCCCAGCGGGCAGCAGCACTGGTTACAAGGCAGGCATTAGTCATCAGGAATTCTTCAAATAAACACTCCCGCTAGGGCAGGCCTCTAAAACAGAGTCAATTATGTTACCCACCCTAGAACTGCCGAAGGCTCTGTAACAAAGCCCTCCCCTATGGATGGTCTCCAGTCTCACCCCATCTCTGTGCCTGCAGCCTCACATCCCATTGCAGGGACTGCTGAGTTTCCTGAACACACACAGTTTTCTTTGGGAAGGTGATGGAGGGTATCTTTGAGCAAGACCCTGACCTGCCCCACCTTGGACAAGATCAGTAGTGCAACTTCACAATGGGTTTCTTTCTTTCTTTTTTTAGATTTATTATGTATACAACATTCTGTCTGCACACTAGAAGAGGGCACCAGGTCTCATTATAGATGGTTGTGAGGCACCATGTGGTTGCTGGGAATTGAACTCATGACCTTTGGAAGAGCAGTCAGTGCTCTTAACCTCTGAGCCATCTGCAATGGCTTTCAAGTCCCCCAGCACTCCTTGAGATCCTGGGAAAGGGTGCTGCAGGCCAATGAGAGGGCAGGTGCCCGCTGGACCCTTCTCACTCCTATTATCCAAGGAGGACCTGGCATCCACTGAGGGTGTGTACAAGGACTAGGGATGCCTTGCCTTCCTGGTTCTGTGGACGACAGAGCCAAGGCCACCTCCAGATATCTGATACAAAAGAGGACCACGAAGGTAGCCTGAGTTATATTTAAAGAAGCAGAACAAAACATTTATTTGTATATGTGAGTGGCTACGCATGCACCCCAGCACAAATGCGGAGATCAGAGAACAACTTTCAGGAATCTGTTCTCTCCCTCTACCAAAGGGGTCTTGGGATGGAACTAAGGCTGTCAGGCTTGGTGGCAGGCTCTTTAACTTGCTGATCAATCTTGTTGGCTCTGAGGTGGTTGTTTGAAGATTTATTTTTTATTTTGTGTATATGAATATTTGTCTGAATGTACTGTCTGTGTACCGTGTGCATGTAATGCCCAGAGAGGCCAAATGAGGGTGTTAGATTCCCGGAGACTACAGTTACAGTTGTGCACTGCCATGTAGGTGCTGAGCATCAAGCCCAGGTCCACTGGAAGAGCAGCCAGTGTCCTTAACCACTGACCCAGCCCTGAGATCACTTTTATACAGAGAAACAAATACAGTTTAATCCAAATTAGTAACAGAGACAAGGCACCAGGACACACTCCTTTTCTGAAGAATCTTCAGCCCTTCCTCCCCGTGCTTTTTGTGTCTGGAGCTATGTCTACTTCAGCCTGTCTCGGCAGGAGAAGCATGAGGGCCACACGTAGATGGCCGGCCGGCCGCCCTCCGCGGCTCCAGGCACTCTGGAAATAGGACACGCAGCCCTTAGCTGACCGACTCAAGCACACCCTAACTGGACCCATCAAGAACTACACCAGTCGAAGGAAAGAGAGAGGCTGCCTCAACTACCTTAACCAGAGGCTCGACAGCCTAAGGCAGACGTCAACAGGAGGCACAGCTACACACAGCTGTCTGCGCAGCGCAGACTCAGCAGAGGGTTCTGCACAACCTAAACTCACTGGTGGCGTGTGTGGGTGGGACAGCAGGGTCTCCTCAAGAGACGGATGAGTGTCACTCTAAGCCCTCTCCTTACTCTACAAATAGGCATTCATCAAAGCATTTTTTCCTGATTAGTGGAGAGAGCCGAAGGGACAGGGAACACGGACCCTTCCGCTCTGGAAGACACGTACTCCACAAAGGCAGTTGGTGCCGGGCTCTCCAGCCTGGCTACACCGCACAAGCTTTGGCTCCCAGGCTGGTCCTGCTCTCAGATGGTTTGCCCTAGATTCTGACTGCACTTGGTGTGCCTTGGGGTCCACAGTCTTGTAATAAGCAATGAGGAGGGCTTAACCGGCGGAAGAGCTTTAGAAGGCTCTGCCGTTGCCACGCCCACTAGGAAAGTAGCTGCCCCAGGAGCCACATACTCTAAGTTTCTAAACACAAGGCTCTTCCTGGGATAACTACATAATACTGAAGCTGAAGTTGCCAGAACAGCGATTTCTACTAAGCAATGTGGGAAATGACATTTACTTACTGAAATTGTTCAGACTCTTCACAGAACTTGACATGGAGCCTCTGGGTCTAGTGTTTGTTGGCTGTGCAAGTGAAATGGGATTTTAGGAAGTGTGAACCCTTGCACTGCCTTCTGGTCTTCCAGAATACTCTTGTTCCAATCCAATCCTCACATAAAAGCAAAATTCTCTGCTGGGCATGGTGGCCTAAGCTTTTACTCTCAATACTTGGGAGGCAGAGGCAGGAGAGTCTTTGTAAGCTTGAGGCCAGCCTGGTCTACAGAGCTCCAGGACAGCCAGGGCTACACAGAGAACCCGTTTTGAAAAACAAACAAACAAAAAAAGTCATGTAGGTGTCTGGAAAACACAGCCCAGCTTTTCAAGAAAATACATGTTAAGCTGGGCGTGGTGGCTCACGCCTTTAATCCCAGCACTCGGGAGGCAGTTCGAGGCCAGCCTGGTCTACAAAGTGAGTCTAGGTCAGCCAAGACTACACAGAGAAACCCTGTATATGTGTGTGTGGGGGGGAGCATATGTTACTTGGCCACCCCAGATTCCTCACTAATGTGACCCCCTGCCCCAGCAGTCATGTAATTGGTTTAGTCTTTTTTTTTTCATATACATTTATATTATTACACAGCTACACCACAAACTACCCATAGCAAGAAGAACCATGAAACAATAAGGACTTACATCATTGTTACATTCTTAGTGTTTTGGCTATTTGTATTCGACAGCCTTGAAGAAAACGTCTTTTAAAATGATGTACCCCTGAGCTTGATCACCAGGACTTTTCAGAGGTAGAAGTCTCTCTTGGCCCGGCCGTTAATAAAAAGACCGGAAACTTTTAAATGGCTTAATGATCATGGCTGTCAATAACTATGTCCTGAGGACCATTTCACTGTGACCCAGAAGGCAGATGAGCTGGATGGAGGTGACAGGCTGCAATGCTGGCATTAGAGGAGGGTAGGCTTCAGTATGGAAGACGATAGCGGTCACTAGACAGGCATGGGAAAGCCTTAGCATCCGCTGGGCAGATCGATGTCTGGGAAACAGTGTACCTAACCCCAGCAAGGCGTTCACAAACTCACTAGCCCAGTTACCGCTTCCTCACGCCAATGCACCCTCTTGCACTGTTTTTCTGTCTCTGCCGGAGGCCAACTCGGCCAGCAGTGGCACTCTGTGGCCTTGGGAAAGTCACCCTACTTTCTCTCAGGCTCCAGCTTCCCGTTCGTGAAAAGGGTGTAAGATAATTAAACAACACCAAAGTGTCTGGAGCACCAGCTACCGAGAGGCTGAGGCGGGAGGAGGATCGATGTGAGTTTAGGAGTTCGAAACCAGCCTGGGCAACCCGGAGGAGGCCAGACACAAGCACGGCTGACATCTCAGCACTTGGAAAATGGGTGGAGTATCATCCAGGCATTTAAGGACAGCCTCCGCGACACAGCGAGTCCGAGGCCTGCGCCGGCTATGCTGAGAACCCCCTCCCCCCGTCTCAAGAAAACAAGTGAACAAGAAAAAAAATATTACAGATATTACAATAAAAGGAACCAGGCACTTGGCATCTTGAGAGCTCTTAGCCACTCAGCGGGTCGCGGTTAACCACAGTGACATAGGAGAACCGCCAGAATTCGACACGTAGAGCTCTGGGCTGGGGTCGGCTCAACTTCCGTCCTCTTCACTCCAAGGGCCCAAAGGCGGGGCAGAGACTGCGCCACCGTGGACCCTGCGACCCAGTCCCCCGGGATGAAGGCCCGGCCCTGCCCTGCCCTCGGCCTGCCGGCGGCCGCGGCTCCCGGGCTCGGCAGCCAGTGGGCTGGGAAGCCGCTGGGCCCGCGCGAACCGGCCAATTAGGAGCGCGGCGGACGCAGGGGGCGGGCACACGCGGATTCTCGCGCCGCGTTCGGGCTGCTCCCTCCTCCGTCCCCGAACCCCAAGAAGAAGCAGCGAGCCCCACATAGAGGAAAAGGCCGCTCACCGTCCCTTGGTCGTCGTCCCGCGCTTCCGGATGAGCTCGTCCAGCGAGATGTCGGCCATCTTGCGCCACCAAACTAGCGGAGAGCGGAGGAGAGGCCGTGAGCAGCGAGCCCTCCCCTTGGCCGGAGCGACGAACAGCTTCCGACACCGCGACGACGGACTCTCGCGATAACACGAACGAAACCCGGAACGGAAAGGGGGGGGCCGCTTCCCGTGAGCCTTTGCGGTACCTACTTCTAATCTGCATGTGGAGGATCGGAGTGTTGGGGTTCATTTTTCCCTCCTTTTGCAAATGAGGGGGTTAAAGTGATGTAAATCACAAAGCACTAGAAAAACTTTCGAGGGACAAGACTATTAGTTGAACAGACGACCTGAAATTCACCATAGTTGTTAAGAGACGGTAATTCCTTACCCTTGAGGATTGCGGCCGCAGTCTTCATGCCTTAAACTTATGAGTAAGGAAAATAACGATTCGGGGTGACGCCCGAGTCCTCACTGCTCATGTGAGACGAATTTTTGAGCGGGTAAAGGTTGCCACCTACGGCGACCCGCCTACTTTGCGGGATGCCTGGGTCTGGTGGCCTGCCCGACCCCGTACCACACAAAGAGTAGAAAGCTTGTGCATTCCCCTGCGAGTCCTCTGCTCCTGGCAGCAGCCACAGCTTTTGAGCCGCCTGGTACGTGTGACCTACAGCTGTGGAATCCAGAAACGTCCTCTGAGGCACCGAGCCAGCAGGGGTTTGAGGCCAGCCCTGGTCTGCAGAGTGAGTTCGGGGACAGCCAGGGAAACAAGTGTGGGCTTATGACTGCAAGTTTGCCCAGTACAGTAGTTCTTATCACTAAAAAGTTGGACTTGGAGTCCTCTAGTAGTTTCCATGTTAGATAGTTTTCCACCAAACATCTGTGTATTCATCCTTAGGTGACTGAATGCTTAAGAAATCTGTGTGCATAGTTACTAAGGTTTTTATGAACTGTTGTGTCCTGTTAATGCATATTGCCCTGTGACTCCAGCATATCGCACCTGTACTGACCAAACCTAAATAAAAAGTTTATTATGGGAAAAAGAAAAAAGAAAAACAAAACAAGCTGGGCGTGGTGGCACACGCCTTTAATCCCAGCAGATGCAGGCAGATTACTGTGAGTTCAAGGCCAGCCTAGTCTACAAAGTGAGTCCAGGACAGCCAAGGCTACACAGAGAAACCCTGTCTCAAAAAACCAAAAAAAAAAGCCAAGATCTGGACAGATTGCTTGGTGGTTAAGAGCACCTGTTGATAACAAGACCTAAGTTTGGTTTCCTGCACCCACATGGAGGCTCTCAACATATGTAACTCCAGTTCCAGGAGATCTGATGCCCTCTTCTGGCCTCCGAAGGCACTGCATGCATATACATACAATATACTCTTGGGTCAGGTGGTCATGCTCCCTTGAAAACTTACATTTTGTGAAAGGAAGGCTATTATTAAGAGATAAGAACCAGTTTCCTATAAGAATATTCACGCGCTTGGCTCTCCCAGGCCGCTAGTTTCAACCTGGAGTGCCCTCTCCCAGGAGAGACAGAGAGAGAGAGAGAGAGCGCGGCGAGAGCGCCCCAGGTTTAAATGGGGAGCTAAGCAGAAGCCAAGAGAGGCCTAGGGTTCAGGACTGCATCTGATCCTGGTCCGGGAAGTAGGATTAAGACTGGGCTTGTCCTCTTTCCTCCAGCACACATGCGTGCACGCGCACACATGTACACACACATACATACACACACACACATGCGCGCACACACCTCTAGGTGTGCATGAGGAGCAGGATCCCAAGGTAGGCAAAGGGATAGCTTTAGGTTTAGGCTCCGTGCTGGGGCCAGTTGAGCCACGCAGAGCACAGGAGCAGGCCAGAGTCTTGTTAAGAAGGCGCCGACTCCTCTTGGCAGCAAAGGTTTTTTCCCCCTCCAGTACGTAGGACTATAAGGAAATCATCTAATTTCACTGTTGGGACTAGGGTGGCTTTTCTGTGGAGGCAGCCCCATGGGCTCCCCCATGACAATGGAGGTCTGTGAATAGGAAGTCCACATTTGTTCAGCAAACACTGCCCCACCCCCAGCCACTTGCTATATTTGAAAGCAGCTTGCTCCAGCGATGAGACTTTGGGACTCATTTTCACCACCTGAACATCTGCCCCAGCCTGACCAGGTCTTCACATCCCAACCTGACAATCAAAAGTGCTGCACTGGCTGGTTTTGTGTCGACTCGACACAGGCTAGAGTCATCAGAGAGGAAGGAGCCTCAGTTGAGGAAATGCCTCCATGAGATCCAGCTGTAAGACATTTTCTCAACTAGTGACTAATGGGAGAGGGCCCAGCCCATCATGGGTGGAGCCATCCCTGGGCTGGTGGTCCCAGGTTCTATAATAGAGCAAGCCATGTAGGGCAAGCCAGTAAGCAGCACCCCTCCACTGCTCCTGCAATCCTGGCTTGTTTGAGTTCCTGTCTTGACTTCCTTCAACAATGAGCAGTGATGTCTAAGTATAGACTGAATAAGCTCTTTCCTCCCCACCCTGCTTTTGGTCATGATGTTTCATTGCAGCAACAGAAACCCTAACTAAGACAGGTGGCTTTCCTGCCACCCAGCTTAAGAACAGCCCTAACTTCCACCAGATCTATCTCCACATGACCATCTTACAAATGTTACCGGTCCAGCATCTTTCCCAGCAGAATCCGGAGCTGGGAACGAATGGCGGAGGCACGACCAGGAGGCACTAGCATGGGACAGTGAACCAGGGAAGAACACAAACCAGCCTCCAGCTCTCCCACAGAGCTGTCCTGACATGGAAGTGATAGTCATCACTGAGGAGACAGCACAAGTCTGGCCTCCATGTATACCTCCCCCCACTTGCCAAACTCTGGAAAGGCAACACAAACGCATATCTGAAACAAAATACATGTGGGTCCCACATAGCCCTCCTGCCCTTCCCGGGCGATTCCCATGAAGGCTCCAGAGGGGTTAGTATTAGCAAAGTTTTACTTTAACTTTTTTTCTGCCCATAAATGACTTAAAAAAAAGAAAAAGCCAGTGTGCAGGAGGCTGCCACCGCGGGCTGGAGGCAGCGCCAGGCACCGGGTCTGTCTCTGAGATATGAGGCACTGCTCAGAACCCCCCCAGGCTGGGGACCAGACAGAGGGTAGGTTTGGGAGGGAGTAACAAGCCAGAGTGGTGGCTCCAGACCAAGCCTGGGACCCCAAGGTCTAGCACACTCTGTTGGGCTGATGAATTAGGGCACCCAAGGCTGCAGCAGGTCATGGAGTTTCGGAAGGGTTCAGGTGCTGCCAGACACCTCCCTAAGAGAACCTCTGGGTGTCACAGTCTAATGTAGTGTTAGGGGCACAGGCCAAGCCATGGCCTAAGGCAGGTGTTGGGGGGCAGGCATGGGTGCTAGGACTATAACCACTTCCCTTTCCTTTTCCTTTCTATAAACTGTGGTCCATGGCAATGGGTAGACATGTTACTGATGCACATGTATGTACACATGCGGTGTGTGTGTGAAGGGGTTGGTCATGGGACATCTCTGGTAATGGCCAGACAGGAGCCTATGCAGAAAGTGGTGGACAGGGGCCACCTGATACACAGGCTCGCTCCCAAAGGGGCCCCTCAGGGGCCAGCACAGCTGGATGGCCAGGGCCGGGCAGGCCAGGCTGAACCCAGGCCCCAGCATGGATGTGGGCATATGTTAGGGTGAGGGAGCTGGGGTGATGAAAGAAGGGGTGGACAGATGGCTGTGGTGAGTGCGTGAGCAGCAGGCATGAAGCAGCCAGCCATCAGAAGGTGAAGCATCGCTCCTTGGGGTGGCCCACACGCTCCAGGTTTGGCAAACAGGCAAACTGGATCATTGGTGGGGGTCCACACATCAGTATCAGCGGCTCCTCCCCGGGAGGCGGAAGGTGGTCCCTGATCATCTCCTCGTTCACGAAGCCCTGGCTGTAGTCCCAGGCTGTAGAGCAAGAGACCAGGTAAGTCGGAGGGGGACTCTCCTGCCCACCCGACCCACAGTCCTCTTGTCCATCCTGTCCTGTTGCAGATGCTCTGCTTCCTTTTCAATAAACCCATCCTGCACTGGGGCCCTAAACCCACTACTTCCTGACAGCCTGCAACCAGAACACAAGGCTTTCATGGCTCCCCTCACCCACCTTATAGTGAGAAAACCTGCCCCATAGACCCCCACAACTACTACGAGATTGTTCAGTCTTGTAGTGCTAAGGATGGCACTCGGCCCATGCATGGTAAACAAGCATGCCCCGGCTCAGGGTACGGCATATGGATTTCACTTACAGAAACGGAGGCCCAGAATTGGTCAAGGTCACACTAACTAGTCTCCCTAAGGAGGTGCCCAGCCCAAGCCAGTCAGAGTGACAGTCTCTAGACCCTGAACCCCAGCTACCAGCTCACTGCCTGACCCGTCCCTCACAGCTGCATTCTGGCCCCTGGCCTGACATTGTTACACTGACACGGTGAGCAGGCCAGGTGAGATATCAGACTCGTGACTGTGGTGCCAGCACTTGAGAGAGACAAGGGAAGTGAGGATGTGAGTTCAAGGCCAGCTCTAGGTTCTCTGAAAGAATCAGCACGTGAGATTAGCCCAGGGTCTGACACCAGTGAGGCTGAGACAGACTCAGATTCTAGGGCTGGGCCCTGGGGTGACAGCCACTCCCTCCATGTCCTGCCACCTCGCCCTCTCCTGCTTGGGCCTGTGAGCACATCATTTCTACCCATCCCGTTTCTTATCACAGGCAGTGCGTCAGGGCTGGCTGGCAGGTTCAGGCTACTCAGAGAAAGAATCCTGACACCTCTCGGTCCAACTGAGAGTACCCTGCTCCAGGCCAGTCCCTGAGCTGTGCCCAGCAGGCCCAGCCTCTAGCTTGACTTCAGAGGTGGACAGGAAGAGGCAGCAGCAGAGGAGAGGGACGCCGGGCCATTGCCATCTGCCAGTGAGGCTGCTTCTGAGACCCAGGACTCTAGCACGGCTGGCACAGGCCCCTCAATTCTTCCAGCCCCATCACTCAGGATTCTCTCTGGTTTGTCTCTGCCTTTTGCAACCCAGAGTTGCCTCACATCCCTAAACACCAACAAAAACAACACAGAAGCTCAAGATAAAAAAGGCACTAGAAAGCCCCCTTTAATCCCAGTGCTCTGGAGGCAGAGGCAGGTGGATCTCTGTGAGTTTGAAGCTAGCCTGGTCTACAAAGCGAGTCCAGGACAGCCAGGGCTATTATACAAAGAAACCCTGTCTTTAAAAAAAAAAAAAAAATCCCTGGGGATGGCTCAGTGGGTAAAGGCACATGCTGTATAAGCCAAGCCTGGTGATCAGAGTTCAATTCCTGGAACTCGACTACACACTTTGTCCTCTAACCTCCATATATGTGCTGTGGAATGTGCGCGCCCACACACACACACACACAATTAAAAGCTAGTCATTTTTTGGTGGGTTTTTTTTTTTTTTTGGTTTGGTTTGGTTTTTTGCTTAGTTTTTTTGAGACAGGGTTTCTCTGTGTAGCCCTGGCTGTCCTGGACTCACTTTGTAGACCAGGCTGGCCTCGAACTCACAGCGATCCACCTGCCTCTGCCTCCTGAGTGCTGGGATTAAAGGCGTGCGCCACCACGCCTGGCATAAAAGCTAGTAACTTTTTAAAGGTGTTGGCTGACAGGCAGGCACTGCCTATATGATGTCTGCTGTGTGGGTTCCCAGGTACAGGAGCGACCAACACAGTCCCAGGAGACCCTAGGATGGGGAAGGATCCACTGTGTTTGACCAGTGATGTCCTCCAGCCCATGGACCCCATGAGCTAACTCACGGAATACATTTCCCTTGCTGGGAATGCCCAGGCATGGCAGGCCGCCACCACAGCCATGTTTGGTGTGCATCCCGTCCCTGACTGCACTTCAGGCCAGCCCTTGTTTTCTTCCATTCCTAAATTCCATTTGTACCCCTCTGACTCAGCTCCTGAGTCACTGCGAGCTTCCTAGGATCGCTGTGGAACAAGGCGTGGCGCAGACAGACAGCGGCCTGAGAACAAGCCTTCTGCAAGCGCCGACATCGTGAGGCAAGGCTCACGGGGCGTTTTTGGATGGTGTTGCCTTATCTAGGTCCTAGAGATGGCCTTCAGGAAACCTAGCATTTGCCACATGTGTGGGCTGCTGGCCCTGCATCTGGGTCCTAAGGGCCTGTTGCTGTTTCCTTGTGGGTCAGAGGGCTGAACAAAAGGGAAGGGCCTGGTAATTACCTAATTCTTTCCCTAGCCCTGTTAGGGAGACGACCTGCATTCCCACAGACCACCACAGGGGGCAGCACTGGCCCTGACGCCACAGGAGGACATTGTCCAGTTAGCGGCTCCCTGGCAAGCCTACCTCCCACTCGCAGCCCTTCAGATGCCCACACCCAGTGCCCCGTTGACTCACACAAACATGGCTTGGCGGGCATCGCTGTTTCTTCCTACTGACACTCCTTCCTGCCTCAGGGTGGGGGTGGGGAGCACAAGGCTCTTAAAGCTCTAGAGATGTGGGAGACTCACCAGGGCCTCCCTAGGGTTACAAAGGCAGTAAAGCGGGCGAAAAGAGCAGGCTCCTCTGTGGAGCTGCCTGCAAGGTGCACAGGGAGCTCCTGGGATGCCATGGTTATGAGTGGGCATGGGCTTCTTGCTGATGCGGCTACTTTTGAGTCACCACATACCTGTAAGTGACCCCTCAGCCACGCTGTTCAGTAACCCCAATAAACTCCTTGGGCACTAAGGTATATTTGGATGGAATCGTTCCTAAATACAAACAGCCTATCTTTTTGCCCTCTCTCCCTGGGGTGACTAGAAACAGTCTATCTTTGCCCTCTCTCTCTCCCTGGGGTGACTAGAAACAGTCTATCTTTGCCCTCTCCACCTGAGGTGACTAGAAACAGTCTCAGAGGATGTAGAGGTGGGGGCTGCTTTCTTTACAGCAAAGAGGACACAGTGTTGGTTTTTGTTGTTGGTTTAAGGGGACAGGGTCTCATGTAGCCAGGGCTGGCCTTGAACTTGCTATGTGGTTGAGAATGATCTTGAACTTCTGATCCCTCTGCCCCCACTTCTCCAGAGTGCTGAGACTGCAAACATATGCCACCATGTCCAGTATTTGCTATGCTACAGGTTGGATCCAGGCATCCATGCGTGCAGAGTGAGCGTTACAGCCAGGCCTCCACGCGTGCAGAGTGAGCGTTAGAGCCAGGCATCCATGAGTGCAGAGTGAGCGTTAGAGCCAGGCCTCCACGCGTGCAGAGTGAGCGTTCCACCCCCAACACTGACGTGGTCTCTTATGCCCTTATTTTTACCAAAGCAGGAACATGAAGGACAGCTCAATTCCCAAAGAGCACTCTCAAGGCAGTCTGGGGGCCTCGTCCCCTCTTCCAGCATGGGCCTGCTCACTCCACAGCACCCTTACTTGGCCCACAGCTTGCAGATGCATGGCAGAGTTAGGGTAACCGGAACAGCCTAGCCTCTCCCCAGATTGACCAGGAAAAAAAACCCACATACAAAGGCTGTTGCCGGTTACAAACCACACAGAAGCCGCCAGCCCAACCCTCGGCACTGCCCCAAAGTGAGCCAGACCCCAAGGAGCTAAGTGGACTTCGCTGTCTGGCGGGGGTCCCTGCCCTGCCTCTGCTGCTTCCTAGCTGTGGGGTGTGGGCACTTATTTCCTGTCTCTGAGATCTGTTTCCTCCATAGCCATGAACAGGCCGTGAGGGCTGAATGAGCCTGATGAAGCTCAGGGCTGAGGGTTGCCTCCCACTCCACCTGAGGTTTCCTGTGCTCACCGTCAGGGGCTCTGTCCACTGTGTACCAGAGCTTGAAGCGGGCGGAATGCTCGTTCCTCAGTTCCTCCAGCTCAGGCCGCAGCAGGATGTCTTTCTCGGACTGCAGGAGACAGGCCACCCAGTCAGGACAGGTGACTCAGGGGCTGCCCTTGGGGACCTCTACAGGGACAGGCCCAAGGGTGAGTCATCATGACCCCCTGGGCCACACTCATCATCCTTGAGGGAGACGCTGAAGCCTGATGTAGTGG
The DNA here is from genome assembly GCA_907169655.1 of Acomys percivali. Lineage (NCBI taxonomy): Eukaryota > Metazoa > Chordata > Mammalia > Rodentia > Muridae > Acomys > Acomys percivali. The sequence continues at coordinate 107,331,584 of OU015748.1, forward strand.
CCCTCTCCAGCCACCTCGCCTACACAGCCCCTCAAAGCAGCTGACCAACAGGTTCCTTATGAACGGAGCCTGTGAGGCGGGCATGGCGGGCACAGGCCTAGGATCCCAGTGCTCAGAGGCCAAGGCAGAAAGGTCCTGAGTTCAGGTCCAGCCTCCACTAGGGATGTTTACAGCCAGCTTAAACTTTTTCTCTCTCTCTCTGGCCTAGCCAAGGCTCCTGAGCGGGCATCAAAGTGTTTCCTACAGCTGCGCAGGAACCAAAGCCCTTCTCCTGGGCTACTGTGCCTCACACATGGGCAGTGCAGAGCTGGGCCAGATGGACCCTGGGGACAAGATGACCTGAATCGTATCTGAGAAGCACAAGGTGCCAGCGTCTGGCCTCTACCCTGCTAAGACATGTGGGACTCATCTTGGTCTCCTGAGAGACGTCACATTCTTTCATGTTTGGCTACAAAGCACAGGCCCCGAGGGGGCTCTTGCTTCCCTGTCCTGTTCTACCAGTGAGCAGTGCAGATAGGGCAAGCCACTCATCGCCGGCCACGCAGCAGGTCACAGAAGCCAGGTTTCAAGCGTGCTCACGGGCCTTCCAGGGCTTGTGTCCTACTCAGGTACTTCTGTCTCTGCCCCACTCTCCCCAAGTTCCAAATCTGCCAGAGGTGCAGGCAGTCCCCAGTAGGAGATGCATGCCCCAGTGCACCCCCTTCAGCAGCCATCCACATGTCTGCTACCAGAATGTTCGCCCTGCTCCTCATTCCAGACATCCTTGGCATCTCTGCAGAGCCATTCAGGCTGCTGCACAGGGCCTGGCCGAGCCCCAGGCCTGCGTGTCCTGAGGGACTGTTCACTGACCTGGTTGGCAAAGAGCAGGTGGCACACAGTGTGGTCGTCTGGGTCCTTCATGACAGCACGGATCACTTGCAGCATTGGAGTGATGCCTGTGGAACAGAGTCCCCACACACTGAGCGGGTGTCTGCAGCGGCACGCCAGGCACTCAAGCAAGGGGAGGTGAGGGAAACCCAGGCCTGGCCTCAGACCCCCTCCTCCCACCCTCACAGCTGCGGTTCCGACCCTTACCTGTCCCCCCTGCAATCATGCCAACAGACTTCACCTTCCTGACAACAGGGTTGGACTTCTTGTCTGCACGGATGGCAAATTTCCCTGGGAAGAGATGGAAGGAGCAGCTGAGCCCTGCAAGGTCCAGGGAAGGGAAAACACCACACAGCCCCAGCCAGCAGGAATGGAGACAGGAATCTGCTCAAAGACCTCTCATGGAAAAGAGAGGGCAAAGGAGTGGAGGGTTCCCGCCCTGTCGGCTGGCTGCTTAGGGCACATTGAGTCAAGCAAAGCAAAGCAAGGTGGTCTGCAGACGAACCCCCATGCACAGCCAGTGACAGGTAGGGGAGAACACCACCTGTCTCACCCCACAACCAGCCCCCAACTCCCAGCTCTCCAGAGTCCTGCCTCATTCCCGGAGGTGCCTGTTCCAAGCACCTTTGCCCTGGTAGACCAGCAGCCCGTTGGGGCCCCGGAAGTCAATGGTGTCTCCGATATTCATGTTTTCCAGGTACTGGGACATCTTCCCTCCAGCAGGAAACTTGGGATGGGTGTCCTTGAAGTAAACCTGCAAGCCAAATAGATATCTCTCGATCCCCACCCAGCTTTGGGGCACCCCAGCCTCGGGGGCGGGGGGAAGCCCCTAAAGTCCCATTCACCCAAACTTAAGCCTTCCACCCAACACCTCTCAAAAGCAAGGCCACACAGGGCTACTAGCCGGAGGGCCAGGTCGGTGCTGAAGCAGCTGAGGTTCCTAGACCAACACAGGGAGGCTCTGGGCATCAGCTCAGCCGCGCCCCCCCTCCTGGTGCAGGCTTCAGCAGTCACACAACATCCCTCTTTGAAGCGACTTCCTGCTGGGCCCCTGTGGGACTACTTTCTTGGGAAATGGGAGGCCTATGGGAGCATGGCCTAAGAATATGGGGACAGAGGAGCAGCAGTGTCCCTGTCAGGGTAGGGCCATCTCCTACACCTTGGAGAGAAGCAGAAGTCTGAGAGTCTGAGGGGTGGGGAGGAGGAGAGATGGGCAGAGCACTGGCAGCAGTGTCCCTGTCAGGGTAGGGCCATCTCCTACACCTTGGAGAGAAGCAGAAGTCTGAGAGTCTAAGGGGTGGGGAGGAGGAGCCAGTGAAGCTCAGGTCAGCAGAGGCCCGTGTCATCTACGGCTCCTCTCTGTCTGTCTCTGTCTCTCTCTGCTAGCCTCCCCCCCCCATCCCTGCACTCTTCTCTTTCTGACCACTGTCTCCAACCCAAACAGATACTCGGTCCGTGACCATTTCCCTTTTTCTGGACAATGTCCCTGCCCGGCCCTCTGGATGTCTCCACCTCTTATCCATCATCAAATCCCCACTCTGCATTCTTGGCTGTCAGTTCTCAAGTCCTCTGACTTCAGAGCCTTTCTGCCTAGACAGCATCTCTCCTCCCTCCTCACCTGGACAACGCCCACTCCAGTACAGGTGTCCCTTTCTGTGCTACTTGAGTAGGAGGCAGGTTCTCACATACACACCCCGCCCCCTGCAGCCATGCCCTGGAGACCCCACCTTGACAACCAAGTCCACAAAGCCCTTGTCATCATCGCTAGACACGGGGGTGTAGGGCCGAATGACCAAGTTCCCATCGATCCTGGTTGAGAGGTAGATATGCTGGCCTGTAAGACAGGGAGGGATCGCTTGGGGTCAGCTGCTATTCTCCCCCCCACCAGGACCTTGTCTTCCCATGGGCCTACACCTATGTCCCATTCAAACTCTGGCCTGGCCTTGGCTCTCACTGTTCCCTCCCGCCTCCTGAGGGATTCCCAGCACACCTTGGCACTGGTCTCTACACCTGGGCTGGTGCCCCTGCCAGGGATACAGGCCCACTCTGCAAGGCCAGGCATTGCCACCTCCACCCTCTCTTGACTCCAGGGAAGAGATGGGCTGGGCAGACTCACCGATGGGAAGGCCCAGGATGTGCTGGGGTGAAGGCAAGGCAAATCGGAAGCGCCGAGTGTCGTGACTGATAATCTGCAAAGAGACAGAGCTGCTGGATCTCAGAGCTCCAGTCAGCAGTGACAGTGATGTCACTGGCATACACACATGGGGGGGGGGTCAGGTGCACATTAAGTGCGCCTCTGTTCTTGCTGGCCCAGAGAGGTCCACACAGCAGGGCAACCAAAGAATGAACACATTAGCCAGGTGTGGTGGGGCACACCTTTAATCCCAGCACTCGGGAGGCAGAGGCAGGCGGATCACTGTGAGTCCGAGGCCAGCCTGGTCTACAAAGTGAGTCTAGGACAGCCAAGGCTACACAGAGAAACCTTGTCTCAAAAAAAAAACAAAACAAAACAAAAAAGAAAAACAAAACAAAAACAAAAAACAAAAAAACCCAACAACAACAACAAAAAAGAATGAACATGTGGTCTCAAAGGGAGAATACCAAACAACCCAGAGAATTCTGGGAATTCCTGTGGTGGGAAGGGTCTACATCTACTCTCAGCTGGAGCCTGAGGTAACAGGAGCATCTTATGACTGGACTAGAATTGGAGTGGACCTGACACAGAGCCACATGTGCCAAGCCTGGCAGTAGGAGAAGGTTCTAGAAGTCAAGGCAGCAAAAAAACCCCACAAAGTGGCTATGGCTGGCCTGTATAGGGCCTGGGGCTATAGTAGTGTCCACTGGCTGAGAGGTTCTGCGGTTGCCACAGTCAAGAGCCCAAACTCAGGTCACCATCCTCCAAAGGCTGGGCACCAGGGTCTAGTCAAAAGCTGGACTGTGGCTGGGCGGTGGTGGCGCACGCCTTTAATCCCAGCACTCGGGAGGCAGAGGCAGGTGGATCCCTGTGAGTTAGAGGCCAGCCTGGTCTACAAAGTGAGTCTAGGACAGCCAAGGCTACACAGATAGACCCTGTCTCAAAAAGAAAAAAAAGCTGGACTGTGGGGGCCACTTCCCCTCCAGAGGTGATAAAGGACTGCTTGGGAGACTACGGAAAGGGCTGAGAAACAACCCTCCAAGGCCCATGCGAGGGCCAAGAAGTCTGCCAGTGAGTTCTGCTCAGAGCTGACTGTGGACCCTGCTCCTGGCCCCCAAGTTGGCAGGGGGAAGAGCCAGCAGCTGCAGGGCCACACCCACATGGCACCAACACCTGGGGGGACATGCACACTTCCCCACATTAGCTCAGTCTAAGAAGGAAGGCCTTGGCCCTCAGGAGGAAGTCAGCACAGGGAGGCCGTTGGTGAGGGGAAACCCCCATCCCTGCACATTTGAGCTGAGGAAACATTGAAGAAGCCCAGCAGGGCACCACTCAGGGCAGAACTGCAGTCACCCTGCCTCCCAGAACCTTTGGACTGGGCCAAGGGCAGCCTCACACTGACTAGGAACAGAGTCCAACACTATTGACTGGGCCTGAGGGCCAAGGACACACACCACCCTTCAGGGCTTTTTTTGGGAGGAAGGACCGATAACTGCTAAGACAACCTATTGCAGGACAGCTTGGCAGCACCACAGAGCAGGCCCAGCCGCCAACTGCCAAGGGCAGCACCAGGCTGTGGGGGGGAGGGGGGAAAGAAGGTGAATTCCAGAAATGCCATGTGCCCATTCATGGGCCCATTGTGTGGCCTTGTGTCCTTATAAAAGGCATTAGACTGGTCACCAAACCAACAACAACAACAAACAAACCAAATAAAACAAGGCAGCTTTGAGTTGATGAAAACCTATCTGCATTGTATGAGTAAAATGGAAGCAGGCTTCAGGTGTCCAAAACAACCCACTGCGGGGCTGGGCCGCCACGGGCAGGGAGGAGAAGCCCCACTGCTCAGGCAGAGCTTGTACAGTGCCACCCAAATCATGTCACACTTTAAGAATTAAAGGGAAGCATAGAGAGGGGAGAAGATACGACAATTAAAAACAAAGACCAGGTAAGAGGATGAGGATGAGGGGCAGAGCCCTGAGCACCATGGCCAAGGCCCTGGTGTCCATCCTCAGTGACAGACAACAAACCAGAAACCTGACAAACAACAAGGTTTAAAAACATGATGCTGCACCAGGTACTGTGGCACACGCCTTTTAATCCCAGCACTCGGGAGGCAGAGGCAGGTGGATCTCTAAGTTCGAGGCCAGCCTGGCCTACAAAGAGAGTTCCAGGACAGCCAGGGCTACACAGAGAAACCCTGTCTCAAAAAACCAAGAACCAACCAAACAAAAACATGAGAACTCCATTTTGGTTGGAAGAAGTATGAGTGTGTCTACATAGGTGTAAGACCTACTAGAAGCTGTAGGGGTCTCATAGGACAGGACAAAGCTTGCTTTTTTATTTCGACTTTTCCCCTTCTGTCTCCTCTACAGTTCTGCAAACACCACAGACTTGTAGCCATGTGTCCCATCAACTCCCACTTGTCAGGAATACAGCATAAAGGGCTGGGCCCTGGGGCCTGAAGCCAAGGATTCTCCAGTCCCGCTAGGGTCACAGTCTGCTTTCTGACTCAGTTTTCCTGCCACATCCCTCTGGAAGCAACTAGGGGAAGCCAGGAATAGAGCAGGGAAGGGCCCTGAGGGACGGGAGGGCAGCTGAGCAGGAGGGACCAGAACTGGCCTGGTACAGATGCATGTCACAGAGGCAAGCAGAGGCAGACATCCAGGCTGACAAAGGCCCAACTGTATCTACCACAGTGAGCAGGGGAAAGGATGGGCTCTTATCTCTAAGGGGCAGGGTGCTCAGCCTCTCAGCCTGCTCCCCAGGCTAAGTAGGGGTGAATACCCCAAAGGCCCAAAGAGCCTCTCCCATCCTGATGGGACAGTGAATATGGTGGGAGACTGTCAGAGGGTGTTATTACCCTCTGGGATCATCTTCATCAGAGCCTCGGTGACTACTTGCAAAGGCACACCCTACGCAACAGAATGGGCCTGCGGGTGACCTTCCCTCATAGAACAATGGGCTGGGAGGGTCATAGGACCCTCATCTGAGGTTCCAGCCACTCCCTCCTGCACCACCCAGACATCTGTGTGGTTCTGCCCTAACTGATCCGGCCTTGGGGTCTGTGAGGGTACTACAGTGTACAGCCAAGAGAGGGTTAACTCAAAGGGGGCACTCCACCTATGCTATGTGGTGAAATCCATCACCCAGGTGGGGGTGAGGGTGAGACTTTTTCGGTGATAAGGCTGCTTTGGGGTCACCCACAGTCAACCACACTTTGTAAGTAAGCCCATGGGGTCCCCAGCGTGGCTTTTGATGGCATGGCACTTTGGTCTGTCAAGGGAGCAGGTGTTTGTTTCTATCTCCCCGGGGAAAGAGCCACACCATAGGGAGCAGGGTTAAATCCCTCTGCCACTTCTCCATGGTACCTCCGTACTCTCTACATCTGCAAAATGGGCATGTGTGGGGGGCGGGATGGGGGGGAGGCAGCTCAGGTACCCAGGAGCCACAAGGATGCTGGGGGCGGGCCGAGACACTCACCTCCTTGTCGATGAGCCGCAGCGGGTACTTGACTTCGGGGTTCTCCAGGGTGATGGCAGGTGAGGAACGCTGAAACAGCTTCATGAAGAGGCTGTAAAGGAACCAGACGGGGGAGAGCGCCACGCGGCTCAACTGCAAGGATAGAGTGGAAACCGAGGTCAGCACAGGGGCAGCAAGAAGCCGTGCCCCCTCCTTACAGGTGACACTTCACCAGAATCCCTGGGCCATTTCACTAGGAGCTACCAAACCAATTGTGTCACCTGCCACATACTGGGTTGTCTGTGCCCAGCACCATGCGAAAAGCCTTGAAAAGCCTTGAACTTCTGATCCTCCTGCTCCCAAGTGTAGAGGCAGGCGTGCCATGCATGCTGAGCAGGTTCTCTACCGAATCCCAGGCCCAAGTTCCAGGTCTCAGCCTGGCTCAGAATCCACCGCAGAGCCCTACCGAGCACAGGGCTCTAATGAGCCCAGTTTCCTAGGGGCCACAGCCTCCATATTTTGTCTTCCTCACTTCCTCCCAGAGCCATGGAAACAAGCCAGTGAGGACAGATAAATTGAGTCACTTGCCATAAAGAATGAGCCTGAGTCTCTCTCCCTGGGTGCTGGGCTCTGCCTTCGGCCCTGGGCTGGGCATTGCTCCTCACTGGCTGAGGAGCCCTGGGTAGCTGTTTTGGGAAGTTGGACTTAGCTGAGAAGAAGTGAGTCAGTGGACCTGGCTCCTGCCCTTTCTCTGCTTCCTGGTTAGCAGGGATGTGAACAGCCTCGCCAGCAGGCTCCTGCTTCCACTGCCATGGCACACTGTAATCTTAAGCCAAAAGATTTTTCCTTTCTGGTTACTTCTGTTGAGGTGTTTTGATTACAGGAGAGGCGGTCCCACTCAGCTGATACTCTCAAATCTCAAGGCCCAGCCCTCTCCCTCTCTCTCCCTCTCCTTCAGTCTCTCCCTCTCAAAGCTGTCAGGACTCCCTCACTTTCTAGTAGCACTCTGCCTGAGCCTCTTGTCCCATCAGCAGCAAGAATGTGTTACTCCTCCCAGGGAGCTAAGCTGGGGGCCCCAAATTCCCAGAGGGGTAAGCAACCTGAGAAGTGGAGGGACCATTAGCCTGACAAGCTCCTTTTCCCCTAAACCGGCCCTGCAGGTTCAGGCAGCCCCAGCAGCCAAGGCCCTTCATTGGGCCCTGAACAAATTGCCTCTGCGGCAGCCACAGCCTTGCCCCACAGGCCCCTGGTATGTTACTCAAGAGTTTACAAAGAACCAGTTGCTGGGCCCATAACACTTATATATCAGGACCATAACGCATCTAACGAGCACCACAATGCCCATCACCATGCGAGCACTGTCCCAGGACTTGCTGAAGGACCAAGCTGACACCATGGTGTGCAAACTCAGAGACCTATGTTTGAGGCCTAGCCCAGAACTCAGAAGCCTAGTGTTCCCTAGGGCTTCTGGAAAGGAAAGTGAATGCAGCTTCCAAAGACCATGCACAGAGCAAACACCAGCCATGAACCCTGAGCCGGCACTGCTCCAAGAACAAGGCCTTGTGTCCCTAGGACCAGCCCACTTCAGCTCTTGACTGCAGATGTAGTGGCTACTTTAAGCCAAAGGTGGCAAACAGGCTAGAGGGAATTGCTCTGCCCCAAGTCACACCAAAGTCCCAGGACCACATTCCATATCACTAGATTGTCACCTGCTTTCTCAGGGTAGGCAAGTGGCTGGCCAAGGTGACAGAACCAAACATGGATGGGACTATAATTTGAATTCATAACTTTTCAGTCCCATCTCATTGTTCCTGGGCCACCTCGGGGGACAGGTCCTACTGTGACCCTGTCACAGTCTGCAGCCCAGATCCTGATACTCCGTGCCCCTGCAGAAGGCCCAAGCACATTTCTAAGCCCAGCTCCCCAAAGCTACAAACTGATCTGCATCCCTTCAACATGCATTACAGCTGCTGCCTTTAATACACCTATTCTACATAGCTCTAACATGGGACTTTTCTCCCAGCTCCCTCCATATCAACTTACTACCCGCCCCCCAGCCCCATGGCCTGTCTCTGACCAGGAGACTCCTATGAGTCCTTCAGAAGCCAATTCAAGTGCTAAACCTTCCCCAAGGAGCCATGCCTAACTAACCAGAAGCTTGGTAACTTTCCACAGCCTTGGCCTCTCTGTCAGCTCTCTGGCAATGAGGACCATTCTGGTGATTTTTCTGCTATAGATGATTCCATGGTAAGAAACAAAACCACATCCACCACTGTTGGGAGCCCTAGGAATGAGCACCAATGACTCTGCCCAAGCGGGCCTATGTTCCGTATACCCTCTATTACCCTTCCAGCAGGACTGCTTGCGTACACAGTCAGGTTCGCTAGCTGGAGTCCCCTTGACCTGCAGCTGGCCGCCCAGCGCCTGCCACACAGGGATTTGTTCCTGACTCTCCACTGTGGGCTCCTGTTGTGGTCTAGAAAGGGAACATCCCCCACAGGCTCATGAATGTGAACACTTAGCCCGCAGTGAGGTCAGAGGATCTTTGGGAGGATGTGCCTCACTGGGGACAGACAAGCTATCTCCACTTCCTGTGTGCGGTTGAGATGTGATCCCTCAGCTTCCTGCTCCTGCTGACACACCTTCCCTTGCCATGATGGACTCTAGCCCACGGGAAGCATAAGCCACAATAAACTCTCCCTTGGGCTGCCTGTGGTCCTAGCTAATACAGAAGTTAATGCAGCTGCTCCTACACCCGCATTTAACAAAGGAGGCCCAGAGAGGCCCACCATGGAGGTGGCCATGTGTGGACCAGCGCTCGCTCTCGCTAAACCTAACAATGCTACCCAGTGTTGAGGACAGTGTCTACACAGACACCCCTACTGTCAGGACTCTGGGTGGCTCCCTGAACATAAGCTGGAGTCCCCACCCAGACCCTCCACCAATCTGGACTCAGAATGGCCCACTTCTCCTGTCTCCAGGTAACTCAGGGTTGCCTGGTCACCACTATCCCAGCATGCAATGCAGGAGGTACTCAGCAAATACACAAGGACAACAGCACCCCTCTCTCCTGACTCCTTATGTCTCTCTGACTTATGTTGTCTAGAAGGTTCCAGAACCAGGGCAAAAGCCAACAGTGCTCTCTGTTGAAGGAAGGGCTCAAGCTATGCTATTTGCCTTACAAACCTTAGGTACAACACAGGCTGCGGAGGTAGCCATGCCACCTGCCCGTGGCCCTGGAGCATATTCAGAAGGCGCAGGCTTCATGAGCCAAGAACTGCCTCCTGGCTTCTCCCTATAGCCACTGCCCTCTTACCTCAACCCTCAGGCTGCATCTGGGAGGTGCTACTATCACTCCGGATTCAGGTTAAGAAACAGATGCTTTGGGGACAAGCCTGTGCCCAGGGACATGTCTGGACTCTGAGAGGGGAGGGGTGAATTTTTTCTACATAAAAATTCCTATCTAGAAAGGCAGCTGTGACAAGCCATGCTAGCTGTCATTCATTCAGTTGGCAACCCCAGCAGGTACTCCTGTGTCTAAGGTATGTGTGTAGCCCAGGCCTAAACCCCATGTCCAAAGGGTCCAAATTAGAGAAGGAGAGCAACTTAGTCACCTGGGGGGGGGGGGGGGGGGGGCGCTGTACCAATGCCAGGAGCAGTTGAGTGAAGGCTTGGTCTCCAAAAGCTAGAGGCCCGAGCAGACTTACTCATCAGGGGAATGGTTGTATTCTGTCCTCACTGGCATGGAGCAAACAGATTGTCACCCATCCCTTCACGGCACCACCCTAGTCCCTGCAGCGGTGGCCAAGTAAACAGGAGGTAGATACTGAGGCCAAGTCCCTGCCCCAGTTCCTCCTCAGCTGTGTACACACACACACACACACACACACACACACACACACACACACACACCACGGACAACTTTTTACCCCACCAGTTTCAAGTCCTTTAGGGCAGCTGCTTCCCAGACCTTGACCCTGCAGGCCACACTCCAGTGTACCAAGAAATGCCTTCCTCTCCTTGCTCTGACAAACAAAGAAAGATAAACGAAACTGGGTGCCAGGGTCCCAGGAGGGAGCCCTGAGTTCACCCACCATAGCTAAAGGGTGCACAACCTGCTCCCCACCCACAGGACACCCTGCCTGGCTGTTCGTGCTGGCATTTCCCCCCCTAAAACCCTGGAAGCCACTTGGCCCAGGCTGGATAAAGAGGGTGGGCAGAGAGCCCAACCCCCATCTCTCTCCGGGTGCCAGTTCTCTGACCTGGGGCTTGAACAAGCTGGTCATCGATTCGCTTACCTGCCCACCACCTAATCTCTTGCTGTCCTGCCAGGATCAAGTGACCACAGCCCTCCTGGTCTTGTTCTAAGTGGGAGGAAGTGGGAGGAAATGGAGGAAGTCCTGAAGCAGGGGGGCTCTGGGCTGGGCTCCAGACTATGGGGGAAGGGAGCCCAGGAGGAGGAACAGGTAGATAGCTGAGCCACCCTCTGTGGATGGTAAGAAACCTACCAGGCTCTGGGTTGCCAGAAGCCAGTGGGAAGGCCTTATATACCCTACAAGAAGAACGGGTCTGTCGGGGCTTGCTGGAACTCACAAACGGGCAGAGAAGCAGTCCAGAGCAGCTGGCCAAGCCCACAGTGTTTTCCAGACGGACAGCAGACTCAAGTGCCATCCTCTGGGTTGGGCCCCCCAATATATGCAGGAGGCCTCCCATAGCGCCTGCGTGGCTCAGATAAGACATCTAGTTCGCACAATGCCCAACAGCCACACATATAACACATGGACCTCCAGGACAGAAGGCTGATATACTGTAGGCACCGGGGACTAAGTGGGACCCCAGTCGGTCCTGTAAACCAAGGACAATACCAAGCAACCCTTGGACAGATTAAGCCATGGTCAGAGTCTCCTGATAATTACATAGAGCTCTGCTGTCTGCAAGAAACCGCTGTTGACTTAACATGAATGGATGGAACAGCCAGGCGCTGGGGTGCTGCGACACACCTACCAACATGGCCCAGAAGGTGAGGAAAGCATGCAAGGCTGGGAAGGGCAGGGGCCCATGGGGAATGTCTGGGGAAACTGGCCAGAATGTCATTGTGGGGTGATGTCACTTTGGGGTTTGCCTTGGGCCAGGCTGCTCCTTAGACGGACCATCCTGGATTGATCACTCTCTCAACAGCAAATGCCACTGGGTGGTGGTGGCATACACCTTTGATGCCAGCACTTGGGAGGCAGGGGCAGCTGGATTGTTATAAATTCAAGGCCAGTTTCACTCTACAGAGTGAGTCCAGGACAGCCAAGGCTACACAGAGAAACCCTGTCTTGAGAAAAAAAAAAAAAAAAAGAACAAATGCCATGCCAAGAAGCCAGTTGCCTGTCTTCACCAGGAGCCCTGTATCTTGCAGAGATGAGGGCACCTTCCAAGAAGGTGCTCGCCTAATCTTGCCACACCCAGAAAGCTGGGCACCTCGAGGGTGTGTTTGTGTGGTTGGGGTTGGGGTTAGGGTTGGGCATAGTTTACAGGGATGTTCTTTTTGTTTTGTTTTGTTTTGTTTTGTTTTGTTTTGTTTTTTGAGACAGCGTTTCTCTGTGTAGTTTTGGCTGTCTTGGACTTACTTTGTAGACCAGGCTGGCCTCAAACTCACATCGATCCACATGCCTCTGCCTCCCAAGTGCTGGGATTAAAGGCGTGCGCCACGACACCCGTAGATGCGCTTTAAGAAATCAGGGAGAAGAGCCGGGCGTGGTGGTGCACACCTGTAATCCCAGCACTCGGGAGGCAAAGGCAGGTGGATCGCTGTGAGTTCGAGGCCAGCCTGGTCTACAAAGTGAGTCCAGGATGGCCAAGGCTACACAGAGAAACCCTGTCTTGAAAAACAAAACAAAAAAAAACAAACAAAAAAAAAACCCAACCAAACAAAAAAAGAAATCAGGGAGAAGCCAGGCAAGGTTGCACACGCCTTTAATCTCAGCACTCAGGAGGCAGAGGTAGGTGGATTGCTGTAAATTCAAGGCCAGCCTAGGACAGCCAAGGCTACACAGAGAAAGCCTGTCCAAAAAAAAAAAAAAAAAAAAAAAAAAGGAACCAGTGAAAGGATAGACTTATAGATGTTAGAAGGTTGCAGCATCCTCAGTGCCCTGGGCTGATGGCCAAGTCTAAGTGACACTTCTTCAGTGACAGCACAATTCTGTGAGTAATAGGACTATTCAGGGCTTTGGGGGTGACAGCAGGAAAGATGTGAGCAGCTACTGCCTTGTTTATGGCAAGAAGACGTATCCAATCTTTGGTCAAGAGATATCCTACACACTTCTCCCATGCACACATGCACCCCAAAGTACTCCATGCCATGCCAGCTCATATGTGTCCACTATTCGCACCTACGTTTCTCCACGCCCACACCCTATTCTGTCTGTCTCTGTCTGTCTGTCTGTCTGTCTGTCTGTCTGTCTCTCTCTCTCTCTCTCTCTCACACACACACACACACACACACACCTGTTAGCTCCTCCATGCACACACCCGTGCATCCACAGTCACACTCCACATTCATATTTACACGTGTGCGCTCATTAGTGATGCACGCATTTCACATTCCCACAGGCTCAGTCACTCCAACTTTCTCACTCTCACAAGTCACGCCCACTCACGCGGGTGCACACGTCACTCATTCCTTGTCACATTCGCGCACACATTAAGAGGCTCCCCAATGTCCACCCCGCGCTCGGGGCCCCTCTGGCTTGAGGCAGGGCCTTGAGTGGCGCAGTCACTACCCAGGGCGTGAGTCACGGTCCGCAAGGGGCCGGGTAGGGCGCGGTCCTCGTGAACGGGTGATGGGCGCCCCGGATCGTACCGTGTCCCCACGGTACGCACCTGGCGACCCCAGACCCCTGCCCGCCTACCGTGCTCAGCTGGGCCCCCATGGTGGCGGAGAAGACAGTGGCCGTGCCGTTCTACACCCGCTACTCAGACGGCCGCTCCCCTAACGACCCGCCCCAGCCTCAACACCTCGGAGGCGGGGCCGCTCTGCGGAGCCAGTCAGCAGCGCGGAGGTGGGCGGGTTGGAGGCGGGGCCTCTCGTATCCCCGCCCACTTCCGCCCTGTGAAGATGGGAGCGCACTCTGAGTGGCTGGCTGCGCTGCACGGAAGGGGCTCAGCGACACTAGCTGCTGCGGCGCTTCTTTGTGGCCTCGGGCGGTAGATCGTAGCCTCCGGGTCTGTTTCGTCCTGGTGAAGAGAACGAGACATCGCCCCCGCGATAGCTTCTCAAATCCTGAACCTTCGGTCCTGCGAGCCTGCAGGAGCTGACTGTGTTGGCCAGGGCTCACATCGCGTCCAGGGCATGTAGCCAACATCACTGGCCACCGAGTTCAGGCCACAGCCCTGCCCTGCCCCAGTTCAAGCCTTTGAACTGGTTGTTCCTTTCTGAACAAATCTCCAAGTGTACTGAGGCCAGCTCCGGATTAAAGTTCAGCTGTCACTTCTTCAATCAGGCCAGCTCTGGTCCTGTGCTCCCTCAAGGGACCCCGCTGGTGAAGAGCGGTCTTAGTAAGCGCTTAAATTATTCCGCCTGTTCATTCTCCGTGCTCTGCGTCCACATACTCATCCCACAAGACTGTGGGGCTTCCCTCAAGTCAGAACTCTGCAGTCAGTCAGCTCCCTGGGAATCAAGAACACAACCCAGCACATAGGTGCTTCATAAACACTTGCTGAATGTGTCATCTAGTGAGGAGGCGGCTATACCTCTGGGATTATTCAGTGTGGAACTGGCCAGAGAGGGAAGGGAAGACAGCTTTCAGAGCACCCGGAACCTGCAGGGCCTGGAGGTGGGGACAAAGTGGTTAGAGGCTGGAGGTGAGCAAGGCTAGAAAGGCAGAGATAGGTGCGGGACCTGGAGGAACACGGGAGGTCGGAAGGAAAGTAAGTGAGACAGTGAGGAAAAGACCTAGTTGCCGCTTGAAGATACTGGCGTGGTGAGCTATGCATCAAATACCGGAAGAGGCAGGTGGATCTGTGCGAGCTCCAGGCTACACGGTGAGACTACGTTAGGTACTTTTCTGTTGCTGTGATAAATACCATGACCCAAAGGAAACCAGTGTTTATTTTGGCTTCCAGAGGCAGAGAAGTAAGAGGCCATTATGGCGGGAAGGCGTGGCCACAAGCAGCAGGCAGGCGTGGCTGGAGGGAGTAGGGGACTAGGAGATAACTTCTGAACCTTAAATCTTTAAAGAAGATAAATAAATAAATAAATAAATAAATAAATAAATAACAGCCTGGTCTACAGAGTGAGTTCCACGACAGCCAAGGCTACACAGAGAAACCCTGTCTCAAAAAACCAAACCAAAATATATAAATAAATAAACAAACAAATAAATAAGGAACAATGTCTGGCGACTGCAATTCCAGACCTTGGATAGTGGAGGCAGAAGGATAAGGGTTTCAAGGTTATCTTTGGCTACATATTGAGCTGAGGTTACCCTATGCTACATGAGACCCTATCTCAAAAAAAAAAAAGCAACTTTAATCCCAGCACTTGGGAGGCAGAGGCAGGCGGATCACTGTGAGTTTGTTTTGTTTGTTTGTTTGTTTGTTTGTTTTGGTTTTGGTTTTTCGAGACAGGGTTTCTCTGTGTAGCCTTGACTGTCCTGGACTCGCTTTGTAGACCAGGCTGGCCTCGAACTCACAGCGATCCGCCCTGCCTCTGCCTCCCAAGTGCTGGGATTAAAGGCGTGCGCCACCAAGCCCGGCTCACTGTGAGTTTGAAGCCAGCCTGGTCTACAAAATGAGTCCAGGACAGCCAAGGCTACACAGAAACCCTGTCTGGAAAAACAAAACAAAACAAAAACAAAACAAAAAAACCAAACAAACAAAAAAAAAACAAGTTAAAAAAGAAAAGATAGGAACTAGGATGGGGGCATCACCTACTACCTTGGAATATGAGGGTGGATGTGATATCAGTTAAGCATTATTCTGCTCTTAGTCTCAGCACTTAGGAGGCTGAGACAGGAGGATCACAAACACAGGCCAGTCTGTTCTACAGAATAAGACCTTGTCTCAAAAGGGGCGGGGGGGGGGCGGGAAGGAGAGGGGGACTCTTCTTGCGACCAAAAGTAAACCACCTAGGCAATGTGCTCCGGAGAGCTGAACTGTGGTCTTCACTTTTGCACAGCAAGTGCTGCTCCTGGTACCCTCGGAGCTAGCCTTCTTCCTGAGGATCGTTATTGACTGTCCATTTCTTTCTATCTGGCAGAACCTCTTCACAGTTGCTTCTCTTCATGAAACATAGCATGGGTCACGGATCACAGTCAACTTTCCTAACTGAGGCACCTCTCTGCTCTTTCAGATCCTGTCTGCAACTCCTACTTCCACCCACTGGCAGTGTTTCAAATGGAGAGCCAAAGACATTTCACTGCCGGTATTTCTATGGACCCTTCCAGAGCAAAGTAACTGGGAGTCGCAACAGGCCTCACAGTGGCCTGGCCCCTGACTGGCTGTGTGACCTCCAGGCTATGTTGACTCATGACCTGGGGAGACAGCACTGATATGAAAGTGGAGAAGGAGGCTGGAGAGATGGCTCGGAGGTTAAGAGCACTGGCTGCTCTTCCAGAGGACCTGAGTTCAATTCCCAACAATCACATGGTGGCTCACAACCATCTGTAATGTGATCTGGTGCCCTCTTCTGGCCTGTAGGCATACCTGCAGGCAGAAAATTGTTTACATAATAAATAAATAATAATAATAACTTTTTTTTAAAGTGGAGAAGGGTGGAAGCTGACACCAAAAATCTGGACAGATCCTGTCAGCTCATGGGAGGGAAAGTTCCTGTGACCACTGGACTGTGGAGGGGAGGAGTCACCGGTTGGAGAGATGACTCGGAGGTTAAGAGCACTTGCTGCTACTTTTTCAGAGCACTAGAGTTCAGTCCCCAGCGCTTGCAACCACAGAAACGCTAGCTCTAGGGCAGCAGTTCTCAGCCTGTGGGTCACAGCCCCAAAACGCCATCGGAAAACACGGGGCATTTACATTACGATTCATAACAGTAGCGGAACTGCAATGAGGAAGTAACAACGAAAATAATTTTATGATTGGGGCACAACATGAGGAGCTGTATTAAAGGATTGCAGCGTTAGGAAGGCTGAGACCCACTGCTCTAGAGGAACCAATGCCTTCCATGAGCACTTTGCACACATGTGCTTATACACAGACACATTTTTTAAAAAATATTTATTATTATGTATACAGTACTCTGCCTGCATGTACACCTGCACTCCAGAAGAGGACATTAGATTACATCGTAGATGGTTGTGAGCCACCATGTGGTTGCTGGGAATCAAACTCAGGACCTCTGGAAGAGCATTCAGTGCTCTTAACCTCTGAGCCATTTCTCCAGCCCCCCACAGACACATTTTTTTTAAAAAACCCCAAGGCAGCCAAGGCTACACAGAGAAACCCTGTCTGGAAAAGCCAAAACAAAAAACAATCCTTTTTTTTTTTTTAATTGCCTGAGACCCCTCTGGTCTCCACTCTCCAACTGGCTGGGTCCCCAGGCTGACCAACCCAGTGTTTGGCTGCCTCCAGCCCTGGTGAGAACTGAGCTCCAGTATTCAGTGTTGTCAAAGTGTCTGTTTGAAGACAGACTATGCAGTCCAAGCTAGCCTTCAACTCCCAGTGATCCTCCTGCTCCTGCCTGCTCAGTCCTGGATCACAAGCTCGTCCCACCATGCCTGGCTTGTTCTGTTTGATTTTTTTTTTTTTTTTTTGTACTTTATCTGCATGTACACCTGCATGCCTAAAGGGAACATCAGATCCCAGTATAGATGGTTGCAAGCCACCATGTGGTGTCTGGGAGTCAAACTCAGGACCTCTGGAAGAGCAGACACTGCTCAGAGCCACTGAGTCATCTCTCCAGCTTCCTGTTTGATTGTTTAACTGTCTCAACTCTTGATGAATTCTCTTGCCAGGACTCAGATCTACGCAGTGGTTGAATGCAGCGTAGGAGTTGTTGCTTCCCAGGGGCACACTGTCCCTCTTCTCGTCACCGTTCCTCTGAGGCCCGGCCTCCTCCCCACCCTGTCTGATGTCGCTCCAAGGATGATAGGCAGAGCGGGCTGAAAGGCTATGGTCCACTACACATGTGGAGGTCTGAAGACAGCCCATTCGTAAGACCTTATCTCAGGCACAAACACACACATACACCCTCCCAAACCCATGCCACAAGAAAGCATAACAGTCCCTATGACTCTAGGAGAGGTTGAGTAACCAAAGAAGCCAGGGACCAATGAGGGAGTGATAGATTTCTTCCTGCTAGGAGCTGACACTAGGCCATCCTGGGGCATCAAGAAAAGGAAGCAGGTGCCACTGGGAGCAGTTAGCAGGCAGTAAAGCTGTTTTTCTTTCTACACAGCTCTGTCTTCTCTCTTTCCCAGACTTTCAATTCATCTCCTGGATGTGACCATCAGAATCCCTGTTACAGTTCTTTGGTGGGTTTTTTTGTTTTGTTTTGTTTTGTTTTGTTTGTTACAAATCTTTTTTTTTTTTTTTTTTTTTTTTTTTTTTTTTTTTTTT
>OU015748.1:107353713-107370564 GCA_907169655.1 Acomys percivali
AAAGAAAGAAAGAAAGAAAGAAAGAAAGAAAGAAAGAAAGAAAGAAAAAGAAAAGGCCTCACATTGCAAGGGTTGGAGAGATGGCTGGTCCATTGAGAGCACTTCGGCTGCTTTCCCAGAGGACCCAAGTTCGGTTCCAAGCACCTGTAACTTCAGCTCCAGGGGATCTGATGTCTTCTGGACTCTGTTAGCTCCTGAGTGCACATGTACACATGTATACATATACCCGAGAATAGTCTTTTTTTTTTTTTTTTTTTTTAAATCTCCACAGTCCAGTCTGGCTGGTGTGGAATTTACAGCAATTCTCCTGTTTCAGCCTCCAAAGAGGTAGGATAATAGGCATGAGCTGGTTTGCCCAGCTTCGTCAATCTTTTTTTTTTTTTTCTTTTGGTTTTTCCAGGCATAGTTTCTCTGTGTAGCCCTGGCTGTCCTGGAACTCAGTTTGTAAGCCAAGCTGGTCTCAAACACACAGAGACTGGCCTGCCTCTTCCTCCCAAGTGCTGGGATTAAAGGTGTGTCACTATGCCCCACCTGGCCAATCTTTTTAATTTCTTCCTTTCCATTTTAGAATTACAGGCTTTACTCCAAAAAAACACAAACACTGTATATAACTGTGTACACTGGAACAAGAGAAATGGTCTCTTAGGGTTGGGGGTTGTTCGGCCTATGATCATCATACAGTGACACCCTAAAGCATGTGCCAACATACAGAAATGAAATACAGCATCCCCTCCCCATAAGCTCTCTTATAGCTCCCTGCTGCCTGCAAAACAAGACACTAATGCCAAGTGCAGCTAGCAGTCCCTCAGGGCCCCCGCGAGGGCTGTGGGCAGGAAACTGTGCCCACTCGTTGGAGCAGGCAGGGGGGAGAACAGGCTGTAAAGCCCGTTGTCCTTTACCTGCCTCTGACCCAGGACTCTGTCTCCTAAGAGCTAGCCATACGGGAGTGATTAAAGACTTTCTAATGATGTTAAATACGAGGATAGAAGTGGGGTCCGTTGGCCATGGTGTTTGTGAAAGTGGGAAGGTGGGAACCCCTTCTGGCATCAAAACGGGAAGCTGTGATGCCAGAGAAAGGGGCTGGACACATGATTCCTGGGGCTTCACGGCGCACAGAGTCATCCTTGGCTACCCATGGGCCATTGCTCTAGAGTCCTAGAACACTAAAGCAGCGTTTATGAAACCTCATGCATTTGCGTGTAGCCTACCCGCATCTTTATTTTAAAAGTCATTCCTTTGATACTGGCTTGAACCAAAGGCTTTGTGCATTGTCAGGTCCAATGAAACCCAGCACAGAGGCCACTCGGTCGCTGTGGTCCTCCCAGCACGTCGCCAGCAGCCCCCTACCGTAAACCTCCAGCCCAGGGCTGGGCTTCACTCCCCTTCTGCAGCTTCTGGTCCTAGATGAACCTGCCATTGTAGCCATGACATCTCCTGGTCCTGTTCTTCTCCTGCTCCTCGGCTTCTCACTGGGTCCACTGCCCTCCTCCTCTTCCTCTCATCTACATGGGTGGGCCGCATTCAGTCTAGAGGCTTCCAGATGCTTCTGACCGCTCCCTCCCTCATAGCCTCACCTATCCCTCCCCTCCAGGAACTGTAACCAAAACCTGCTCAACCTAAGACTATAAAAACCCTAAGATTCTGTTGGTCGTTGCCTCACTCTTGTACGCAGGTGGACCCCAGTGTGCCGGAAAAATAAACCTTTTGCATCAACCAGGTCTCCGTCTCTCTCACTTGGTACTTCCCAGTATGGACTCTCCCGATCAGAGTCTTACACTGGGACCTCCTGAGGGCTGGGATCACAGGCCTGCACCACCGCCATGCTCAGGTGTTGTACTGAGGAGGTGTGAGGCTCTCCACAAGCACCACCAACAGAGTGAATAAATGGAGCCTGCCTTTCCAGTACTTACTGTCCCTCCCAACTTAAACCCAACTTCACTGAAAAATCCCCTCACCCAAGGGAAACCCCCAAATCAGCAGTCTCTCCAGGTCAGCTTGCAACCATGTACCACCATGTCCCTGGCACAATCTATGGCATATCCAACGAGGCTCAAGACACCCTGGACATAGCAACTCCACCTGATCACATCGCCTTGCCCTCATCCCATGGCTGTTCTACAGCAAGGGATGCGCTGTCCCTGTGGGTCTAAGGACTAACTATGTCTGACTGCTAATTGGGAAGTATCGGGTGATGTGAGAATTTACTTCAAACACTCAGGGGATATCACACATCCCGTTCTGGCAGATGCCCAGAGGAGACCCACCTTAACAGAAATCTTTGCAGCATGTACAGACAGTCAGTTATAGCATTTCACACAAGCTGTCATCTGTCAGTGTCCTGCAGGTTCCAGCCTCAGGTTATATGGTCAGCAATTAAGCATGTTTTATAGAGACAGAATGGAAAGAGGTTTACACAGCAGAGGTGCCAGCACAGCTATCCCCAGGGCTCACCAAAACGGGAATATTCATGAAGCAGAGCCTCCATCGTCGTGGAAGTGTCGTCTGGAAGTGTTCATTCACCCCTGACTGATGGAATCATGCTATCCCTGGTATGAGAAACAGTGTTGTTCCATGTCCCGAGGGAGCCTGGGCTGTCCTGGGCTGCTGCCGCTGCATTCCTGGTGGGAACAGAGGAACCTCAAGATCAAAGGTTCCATTTCTTTTTTTTTTGTTTTTTTGTTTTGTTTTGGTTTTTTTTTTTGGTTTTTTGAGACAGGGTTTCTCAAAGGTTCCATTTCTTTCAGGAACTGTTGTGACCCGCTTAAACTTTTTTGCATTGCATAACTATAGCCCCTCCACTAAGCTCTGTTTTATTTATTTATTTATTTATTTAGGTTTTTTTGGAGGCAGGGTCTCTCTGTGTAGCCCTGGCTGTCCTGGACTCTCTTTGTATACTAAGCTGGCTTCGAACTCAGAGACCGAACTGCCTCTGCCTCCCAAGTGCTGACATTAAAGGCATGCGCCACCATATCATAACTGTAGGCTCCCCTGTTAACACCTGCTTTCATCTTTAGCATAACAAGCCATTTTGCACCTTAGCACAACTCACTCCATGATGGAAGCACCATTCAGGCTGTAAAACTCAGCACATAGACAACACCACAAGCCAAAACTAAAACAATGGCCCAATCTATCAAAGCCTGTAGTTCTAGAAAAGTCTCTAAATGTATTGACCTTGCTTTTTAGCTTCTGTGCTTCTGATTCTGCCTAACTGTTCTTGTTAAATGAAGTAGGTCAGGCTGGGCATGGTGATGCATGCCCTTAATCCCAGCACTCAAGAGGCAGAGGCAGGTGGATTGCTGTGAGTTGAGAGGCCAGCCTGGTCTACAAAGTGAGTCCAGGCCAGCCAAGGCTACACAGAGAAACCCTGTCCTGGAAAAAACAAACAAACAAACAAACAAAAAAGTGCTCACACTGAGGGCTGGAGAGATGGCTCAGAGATTAAGAGCACTGGCTGTTCTTCCAAAGGTCCTGAGTTCAATTCCCAGCAACCACATAGTGGCTCAGAACCATCTCTAATGACATCTGGTGCCCTCTTCTGGCCTGCAGCCCTTACATGCAGGCAGAACACTGTATACATAATAAATAAATAAATGTAAAAAATTTTAAAAGAGCTCACACTGACAAAATACTGTGCTGAGATCCCAAATACCTAATATAGTTAGATGCTGGCTAATAAATAAAGATTTTCTATTGGTTTAAATCCATGTCCAAGCCATCTTCTCTGGTGGCTAACCCCCAACACTCCTGCCTCCAGGTTCCTGCCCTGTTTGAGTTCTTGCCCTGTCTTCCTTCCATGATGAACAGTAAAGTGGAAGTGTAAACCTTTTCCTCCCACAGTTGCTCTCTGGTCATGTTTATCACAGCGACGGTAACTCTAACCAGGTCAGAAATTGGTATCAGGATAGTGGGGCATCACTGTGCCAGACCTGATGGTATGTTTTTGGAAGGATTACAGAAGGACTTTGGAACTTTGGGCAAGAAAAGCCATTGAGTGATCAAAGCTTGGTGAGCAAGCCAGCAAGCAGCACCCTCCATGGCCTCAGCTTCAGCGCTTGACTCCAGGTTCCTGCTCTGTTTGAGTTCCTTCCCTGACTTCCGTCAATGATGGATGATGTAGGCTCAGTTTTCTTAACAAATTACAAACTTATTAACAGAGAGTACCTCATTTATAACCCGACTAACCTAAACAATAGGAAAAGAAGACTAAAGAATACAATAATTAGGGCTGGAGAGATGGCTCAGAGGGTAAGGGCACCGCTTGCTCTTCCAAAGGTCCTGAGTTCAATTCCCAGCAACCACATGGTGGCTCACAACCATCTATAGTGAGATCTGGTGCCCTCTTCTGGCCTGCGGGCATATATGACGGTGAAGCACTGTATACTTAAATAAATAAATATATAAAAAAAAAAATACAATAATTAAACCATAAGGATATCAGTCCCGAGGAGCGATTCTCCTGGCGTAGTCAGCAGGATTCTTCTGCTGGAACCTGGAGCAACCAGAACCCAGAACCTCAGCCAGAGCCTGGAGCCCCAAAGCCTTCCCTCGAGCGGTTATCTCTATGAGCGTCTCAAAGTGACGCAATGAACAGTCAAAACTATCCCCAGTCTCCAAAGGCACCGACTCCTGCTTTGACTCACATTTATACCTCATCTCAGAATTTGTTCAAGGATGTTTTTCAGCTGGTTAACAACCAATCTCCCCCACACGGTGGTTCGACTTCTAAGGGGATAAACATCACCTGCTCTCTCACATGTCTTTTTTTCTTTTCTTTTCTTTTTTTTTTTTTTTAAGATTTATTTATTATGTATACAGTATGTATCAGATCACATTATAGATAGTTGTGAGCCACCATGTGGTTGCTCAGAATTGAACTCAGGGCCTCTGGAAGGGCAGTCAGTGCTCTTAACCGCTGAGCCATCTCTCCAGCCCCCACATGTCTTTTTTTCGTCCCCCACTTGTGATCTAAATAAAAAACATGCTTATCTCTCCTTCAGGACGATGTCTTAGTTTGGGTTTTATTATTGTGAAGAGACAGCATGACCAAGGCAGCTCTTGTCAAAGAAAACACATACTTGGAGTTGCCTTACAGTTTCGGAGGTTTAGTTCATTATCATCATGGCGGGAAGCATTGCGGCGTGCAGGCAGACATGGTTCTGGAGAAGGAGCTAAGAGGTCTACATCTGGAGCCTCAGGCAGCAGAAGGAGACTGTGTCTAACTGGGTGTAACTTGAGCATGTCAGACTTCAAAGCCCTCCTCCAGAATGACACACTTCCTCCAGCAAAGCCACACCCACTCCAATGAGGCCACACCCCCTAAGAGTGCCACTCTCCACGGGTCAAGCATTCAAACAGTCTATGGAGGCCATTCCTATTCAAGCCACCACAGATTATGATGTGGAAGTGTAAGTCAAAGAAACTCTTTCCAGGCTGGAAGATGGCTCAGAGGTTGCTGGCATGGTGGTGGTGCATGCCTTTAATCCCAGCACTCGGGAGACAAAGGCAGGCCAGCATAGGCTACAACCTTAGTCCAGAACAGCCAGGGCTACACAGAGAAACCCTGTCACAAAAAATAAAAAAATCAAACAAACAAACAAAAACAACAACAAAGAAAATGATCAGCTTGACTCTTCAGCTGCATGACACTCCAAAATCCAAGTGGTCTAGACCTCCGGCCTTTGGCCCTTGGTGATAACTACACCCTTCCCCGGGAACAATGCTGCTTCTAAAGCTGAAGCTCACACCTCCTCTTCAGTATGGCTTTTTGGCCCCTTCCCCTCACTGCTCCTGCCCCCACTCAACCTATTTCTCCTTTTTTGTTTGTTTGTTTGTTTTGTTTTGTTTTGTTCTTTGTTTTTTTGAGACAGGGTTTCTCTGTGTAGCCTTGGCTGTCCTGGATTCACTTTGTAGACCAGGCTGGCCTCAAACTCACAGCGATCCGCCTGCCTCTGCCTCCCCAGTGCTGAGATTAAAGGTGTGCGCCACCACGCCTGGCCCCTTTTCTCCTTATTGTTTTTATACTTACTCTACCTCCTCACTCCTTAGAACTTTCAAAGGATAAACCGGGACAAATCAAAGTTCAACACCCCCAGAGTTCATCCTGAGGAAAGACTTCTAGGCTCACTTACAGACTGTGGGTGACCAGAAACATGGATGACAGCTTCTCCATAGCTGCATAGATAGATGGAATCCTGCTTCAATTGCATGCGTGCGCGCGCGCGCGCGCGCGCGCGTGTGTGTGTGTGTGTGTGTGTGTGTGTGTGTGTGTGTATTCTACCACCTTCAAACTCCAAAGACCCTGAAGCCATGTGCAATCAGGGCACAACTGTACACAGGTGGCTGGGGGATGGGGTGCCTGGCATCACAGGTGAAGATCCATCGACCCTCCCAGACCACTCTTTTATAAGAGGGTGCCAACAGGGGCTGGAGAGATGGCTCAGTGGTTAAGAGCGCCGCCTGCTCTTCCAGAGGTCCTGAGTTCAATTCCCAGCAACCACATGGTGGCTCACAACCATCTATAATGTAATCTGATACCCTCTTCTGCAAATAAAGTACTCATATGCAATAAATAAAATAAATAAATCTTAAAAAAAAAAAAAAAAAAGGATGCCAACAGTCAACAGGCCCTATCACAAGGGACTCTTATAAACAGGCCAGCTGACCTGATAAACATGGTGGCTGTTGTATCCTATAACAATCTGGGGGGGCGGGTAGAAGTGCTATCTGGAGTGAAGAAGTGGGGGTTGGGGGGATAGTAGTGCGGCCACCAGAGACTCCTGGTTTTCATAAGGGAGAAGCTAGGAAGGTGCCACACCATTTCCAGTGCTAAGGGTACTCCCAGCACCCCTGCAGGAGACAGAAGCTGGACCAGTTCTGTTCTGGGTCTGGCCAGTGCCCAGTGAACACCTTACTGTCCCTCTCCAGGCCACCCCTTCTCACCTGAGTAATTTGCTTCACAGTAGCAAGGGTGTTTGTCCCCAAACCGGTTTGTGCTTGCCTAATCCTCTCTCGCAGCTGGGAAACAGGAGAACGCAAGGGAAAGAGTGTGGCAGAGTGGAGGCACCTGAGTCCTGTGGGAAAACCTTAACGAAGTCGAATTGGGCTGGAGAGAGCCCGCGCAGTTAAAGAGCTCTGGCCACTCTTCCAGAGGACCCAAGTTCTGTTCTAAGCTCCCATGTCACAGGGCTCCCCAGCTCTATTGGCCTCTACGGTCCTCCACAGGCACAAGTCCATATATGTAAATAAATGAATAAACTAAAACATCGCTCACAATGCCGGGTGTGGTGGCACACACCTTTAATCCCAGCACTTGGGAGGCAGAGGCAGGTGGATCTCTGTAAATTCAAGGCCAGCCTGTTCTACAGCCAGGACTATAAGAGAAATCCTGTTCCAAAAAACAAAAACAAACAAACAAAAAAAGGGGCAAACTCATCTCATCTCTTTCTCTCTCTCTCTTTTTTTTTTAATTTATTTTTTTAAGATTTATTATTTATTTATCATCATGCATACAGTGCTCTGCCTGCCAGAAGAGGGCACCAGATCACATTATAGATGCTTGTGAGCCACCATGTGGTTGCTGGGAATTGAACTCAGGACCACTGAAAGAGCAGTCAGTGTCCTTAACCTCTGAGCCATCTCTCCAGCCCCTTTCTCTCTCTCTTACTCTTAGTTTGTCTCTCTTACTCTGTCTCCCTCTGTCCCCCTGGGGCACCTCCCCCTTCCTTCTCGCCCCATGCTTCTACAATAAATCTTATACCATGTATCTTGTGTGGAGCATATGTAATAAAGTGATTTTTATTTATCTTCATCTGTGGTGGCATATGCAATCCCAGCACTCGGGAGGCAGAGGCAGATGGATCTACAAGTTTGAGGCCAGCCTGGTCTGTAGAGTGAGTTCCAGGACAGCCAAGGTTACACAGAGAAACCCTGTCTCCAAGAACAAAAAACCCATTTTGTTTGTTTGTTTGGGGTGTGTGTGTGTGGAGGTTTGAGACAGGTTTCTCTGTGTCCCCTTTGGCTGTCCTGGAAGGCATGCACCACCACATATGATTTCAAAGAAACAAACAAACAAACAAAAAAAAAAAATTCTCTTTTAAGATCTTATTTTACGTGTCTGAGAGTTTTGCCTACTTGTATGTATGTATGCATGTATATAAGTGTGCACATCATATGCATGCCGGGTGCCTGAGGAGCCCAGAGGAGGGTGTAGGATCCCCTGGAACTATAATTAGAAGTGATTGCTAGCCAACATGGGGGTGCTGGGAACTGAACCTGGGTCCTCTGCAAGAGTACCAAGTGTGAGTTGGAGAGATAGCTTAGCAATAAAAGAGTATGATCTGCTCTTCCAGAGGTCCTGAGTTCAATTCCCAGCAACCTTGGTTCATAACCATCTATAATGGGATCTGAAGCCCTCTTCTGGAATGCAGGTATACAGCAGATAGAGCATGCATCTACATAAATAATAAATCTTTAAAAAAGGAAAGAGAAAAAAAAAAAAAAAAAAAAGAGCAGCAAGTGCTCTTAACCGCTGAGCCATCTCTCCAGAGGCTGCCATCCAGGTCTACTTCTTCTCTTAAATAGGCCTAACGTCTGCCTCGGCCTTTCCCCCAGAGTCTTTTTAGTTCATCCTTTGTTAGTCAGGCTTGCCTGACCAGTTGTAATCAATTAGCTTCCAGGAACTCCTGAAGTGCTAAAACATTCAACATTGCTAAACCTGCATTTTCTTTCTTTTTTTTTCTTTTTTTGGTTTTTTGAGACAAGGTCTCTCTGTGTTAGCTTTGGCTGTCCTGGAGTCACTTTGTAGACCAGCCTGGCCTCGAACTCACAGTGATCCACCTGCCTCTGCCTCCCGAGTGCTGGGATTACAGGTGTGTGCCACCACGCCCGGCTTAAACCTGCATTTTCTATTCTCTCTCTCTCTCTCTCAGATTTATTTATCTATCTATTTATTTATTATACAGTATTCTGTACTGTACTGCATGTGAGCCAGCAGGCCAGAAGAGCGCACCAGATCTAACTATCGATGGTTGTGAGCCACCCTGTGGTTGCTGGGAATTGAACTCAGGACCTCTGGAAGAATGGCCATTGCTCTTAACCTCTGAGCCATCTCTCTATCCTCTCTCTTAAGGATTTCTAAATTAGCCAATTGGGAATAGACTGTAAATTGAATCTTAGCGAGGAAAAGCCAGCTCCGCCTTGAGTTATAGATAAAAAGCAAAAGTCACTGGCACAGTGGCATATGCCTTTGATTCCAGTACTTGGGAGGCAGAGGCAGGAGGATTTCTATGAATTCCATTCCAGTCAGAACTACACAGTGAGACACTGTCTCAAACAAAACAACCCTACCCACCCACCTCCAAAAAAAAAAGAAGTTATCTGGGCCACATGTGCCACTGCTCCTGTGGCTGGGTTGTGGATGTGGCATGCCCTTTTTTAAAAAAAGAAACTTGGGCTGGAGAGGTGACTCAGAGGTTAAGAACACTATCTGCTCTTCCAAAAGTTCTGAGTTCAATTCCCAGCCACCACATGATGGCTCATAACCATTTATAATGAGATCTGGACCCCTCTTCTGGTGTGCAGGTGTACATGCAGGCAAAACATTGTATAAATAATAAATAAATTAAAAAACTGCTGGGATGGGCATGGTAGCACACACCTTTAACCCCAGCACTCGGGAGGCAGAAGCAGGTGGATTGATGTGAGTTCGAAGCCAGCCTGGCCTACAAAATGAGTCCAGGACAGTCAAGGCTACACAGAGAAACCCTGTCTCGAAAAACAAAACAAAACAAACAAATAAAAACCAAAAAACAAACGAACAACAAAAGAAACAGTCTTTCTGCTGCTTTCTCTTTGTTCTTGTGCTCCTTAGTACAAGACTGAGAATAACCATTTCCAACAACAGGATGAGGCAATCAAAGGAGCTAGCTATCCTCCAGACCCTGGGGTCCTCCTCCCCGCCCCTCATGATGGGCACAAGATCAAGCATGCCGTCTAAGGTGTGGTCAGGCCTGGTGGTACAGGGTCATAATCCAGGATTACGAAGGAGGCTGAGGCAGGAGTATTTCAAATTCAAGGCCAAGTTTAGTGAGACCTTATTTCAAAATAACACATTGATGCCTCCAGCTGTCTTTCAGCTTTTTGTACCGCCTGACACCAACAGATTCCATTGAGGCAGAGCTTGCTTCATCACAGGCCACAGGGCTCCTGGTGCATGATACTGCAATAGAGCCAAGATCCAACCAGGGGGAGGAGCAGAGGGGCAGGGCAAGCCTTGGGGCTGACTGCCTCCTGGCCTTGTTTCCCAGGTGGGAAAGGCTTTGCTTGGGAACCCTCATGTAACTGAGCCTCACATGAGGGCATGGCTGTCCCCCACAGCTGCCTGGGGCTCTCTCAATGGTGCAGGCTGCAGCTCCCAACAGAAAGGACAAGCAGCATGGGGTGGGGGATGGGAGGTGGGGGATGGGAGGTGGGGGTGGGGTGGGGTAGGGAGCGAGCCTTGAATCCCAGCACTCAGGAGGCAGAAGCAGGTGAGTTTGTTTGTTCCAGCCCAGCCTGTTCTGCAATGCAAGTTCTGGGACAGCCAGGGCTACACAGAAAAACCCTGCATTGAAAAGAAACACAGGAGCTGGGTGTGGCAGTGCATGCCTTTAAATCCGAGCACTCAGGAGGCAGAGGCAGGCAGATCTCTGAGTTCGAGTCTAGCCTGGTCTACAAAGGGTGTCCAGGACAGCCAAGGCTACACAGAGAGACCCTGTCTCAAAAAACAAAAACAAAAACAAAACAAAAAAGAAAAGAAAAACAAATTAATAAGGGGGAAGGGAGACACAGTAGAGTGGTTAAAGGACATGTGTGCAATCCTGGGGCCAGAAGTTTTCTTTTTTCTTTTTTTCTTTGAGACAGAGTGGCTGGTGGTGCATGCTTTTAAGCACATGGGATGCTGACAGGCCAGCCAGGACTAAACAGAGACAGGTCGCACCATGTAGTCTTGGCTGGCCTGGACCAGGCTAGCCTGGAACTCACAGTGATCCACTTGCTTCTGGCTCCTGAGTGCTGGGATTAAAGGTGTGCCCAGCCCAAAATAAAACAAATCTTGCCCGGCATGGTGGTCAGAGGCAGGAGGATCGATGTGAGTTCAAGGCCAGCCTCCTCTACAAAGCGAGTCTAGCACAGCCACAGCTACACAGAGAAATCCTGTCTCGAAAAAGCAAAAAAAAGCAAAAAACAAACAAACAAACAAAAAACCCAAATCTTATTAAAATAAAATTAAAAAAAAGAAATTTGTGGAATTAGATCCAAGATTACTGTGGTCGGAGGCCTGCCCCTTTCCTACTCTCTTCAGATTACAGAAGCATCCTGGGAACCTGTGACTCTATCAGGAGAAGTCCACATCACGCCATATTCAGGTATTGCCAAAGCCCCCCAGGTCAGTCTCAGATAGTGTGAGTGGGAAAGGCCTTGCTTGGGAACCCTCATGTCCCCGTCACAGCCTCCGCTTTCTTCCACTCTCTGCAGTTTGCACGAGTCTTTCCAGCCTGTAAGCTGTGACCTTGCTATTCTCGGCAGCTTTCACCTGATTTTCTTTCGGTCTCGTTAGAAGAGAGCCTGTTCTGTGGCAACCTCCGGCTCGAGCGGCCCCATCAAGTCCTGGTCTCCTCCTGCCCGTGTGCTATCTAGAAACACCCACACCCCCTTTCTGCCATGGTTTCTTCCCCCCTGGAGATTGCTCTGGATGTCGTGGGTAGGCAGACTGCCCGAGTGTCAAGTTCATCTGGACTCAAGTCCACAGAGAGGCAGTTAGAGAGGCCAAGAGTTCTGGGTGCATTAGGGGGACGGATGGCTTGAGGCCAGAGGGAGCCTGTAAGCAGCCCTGTCAGGCCACCGTCAGGTGCAGACTGCAGGCAAAGCACAGGGAGGCATTTTTGAGATGGAAGAGGTGAGGGGGGACAGGACTGACAGTCTGGCTGTATCCAGAGGCCAACAAGTTTGGGGTGCAGGCTGCCCAGCAGTGTTACGGTTGACAGAGGTATGAGTTTTCTCGTCCATTAACCCAAACCTGGCCAAACTTATGCTCTCAGGCCAGTCCTGGATAACACAGGGCTGGGGGTGGGCGAGGGTGGAAGTGACACTGACCTCTAGAGGTACAGCAGGACTCCTGCCTGGGTGAGGGAGAGATGCTGGGTGCCAAGTGGGCTACGCACAAGTCTCACTCCAAAAAGCTGGAGGGGTTGTGGAGTCCTGAGGGAAGACATTTAGAGCGGTTGGGTCAGAGATTTCTCTGCAAAGTCTCATTCTCCAACCCCACCCCACCCCAAAAACAAACAACAGGGGGGTTTTCCGTGTAGCCCTCACTGTCCTAGAACTCACTCTGTAGACTAGGCTGGCCTTGAAATCAGCGATCTATCTGCCTGCCTCTGCCTCCTCAGTGCTGGGATTAAAGGCGCAGGCGCCTCGGTCTAGATGAGCACCCTGAAGACAACAGTGCCCCCATGTGGATGATTGAAAAACAGCAAGAATCTGGTGTCTGCCTGGGTTCCGAGGTGGCCGTAACAAATGGGCAAAGAGCAGCCTCGGCCATCCTCGGCCATCCTAGCAGAGTGACCTTCTCCAAGTAGCTCATGCAACTCTCAGTTTTGTTAAATTGAAAGATGGGAGGCCAGGCATGGTGGCTCACGTCTTTAATCCCAGAACTCGGGAGGCAGAGGCAGGTGGATCTCTGTGAGTTCCAGGCCAGCCTGATCTACAAAGTGAGCCCAGGACAGCCAAGGCTACACAGAGAAACCATGTCTCGAAAAACTTAAAAAAAAAAAAAAAAGCTGCAAGTGCTCTTAACCACCAAGACATTTCTTCAGTCTCAAAATTAGAAGAAAAAAAAGATTTAAAAGTTCAAGGTCATTTTTAGCTACTTTTACTGAGTTCGAGCCCAGTTTGGGCTACATGAGGCCTTGTCTCAAAAAAACGAATAACAAGCTGGACATGGTGGCGCACGCCTTTAATCCCAGCACTCGGGGGGGATGCAGAGGCAGGTAGATTGCTGTGAGTTCGAGGCCAGCCTGGTCTACAAAGTGAATCCAGGACAGCCAAGGCTACACAGAGAAACCCTGTCTTGAAAAACCAAAAAAATTAAAAAAATAAAACAAAAATAAAAAAGGAAAGAAAAGAAACCTTACACACGAGATCTACTGGGCAAGACACAAGAGGGCGGCAGCCTCTGCTTGGATGAGAAGCAGCAAAAAGAACCGAGCAAGAGACAGCTTTAGATTGGGGGTGGAGTTTTCCAGGCTGGAGATTGGGTAGGATTTCAAGGCAAGGCCAAGTATTTGCAGGTTTTCAAGCTCAGGGACTGGTGCAGTTCTATGACCTTTCATCCTCCAGACAGAGGTGCCAAGGGGCAACTGGGTCATCAGATCCCGCATGGTGGCAGGAGGAGAGGGCCATTGCACAGATATCTCAGATGACAGTCCCCTGCTGTGTCAACTATCCTGGCCCCTATCTTCCCTTCCCTCCCTCTCTTAACTACTGCCCTGCCCCCTAGCCCCTTCCTTCTTTTCTGGAGTTCCGTCTTTGCTTTGTAACGTTGGCAGGTGTGTGCTTCTGCCTGCTGGGGTGCTTTGAAGACACAGCCTGGGTTCTGTGTAAAACAGAGTGTGTGCGCAGGCGCGGAGTTGAGCAGAGGAGGTGGAGTCTAGGCAGGAAAGAGCCAAAGGAAGTAGAAACAGAAGCAAGAGCAGGTTGGTCTTTTCAAGATAGTTTTCCTAGGCTGGAGAGATGGCTCAGCGGTTAAGAGTGCTGACTGCTCTTCCAAAGGTCCTGAGTTCAATTCCCAGCAAATGGTGGCTTACAACCATTTATAATGTGATCTGATGATCTCCTCTGGCCTGCAAATATATATGCAGGCAGAGTACTGTATGCATAGTAATAAATAAATAAATCTTTAAAAAAAAAAAAAGATGGTTTTCCTAACAGAGTTTAAATCGCACCACCCGCTGGGCGTGGTGGCGCACGCCTGTAATCCCAGCACTCGGGAGGCAGAGGCAGGCGGATCGCTGTGAGTTCGAGGCCAGCCTGGTCTACAAAGAGAGTCCAGGACAGTCAAGGCTACACAGAGAGACCCTGTCTCGAAAAATAAAAAAAATAAAAATAAATAAATAAATCGCACCACCCGCAGCCTCACAGCTCCAAGGAACTGGATCCTTTCTGGTTGGGGGCTGTAAACCTTCGCTTGGATTAAGAGGCATTTAGCAAGAGAGATTTGCGTTTTGGTTTGGTTTGTTGAAGGTCCCCTGTAGGATCTCAGTCCGAAACAGCAGACCGGCCAATATTACCTCTGAGTGTGCCCTTAACAGCATCCTTCTCTGTAGGAAATAGTCCCTGGTGTGTTTCTGAGGGTGATCGAACACAGAGCTATAGTTTAGCTGTGGTTCCTAGGATAGGGGAATTTGAAGGAAAAAAAAGGTTAGGAAGGCTAAGAGTGGGGGATGGGGGGCGAGGAGGCGCTTTACACCCCATGAATAGCGGCAGCAGTGGGGGTCCAGTCACGCTGTGTTTCGGATTATCACAAACTGAAAATAAGTATCACGGGCCAGAAGGAAGTCATCAGCCTGGCGGGGTCCCTGCAATTAAGTCCTGGGCGAGCTCCGCAGCTTCTTCTTCCTAGTTAAGCGCTAGGCTCACAGCAGGTGGCGCAATGCGGGCCGTTTTACCACAAGAGTTTTCCAGCCTGTTCCCGGGTGGCTCCTACAAGCAAGACATCCACGGCAGGCCTGAAAGCAAAGCCCTTGCCCACGCGGGGTGTGAGTCCATCTAGCGCAGGGAGAAGGGGGGTCACGACACAAAGCCGTACCCCTGCTCTCTCATACTCTCCCTGAGTCCTCTGAGGTTTGTGATCCAAGCCAGGCTTTCATAGACTTCGCTCAGCTGGGCGTGGTGTTGGATGGCTCCGGGCGCTGCCTGCTGGCCACAGCTCCGCTCGCAATCTGTTCTAGGCCTAGAGCACCATCCAGATCGCAGGTTCTCACAGCGTCTGTTCCGGTGTGGACTAACAGGACCCCACAAGGAGTCCACTGTAAGTAAATCTTGAAAAACGAAAGTTGCTGAATGGCTGATACTGTAAAAGGGCCTTAGGGAGGGGGATCCAGCCCAGCTGCTCTGACCCACCCAGGTCAACAGTGGTCTCTGAAGTCCACGCCCACGTTGCTCACTGAAACTGATGCGGTCCATCTTATAGATGTTTGCAACATGCAAAATGATGGTGTGTGGTTTCATTCTTACCTGAGACCCGGGACCCCTCTCATCGTCGTCCCCACTGGCCCCTTTTGCGACATGGTCTCATGGAGTCCAGGCTGGCCTCAGCCTCTAGACGTCTGTGAGAAAGACCTTACACGTAGGGTCCTCCGCCCCTCACTTTCTGGGTGCTGAGATTACAGGTCTGAGCTACATTTTGAGACCCTATTTCAACCAACCATCGACTCCTTGGCTATGCGACCAGGACTCCAAGCTTCGCACATCACTTAATTTTGAAAATGGGACTACGGGGCTGGAGAGTTGGCTCAGTGGTTAAGAGCACTGTCTGCTCTTCCAAAGGACCTGGGTTCGATTCCCAGCACCCACATGGCAATTCACCACTGTCTGTAACTCCAAGATCTGACACCCTCACACCAATGCACATAAATTAAAATTTTATTTAAAAAAGAAAAGAAAAGAAAATGGGACCACGTGGTGGGCGCACGCCTTTAATCTCAGCACTCGGGAGGCAGAGGCAGGTGGATATCTGTGAGTTCGAGGCCAGCCTGGTCTAGAAAGTGAGTCCAGGTCAGCCAAGGCTACATAGGGGAACCCTGTCTTGAAAACAACAACAAACAAACAAACAAAAAAAAAAAAAAAGAAAAGAAAGAGAGAAAATGGGACTATTTCTGACAACGCAGTATGGTGGGTATGGAATGTAAACAAGAAAATGCAGTTAAGAAAAGCTGCAAGGATGAAGTGAAGAGAGATGGAAGTCCTAGAGAAAGGTGACAGGATGAGAGGCGAGGTCCCCCTCCACCCTCTAACATCACAGACACTCCGTGGGATGCAGCGCTGGGATTATGCCTGTGACGCAGTCAGAGTTCAGTTCTCTCCTTCCATCTTTATTTGGGTCCTGATGATAAAACAGGAGTCAGGACATCTTGCTGCGCAGAGCCATCCTAGTGGGCCTCCCTTGAATATTTTTTATGAGTTTGACTGAAGCCATAAGTGAGGGACCTTTGGGTATAAAGGCAAACAGTGCTGGGCACATGGGTGAGTTGTTGGTAGAGTGTTTGCCTAGGGTCTTTAAAGCCCTAGGTTTAGGGGGCTGGAGAGATGGCTCAGAGGTTAAGAGCACTGCTTGCTCTTCCAGAGGTCCTGAGTTCAGTTTCCAGCAACCACATGGTGGCTCACAACCATCTATAATGAGATCTGGTGCCCTCTTCTGGTGTACATGCAGGCAAAAATGAAATAAATAAAATTTAAAAAGCAAAAGCTCTGGGTTTGATCATTATTCCTACATAAAACAGGCGTATGGGGCTGGAGCGGTTGAGAGCACTGCTGTTCTGTCAGAGGACCGGGGTTCAATTCCCAGCATCCACATGACTGCTCACAACTATTTGTAACTCACACCAACATTTATGCAGGCAACGCAACAATACATGTGAAATGAAAATGAATAATTTTAGCCGGGTGGTGATGGTGCATGCCTTTAATCCCAGCACTCGGGAGGCAAAGGCAGGTGGATCGCTGTGAGTTCGAAGCCAGCCTGGTCTACAAAGGGAGTCCAGGACAGCCAAGGCTACACAGAGAAACCCTGTCACAAAAAAAAAAAAAAAAAAAAAA
>OU015748.1:107370664-107415538 GCA_907169655.1 Acomys percivali
CAAAAAAAAAAAAAAAAAAAAAAAAAAGAAAATGAATAATTTTTATAAACCAGTTGTGGGGCTGGAGAGATAGCTCAGAGGTTAAGAGCACTCTTCCAGAGGTCCTGAGTTCAATTCCCAGCAACCATGTGGTGGCTCACAACCATCTATAATGTGATCTGATGCCCTCTTCTGGCCTGCAGGCACACATGCAGGCAGAACACTGTACACATAATAAATAGAATTTTTCTCCCCTAGTTTTTTTTTTTTTTTTTTTGGTTTTTCAAGACAGGGTTTCTCTGTGTAGCCTTGGCTGTCCTGGACCCGCTTTGTAGACCAGGCTGGCCTCGAACTCACAGCGATCCACCTGCCTCTGCCTCCTGAGTGCTGGGATTATAGGCGTACACCAACACACCCGGCTTTCTCCCCCAGTTTTTCGAGACAGAGTTTCTCTGTGTAGCCTTGGCTGTCCTGGACTCACTTTGTAGACTAGGCCAGCCTTGAACTCACAGTGATCCTCCTGCTTCTGCCTCCCAAGTGCTGGGATTAAAGGCATGTGCCACCACCACACTCAGCTAATAAATAAATCTTAAGGGAAAAAAAAAAAAAGGTGGACACAGTTGTCCATGCCTTTAATCTCAGCACTCGGGAGGTAGAGGCAGGTGGATCGCTGTGAGTTCAAGGCCAGCCTGGTCTACACACACACACATCTTTTGTTGTTGTTTACAAGACAGGGTCTCTCTGTGTAGCCCTAGCTGTCCTGGAACTCTCTTTGTGGACCAGGCTGGCCTCAAGCTCACAGAGATCCACCTGTCTATGCTTCACGAGTGCTAGGATTAGAGATGCGTGCCACCATGCCTAGCGAGAGACCCCCCCCATTAAAAAAATAAGGTGGGGGAGGGGCTCAAGAGATAGCTCAGAGGTTAAGAGCACTGTCTGTTCTTCCAGAAGTCATGAGTTCAATTCCCAGCAACCACATGGTAGCTCAAAACCCTCTACAGCCGGCGGTGGTGGCGCACGCCTTTAATCCCAGCAGTCGGGAGGCAGAGGCAGGCGATTCGCTGTGAGTTCGAGGCTAGCCTGGTCTACAAAGCGAGTCCAGGACAGCCAAGGCTACACAGAGAGACCCTGTCTCGAAAAACAAAAACAAAAAAACAAACAAACAAAACCCTCTACAATGAGATCTGGTGCCTTCTTTCTGGCATGCAGGTATACATGCAGGCAGAATGCTGTAAAAATAATGAATACATAAATCTTTTTTTAAAATTTATTTAATTTTTATGTACATTGGTGTAAAGATGTCAGATCCACTGAAACTGGAGTTACAGACAGGTGTGAGCTGCCATGTGGGTGCTAGGAATTGAACCTGGGTCCTTTGGAAGAACACACAGTGCTCTTAACCACTGAGCCATCTCTCCAAGCCCCTGAATACATAAATCTTAAAAACAAACAAACAAGGTGGGGCACTGGAGAAGTGGCTTGTCCTTAAGAGCACTGACTGCTCTTGTGGGAGACCCAGGTTCAATCGCCAGCACCCACATGGAGGTCATAACCGCCTCAATCTAGTGCAGGGGAGTTGACATCTTCTTCGGGTCTCTGAAGGCACTGCACACATGTGACATACAGACATACATGCTGGCAAGAAACCCATATACATAAAAAGAAAATAAAGGGGAGGGAGGGAAAAGGTGGAGAGTAATTAAGAGAGACAGGAAAACATGCAATGTCTACCTCTGTGCAACACACACACACACACACACACACACACACACACACACTTACACTCAATCCAGGAAGTCTAATCACTTGAATTCAATCTCTAAACCCACATGGTGGAAGAGGAAACTGATTCTCTCGTTTTTGTTTTGTTGTTTTTTTTTTTAAGAATTATTTATTTATTTATTTATTTATTTATTTATTTATTTATTTATATAGTGTTTTTGCCTGTATATACAACTGCACTCCCCAAGAGGGCACCAGATCTCATTGTAGATGCTTGTGAGCCACCATGTGATTGTTGGGAATTGAACTCAGGACCTTTGGAAGAATGGCCAGCGCTCTTAACCTCTGAGCCATCTCTCCAGCCCGAAAACTGATTCTCTGCAGTCATTCACAGCACAGCACACATTACAAACCTGCACATCCACAGAGAAATAATAACGTAAATAAATGTAAATAAATGATGTAAAAATAACTGAGAAGTAGAAAACCTGAAATGAGCTCACCTAATTATCCTGCTGCAGGCCCCAGACAAAGACAGTGCGGCCGCTGGTTAGGCTCCTTTTGGCTCTTCAGGTAGACAGCAGGCCATCCTTTCTATTGACTGAGAAAGGCTGAGGGACTGTTGACACACATCGGCAGGTGATCCTCAGGCTCAGCCACCGAGGTCCACGGCTGCTGTGACCTCACCACACACCATTCTGTTGCTACTGAGAAAGGGTCTCTGCGTAGCTTTGGCTGACCTGGAATTGGCTATGTAGACTAGGCTGGCCTTGAACTCAGAGATCCACCTGCCGCTGCTTCTGGAGTGCTGGGATTACAGATGTTCCAGGTATGCACCACCACGCTCAGTTTATGTGGTGCTGGGAAATGAACCCAGGGCTCTCTGCATGCTGCACAGCCACTTTACCAGCTGAGCCACAGATACCTTTAATCACAACACTCAGGGAGACAGAGGGGGCAGGAGGATCACTGTGAGTTCAAGGCTAGCCTAGTCTACAAAGCTAGTCCAGGACAGCCAAGAATAGAAATCCTGTCTTGAACGCGCCCTCCCCCCCAAAAAAAAAGACAAGGTCTCACTATGCAGCTCTGGCTGCCGTGGGACTTGCCATTGCAGTGATCCTCCTGCCTCAGCCCCCTGAGTGCTGAGAGCACAGGTGTTTGACACCACACTCAGCTCCTTCTTGGTCACTGTCAAGTATGACAATCAATGAAGTGTAGTGATACACCACCACTTTATCGATTGATTATAGCGGAGGCTGACTTTTTTTTTTTTTTTTGGTTTTTCGAGACAGGGTCTCTCTGTATTAGCCTTGGCTGTCCTGGACTCACTTTGTAGACCAGGCTGGCCTCAAACTCACAGAGATCCACCCACCTCTGACTCCCAAGTGCTGGGATTAAAGGCCTGCGCCACCACGCCCGGCCAGAGGCCTGCGCCACCACGCCCGGCCAGAGGCTGACTTTGAACTTCTGATCTTCCTGCCTCTGTTCCTCAAATTCTGGGTTTATGGGGCATTTACCAACAAACTAGGTTTAACTCAGTGTGGATCAGGTCAAACCCAGGGCTTCATGCAGGCCAGAGAAGCTCTCTGTTCAGGAAACTGTAGCCTCACTTGTATTTTGAGTCTTGTCTTGTGGGATCTTAGAGACCCGAGTCCAGTACTTCTCAGCCTCTACTGTCACCCATTGTCTTCTCCAAGACCCCAGAGCCGTAAGCTCCACCCACCTGGTTTTGCCCTGAAGTGGAGGGTGATGGAGCCTAGGGACTGTACAGCCTTCCGGGGTTAAGATGATACCCCCTCACTTTGTCCCTAGCCCCAGCTTGGCTAGGCAGCATAGAGTGGAGTGGGGTACAAATATACAGATGCCACCCAAAACTCAGAGGGAGTTTTCTAAGGTACAATAGGTGTTTGGCAGGCTGTTGTATTTGCAGCACCATCGGGAAGAAGAAGCCGGAGTTATGACCCCAGCTGGGGGCAGGACATAAGCCTGCGGATTCTGGCTTACGGACACATTGTGGTACATTTTGTGGGGCAATAGGGAAATTTGAGGGTCTCTGTGACCTTAGGGGACAGCATTGGGACGGGCCATGGGAGGCAATTTGGAACAACTGTAGCCGGTGAGTTCAAACTCCAGGAGCCTGGCTCCGAGCTGCTTACTGTAGGCATATTTAAAGACAACTCAATCTGGTGACAAGTGTATCCTTGTGATGATTAGCTCCAACCTACGCCCATAATAGAGCATATCTGGGGCCGGGGGTTGGTGGTGGCACATACCTTTAATCCCAGCACTCGGGAGGCAGAGGCAGGTGGATCGCTGTGAGTTCAAGGCCAGCCTGGTCTACAAAGTGAGTCCAGGACAGCCAGGGCTACACAGAGAAATCCTGTCTCAAGAAACAAAAAAACAAAAGCAGATCTGAATCTCTTTTTTTCGGTTTTTCGAGACAGAGTTTCTCTGTGTAGCCTTAGCTGTCCTGGAATCTTCTTTTAGACCAGGCTAGCCTCGAACTCACAGCAATCCTCCTGCCTCTGCCTCCTGAGTGCTGAGATTAAAGGCGTGTACCACCATTGCCTGGCGCAGATCTGAATCTCTTTGAGGAACAAAGTAAACGAAATACAGGTCAAAACTCTGTATAGCACATGTGGTACCTTACATAAAGATGGGGTGTACAGAGTGAGTGAGAAAAACAAGTTTACAAGAAGGGTCAGGAGGAGAGTCTGGTACGGGCTCCAGCCACACAGATTTGCATAAAGGTCACTGGGCTAGAAAGCACATTTCCTCCAGCCTTCTGGGCAGAAAATAGGTTTTGCATTCCTTCCCTTGAAGGCACACCTATGTACTTCTGTGCACAAAGACCTCTGTATCCACTGCAGGGAAACACCCGGTCAGTGGCACCGAAATGTCCTTTGCTGTTCCTGACAGCAAGGAAGCTGATGGTGTCAGCACAGCCTGACCAGGCTGGCCTTGAACTCACAGAGGTCCATTTGCCTCTGCTTCCCTTAGTGCTGGGATTACAGGCGTGCGCCATTGCACCCAGTTTTGTCACGCTTCTTTTACTAAGTCATACATTAAATTCTCTCTCTTTTTTTTTTGGAGACAGGGTCTCAAACTTAATGTATGTAGCCCAGGCTAGCCCTCAAACTTAATATATAGCTGAGGCTGGCCATGAACATGTGACCCTTCTGCCTCTTCCTCACAAGTGCTGAGCTTACAAGGTGTGCCTCTGTGCGTTAAATTCTTTGCAACAAAATAGTTGGTAAGGTTCCTGACTAGAGACATGCTATTTGTTTTCTGTGACCATAATAAAGGCCCTAGGCTTGTCAGCCTGTGGAGAAAGGCTTGCTTTGTCTCAGAACTGTAGAAGTTACAATCCATGGGTAGGTGGGTGTTAGGCCTCTGGTAGGGTGCTGGATGGCAAAGGGATGGCGCACACTGCTTACTTCATGCCAGCGAGCAAAACAGGAAGGGGCTGGGTCCCATGATCCCCTTGGAGGGCATGCTGCCAGTGACCTAAATATCTCCCATCAGGCCAAACTCTGAGAGGTTCCAGTATTTTCCTGGAATACCATCTTTAGGAGCATTCAACACCAAACGACAGCAGGGACCCTGCTTTATTCACTCAGTCACCTGGGGCCTCTTTCATTCATTCATCAACCAGTCATGGGCCTCGCTCTGTGTCAGGGCTCAGCCAGGACACCAAGCTCATGGATGTTTTGTTGAGGAGCTCACAGTTTGTTTGTTTGTTTGTTTGGACAAGGTTTCTCTGTATAGTCTTGGGTGTCCTGGACTCATTTTGTAGATCAGGCTGGCCTTGAACTCACAGAGATCTACTTGCCTCTGTCTCCCCTGGCGTGCTGGGATCAAAGGCGTGCGCCACCATACGCAGCGTGAGCAACTGAGAGGGAACCAGTCCTTCCTTCTGTCATCCAGCCAGTTTCTTCCTTCCTTCCTCTCCTGTCTGCTCTCTGGATGTGGTCATGTGACCGAGTTCAGGCAGATGGGGTATTGAAGGAAACTGAGTCGTGCAACTGGATTATGTCCTTAAAGACATCTGCCTTGGACTGAAGCTGGCATGTTTGGTTGATTGGAAAGTGGCCGCAGCTGAAACCTTTACACACCACAGCAGAGTGAGGGCTGAGACACCTCTGGCCTTGGCCATGTGAGGCAGACATGGTCTCCTACAAACTACGGGGCTTTCTGTCACAGCGGCTTTCAGGACATCGTCACTAGTCCATCCTGAGCATGTATTTTGTTCTCCCTGGATCACTGGCAGCCCGGCGCCTCTGGGATCTTACCTCTCTTTGGTGGAGCTGGGCTGAGTTTGTGTTTGTTGGTGGATGTAAGGACACTAGGAATGGCTTCTGGTGTCCACTTCACTGTCACCACCAAATGGGCACAGATTCTCTTGGAAGTACTTTATACTGGCTGATTTTGTCAACCTGACACGAGCTGGTGTCATTTCAGAAGAAGAAACCTCAACTGAGAAAAATGTCTTCACTGGATTGGCCTGGGCGCATCTTCTTTTCTTTTTTATTTCTTTCTTTCTTTTTATTTATTTATTTATTTTTTCACCTTTTCTTTATTTTTAGACAGGGTTTCTCTGTGTGGTCCTGGCTGTCCTGGAACTCCATAGATCAGTAGACTAGGCTGACCTCGAACTCAGGGATCTACCTGTTTCTACCTCTCAAGTGGTGGGGCATTTCCTTAATTATGTTGGAGGACCCAGATCAGTGTGGGTAGTGCCACCTCTGGGCACTTGGTCATTAGTTCTGCAAGAAAGCAGGCTGAGTGAGCCATGGGGAGCAAGCCAGTGAGCAGCACCCCTCCATGGCCTCTGTCTCAGCTCCTGCCTCCAGGCTCCTGCCCTGTCTGAGTTCCTGTCCCACCCTCCTTGAATGATGGACTCCAAGCTGAAAGAAGAAGTGTCGGGGGTGGGGTGGGGGGTTGGGGGTGCCTGCGGTGGTGCACGTCTTTAATCCCAGCACTCCGGAGGCAGAGGCAAGTGGATCTCTGTGAGTTTGAGGCCAGCCTGGTCTACAAAGCGAGTCCAGGACAGTCAAGGCTCCACAGAGAAACCCTGTCTCCCCAAAACAAACAAAAAGCAAAACAAAACAACCAAACAAACAAAAATGAAGCTGAAAGATGAAATAAACCCTTTCTTCCCCAAGTTGCTTTTGGTCACGGTGTTTATCACAATAGAAGCCCAAACTAAGACATGCCTGCTCCACCACCACCCTCTTCAGCATAGATCAAACTCGAATCTTTACCAAGTCCGGACCTCCAGGCTCACAGAAGAATTCCCACCATGCCTAGCACCCAACTGACCCTAAGCAGAAGTGTGGAAGAAGCTCAGCAAGAAGGCAGACATGAGCTGGGCATGGTGACGCACGCCTTTAATCCCAGCACTCGGGAGGCAGAGGCAGGTGGATCGCTGTGAGTTCGAGGCCAGCCTGGTCTACAAAGTGAGTCCAGGACAGCCAAGGCTACACAGAGAAACCCTGTCTCGAAAAAAAAAAAAAAAAAAAGATACAGAACACCAGAAAATAACAGCATGCCCTGGAGAATAGGGAGGCTGGGCCTGGATGACAGGAGTAAACGCCTGACTCGGTCCTAGACTGAGAGAGGCTTTGAGGCCCAGTGAGGAGATCCCAGCATCCACTGTCACAGGCCCTGTTCATGTGCTTCCAGGGTTGCTTAGCATCCAGCTGGAGAGCCCCCTTTGCCGGCCTCCTACCTCTGAGTTGTGGCTGCTTTCGGCTTGCTCCTCTTGCAAAGAGGAGCTGAGCTGCACCAGCTGCCAGAGTAACTACAGCCATCAAAGAAGCCACACCTGTGTGCCCCTCAATCTTTCACTAGTGAACCCCACCTTCCACATCGGGGAGTGGAGGTTCAGTCTAGACCCTTCCAGAGTTTAGTCATTGATAGATGGAGGCAGGCTTGCAGGGCTTGTGTGAGCTGGGAGCTGGACATTCTTTTTTTGGGGGGAGCAGGGGGGCAGGGTTGAGACAAGGTTTCTCTGTGTAGTCTTGGCTGTCCTAGACTCACTTTGTAGACCAGGCTGGCCTCGAACTCAGAGATCCACCTGCCTCTGCCTAACCCTGAGATGCAGGGTCACTTTCTTTCTTTCTTCCTTTGTGTGTGTGTGTGTATAT
This sequence comes from Acomys percivali, assembly GCA_907169655.1. Taxonomy (NCBI): domain Eukaryota; kingdom Metazoa; phylum Chordata; class Mammalia; order Rodentia; family Muridae; genus Acomys; species Acomys percivali. The sequence continues at coordinate 107,378,515 of OU015748.1, forward strand.
GTTTGTATGTTTATTTTGATCTTTTAATCTTTTCCGTAATCTGACCCCTTTCCCCTCAGTCTTGCCTCTAGGCTTCCAAGTCCACAGGATTAAAGTGAACTAGACGTCATTTATTTTGGACTTCAACTCCAATTTTCTTTGCAAGTGGGGACTGTCACATTTTCACCACCACAGTGGACTTTGAGAGCCTACAAACCTAGGTCCCTAAACCATCTGCAGAAACCACAGGCCTGGGAGACTGCTGCAGGTAGTCTGAGGCACAATCACAAAAGTGAGAGTCAAACTCTAAAGCTGGTCAGGCGTGGTGGCGCACGCCTTTAATCCCAGCACTCGGGAGGCAGAGGCGGGTGGATCGCTGTGAGTTCGAGGCCAGCCTGGTCTACAAAGTGAGTCCAGGACAGTCAAGGCTACACAGAGAAACCCTGTCTCAAAAAACCAAAAACCAAAACAAAACAAAAAAACAAAAAAAAACAAACTCTAAAGCTGGAGCCTGTTTGTTTTGCTGGGTGTCTGTTTTTTTGTGTCCCATCACTCAGGCCCCCTGGAAGCACAGAACACTCCTGAGTCACTAACCTCCGTTTCAGGCTGCAGTCCATTCCGGTGGGGAAGACATGATGGCAGGGGTGTGAGGCAGCTGGTCCCATTGCTTGTGCAGTCAGGGAGCAGAGGTGAATGCTTGGTGCTCAGCGCGTTTTCTTATTATTATTCAGTTTAGGACCCCAGTCCATGTGATAGTGCTGCCCATAAGTGCTCACTTTCAAGACCTTTGCAGGGACAGGTTGAAAACCCAGCGATCTAGGATGATTCCCCAGGGTGTTGTGTAGCCAGGGGAGGCTCAGTCCTAGAAGGTGCCCTAAAGGCAGCCTGCATTGTGGGTAGCAATGGGAGTTGGTGAGGAAGGTGGCCGGGAGGGGCACACCAGGCAGCAGGACAGGAGTACAGCGAGTTCCAAGATGCTGCTCTGAGAGTAGGAAGGAGCCAAGTGTGGATGGAGAGGGAGGTGGGGCCAAGCTATGGAAGGCCCTGAATGCTGGGATGCTGGGCTGAAGTGTTTTGTTTTGTAGGCAGCAGGGAGCTCTGGGAGAGCTTATGGGGAGGGGGTGCTGTTTTTCATTTCTGTGTGTTATCACATGCTTAGGGTGTCGCTGTAGCTATATGATGATCATGAGACCAAACAACACCCAACCCTAAGAGATCAATTCACTTGTTCCAGTGTGGACAGTTATATACAGTGTATGTGGTGGTTTTTTCTTTTGAGTAAAACCTGTAATTCTAAAATGGAAAGGAAGAAATTAAAAAGATTGGCCAGGTGGGGCATAGTGACACACCTTTAATCCCAGCACTTGGGAGGAAAAGGCAGGACAGTCTCTGTGAGTCTGAGGCCAGCCTGGTCTACAAACTGAGTTCCAGGACAGCCAGGGCTACACAGAGAAACCATGTCTGGAAAAACCAAAAGAAAAAAAAAAAAAAAAGATTGACGAAGCTGGGCAAACCAACTCATGCCTATTATCCTACCTCTTTGGAGGCTGAAACAGGAGAATTGCTGTAAATTCCACACCAGCCAGCCTGGACTGTGGAGATCTTTTTTTAAAAAAGACTATTCTTGTGTATATGTGTGCATGTGCACATGTCTGCCCAGGACCTAACAGAGTCCAGAAGACGTCAGATCCCCTGAAGGTGGAGTTACAGGTGCTTGGAACCGAACTCGGGTCCTCTGGGAAAGCAGCCAAAGTGCTCTCAATGGACGAGCCATCTCTCCAGGCCCTACAAAGTCAGGTCTTTTCAAGTGACTGGAGAAATAACTGGCTTACAATTCACCGTCTTCACTGAACACCTCATCTGTTCTTGAGTACCTCTGGAGGCAGCAGCTCACCTCCTTACTGAGCTGCCCAGAGCCTGGCCAGGCTTCCAGGGTGAGGCCAGAGTCCCCTCCCAGGCATGGCTGTGCCTAGTTATTCCTCCTCACACCTCAGTGTTCACATTGAGCCCTGTGTGCAGATAAATCTAGGCTTATCGAGGGGCACGTGTAGGCTAGGCCTCCACTTTGGCTATTTGTGAGCCTTGAGAAGTGAGGTGGGACCACAGACTGCCCCCATGCCATGCCGGCCAGCCACCCAGTTCTAATCACAGCCTCTCCCAGTGAGTTTTGTGACCCCAATGAAATGGCCACCTCCAGGCCAGCTCCCATCTGTTGAGCGGCGTGTGCAGAAGTCTATGCTCACAAGTGTACTATGAGATCAAGAGGCATTAGGCCTTGGTGAGTCACTTTTATTATAGCCCGCAGAATCTACAACAGGGAGGGGATTTAAAACCCTTTTCTGGAGCCAGAAGAAGTTGCACATCCACCAAACACCAGAATGGGCTGTGGCAGATCTTCAGAGCAGTGTCCCAGGGCTCATGAGGCTGGGAGAGCTGGACCCCTCTCCCTCAGCATTTCTTTCTTTCTTTCTTTTTCGAGACAGGGTCTCTCTGTGTAGCCTTGGCTGTCCTGGACTCGCTTTGTAGACCAGGCTGGCCTAGAACTCACAGCGATCCACCTGCCTCTGCCTCCCGAGTGCTGGGATTAAAGGCGTGTGCCACCACCGTCCGGCTCCCTCAGCATTTCTACCCAGGCTCCTCAGAGCTCTGCTCCTAGCCCCAGCCATCTGTTTTCCATGGTCATCTTGCTTCCCGGGGAAAGGCAGTGATAATGCTGATGTAATATGAGAGCCTGGAAGGTCCTCACAAGTATATCTTCATGGCTTCATGTGTCATGGGGCAGTAGCGGGCATGTAGCTGGGCCAGTAGGGTCCTGGATGTGGCCTCTAGGTGTGTACCCTGACTTTTCTTGTTCCACACGTGAAGAGCGTAAGTGGCATTGGTCAGCCGGGCCAGCTCCTCGGAGCTGATATCTTCAAAGTATTTCTTCCAGTTCTGCCAGGGGATGGGATAGAAGGCCTCAGAGGGGAGGGCAGTGACTCCTCGGCAAGAGTGGCTCTCTTTCAGGCTGCGGATGGAACACCACTTCTTGAAGACGCGGGTAAGCAGTTGCGGGCCCTGGTGGCCCCAAATCCAACCATTGTAGTTGGCCACAAAGTCTTGTATGCACAGCGCCAAGAACTCATGTTTGCGCTCGAAGGCCAGGAAGGCGCCATTGAGGATGTATTGGGACTGGGAGCCCATCGTGTTGGTCAGGTTCCTCAGGTTCCTGAGGACGATGAAGTCGGTATCCAGGTAGATGCCACCAAACTTCCAGAGGAGCGCGATCCTGGAGGCATCAGACAGGACTGGCAACAGGTAGGGCTCCCAGCTGCGCTGTGCCTTCAAGTACCAGGCTGCCAATGGCGTGCCCTGAAACAGCTCTTGCAGGTCCAGAGGTTGTATCAGGACATTGGGGAAGCATCTCAGAAGAGAGACGCCAAGGTTCCGGGGCAGGCCTGTGTTGTTTCTAGGCAGCCCTTTCATAAGCACTACCACCTGGGACTCTGGGTGTGCCCTGGCGGCTGACTCCACGGAACACATGAACAGAAAGCTGGGATTCGTCTTGTCTGATGTCTCTAGAAAGAAGACGTTGCCTGGCGCAGGGGGGTTAGGGAAAACAGGCTGAGGGCAGGGGATGTCCACTGGCAGGCTATACTGCCTTCCTGGGTCCTTGGGGGCACCCACAGTGTGCCAGTAGATCATGACGGAGATCAAGAACGTGAACTTGAAGCTGATAAGAACAAGGGTGAAGACCCACTGTCTGGGGGTGCCCCTGAGCATCCGCAGCAGGCAGTCGGGGGGCTTAGACATGGTCCCCTCCAGATCAGAGCAGGAGATGCCCATGAGGATTGATTCTGTAAAACATGAGCATGAGCATTCAGGTAGGCCGGCCTCGGGCATCCGGGACCCTCAAGGAACATGTTTCCTGCCAACACCAGGGGATGCAACATCAGCTTCCAAAGCTTAGGGTCTGTTGAACCTGCGAGGCATAAGTTGTACCCTGGCCAGCTGGCTGCACATCTGCAGACTAGGGTCTATGCAAGGTCTTTTTTGTGTGGTAAACTTGTGAATACCTGGGGACTAGAACCAACGTCCCTCACAGTGTGCAGCCAGAGTCTAGCATATGCAAGGACAGTCAGAAGCAAAAACTGCCACATAGCATCCTCTACCTGACCAAGCCTACCTCTCTTGGCCTCCTGGGGTGGTCCTTTGACCCCTCTGCTCCATGACCAGGTTGCTAAGTGCCTCAAACACATGAAGACCTGGGCTCAAGATTGCAGAGAGGTCTCAGTGGGTAAAACGTACAACATGAGGACCTGAGGTAGGCTCCTGGGAACCAGGAACCACGGAAAAGACAGGGACAGCAATATGTGTAACCCCAATCCTGGGGAGGTAGAGACAGAGTGATACTTGGGGCCATGTGCTCTTTTTTCTAAGGATTTATTCATTTAATACATATTATTCATTTTATGTGCATGGGTGTTTTTCCCATTGCCTATTGAAGTTGTCAGATCCTGGAGTTACAGACAGTTGTGAGCTGCCATGTGGGTGCTGGGAATTGAACCTGGGCCCTCTTGAAGAGCCACCAGTGCTCTTTTTTTTTTTTTTTTTTTTTTGGTTTTTCGAGACAGGGTTTCTCTGTGTAGCCTTGGCTGTCCAAGACTTGCTTTGTAGTCCAGGCTGGCCTCGAACTCACAGCGATCCGCCCACCTCTGCCTCCTGAGTGCTGGGATTAAAGGCGTGCGCCACCACGTCCGGCTATGCCACCAGTGCTCTTAACTACCCTTTTATTTTATTTTTCTCGAGACAGGGTTTCTCTGTGTAGCCTTGGCTGTCCTGGACTCCCTTTGTAGACCAGGCTGGCCCCAAAGTCACAGGGATCTGCCAGCCTCAGCCTCCCGAGTGCTGGGATTAAAGGCCCAGCTACTCTTTTCTTTTTTAAAGATTTATTTATTTATTACGTATACAGTGTTCTGCCTGCCAGGAGAAGGCATCAGATCACATGATAGATGGTTGTGCTGAGATTGCAACTATGCCCCCACCACGCCCTAGTTCGCGCATTTGCTCTTTCCATAAATACTGGCCATCTAACCAACAGTATCTCGCACACACAGACCCGCTAAACCCTTCCAGGCAGCTGACAGGGTCAGTCCTCATCTCTTCCTTAAGGATAAGGAAATAGTCTACATCGCTTGTGCTGTCCCCAGGTAGAAAGTGGCAGGATGTAGATGGGAGGGGTGTGTGTGTGTGTGTGTGTGTGTGTGTGTGTGTGTGTGTGTGTGTGTATGCTCTTACCATATCACCTCTTCCTGGGGAGAGAGCTGGTCCTGGAAGGAGGCGGCCAAAGGGGCGCCTGGTTCACTGGTGGAACTCAGCCCTATAATCAGATATTAACAGCAGCCCTGGTCCTGGGTCACAGCATCCCTGCTGTATGTTCCAGGTTGCATTCACACCCCTCAGGCCCTTGGCTACTCCAGGGGACAGCTGCATCTTTTGTTTTTCCATGATAGAGTGTCTCTGGGTAGCCGTGGCTGTCCTAGAACTCACTTGGTAGAGAAGGTTGCCCTCGAACTCACAGAGATCCACCTGCCTTTAGTGGAAGGAGGTCAAAGGACTAGACAAAGGAGGTGGGTGCTTCGGGGAGCTGAGACTCGAGTCCCAGGACTCTTGGGATCTGCTTTCCCAGGGGAGAGATTGGGGGTAGGAGCCACTTGGATGGACTCTCTCCAGGTTAAAGAGTTACTGACCAGCCTGGGCAGTTTATGGTGAGAAGGTGGGGGTCCTAGCAGCCTGCAGGCATCCTGGATATGTGCACTGGGTTAGGAGGTGACCTTCTGTACCAATAGGAATATGGCCTGTCTTCTGATGCTCAGGCCTGCCAGCCCACCTGGGAAAGATGGAAGGTAGAAAATGTCAGACAGCTAATGGCTGTCAGCAGCTAGACCCTTCCCGGCTGGAAGGACAAGTTGGTCAGCAATTTTGGCTTTCAGAGTCCCGCCCTGTTGCCAAACTAAACACATTAGCCTATGTTGAGCCCTGGGTAAGCATTGTCTGATACAGAGGGACAATACAATAGACCTGTACTCCCTGGGTGAAATGGCACTTGGGTCAGTCAAATGGAGAAGGGAGTGGCCAGTGGGAGCCTTGAACCTCTGTGAGCACCACAGGCTGGAAGGGACTGTGGGAGGCACCAAAGAAAGCAGCTCATACACTTGATCCCAGAGATGAGAGGCAGGAGGATCACTACAAGTTCCAGGCCAGCCTGGGCTACCTAGTGAGAGGCTTTGTCTCAAAAGCCAAGAACTATACATTAACAAGAGGAAATAAACTCAGAGCTGGACACAGTGACTGGGTTGTAGGATTAGGAGACATTTGAGTTCACACACAAGTTTGGGACCAGCTTGGGGAACATAGCCAGATGCTATTTAAAAGAAAACAGCTGGGCGTGGTGATGCATGTTTTTAATCCCAGCATTTAAGAAGCAGAGGTGTCCGGGGCCGCCGGACAATCAACTGGGACCCTCGGACCCTTGGGAGAGAATGGGGGACAAGAAACGTGAAGAACAGACAGCAAGTGGAGGAGTTCACAGGCTATTTATATAGTCAGTAAGCAGGAACTTGGGAGGGGGAGCAGGGTGAACTTTGGCAGCAGGTGTCCAGGATGTTTAGCAGGGTAAAGGAGTTATCTATTGTACCTAAACTCTCTGTCCTATTTCCTTTTTTCTTTTTAATATTTATTCATTCATTATTTATACAGTATTCAGAGGGCACCAGATCTCATTACAAATGGTTCTGAACCACCATGTGGTTGCTGGGAATTGGGCTCAGGACCTTTGGAAGAACAGCCAGTGCTCTTAACCTCTGAGCTATCTCTCCAGCCCCTCTGTCCTATTTTCTAAGAAGCTAGTTTGTGCAGGCGGTGGAAACTTACTGAGGGCAGCTAGGTTTCTGGAAAGTGTCTTGGGGGAAAGAAAGAAGTCACAAGGCAGTTTGGTCCAGGTCCATTCATTGTTTTGAGCCAAGGTCCAAGGTCTATGACCAGCCTGGTTAGGGCCTTGGCTCCCCACACAGAAGCAGGTGGATCTCTGAATTCAAGGCCAACCTAGTCTCAAACAGAGGAAGTTCCAGGACAGCCAAGGCTACACAGAGAAACCCTGTCTGGAAAACTAAACCAAATCAAACAACGAAACAAAAAATGTTTTCATCACTAGAAAGACAAGGTTAAGAAAATCTAGGGTATCTTAGGCTATATAACAAACTGGAAGCCAGCCTGGGCTACACGAGACCCTATCTATAACAACAGCAAAAGTAACAAAAAGCCCAACCCAGATGACATCATGGCCTTGCACAGACCCTAAATAATGTGAAGACATCAGTTCCCCGACGGCCTTGTGTGTGCCCTGATTTCACACCTCCTTCCCCCAGGTTCCTGACCTATGTAAGCTATATTCTGTCTCTTGAGTCTCTCAGGACTCACAAGGTCACCTTAGCATCTGAATACCTCCCACCCTTTCTGTCTGATGGCTCGGCCCCGTAACTTACCCTTATGCCTCAAACCCCCAACTCCAGAGTTGCCTGCCTTCTATCTTCATTTATTCTGCCTAGTACTTAGCCCAACATACTGTGCTTGTTTAGGTAATTTATTTAGAAATAGCCCAGTGTGGTGGTTTGAAAGACAATGACCCCCATAGGCCCATAGGGAATGGCACTGTTAGGAGGTGTGGCCTTGTTGGGGTGTGTCACTGGAGGCGGGCTTTGAGGCCTCAGATGCTCAAGCCACACCCAGTTTGGCAGTCTCTTCCTGCTGCCTGAGAAGCCAGATGCAGAGGCAGCTCCTTCTCCAGCACCACGCCTGTTTGTGTGCCACCATGACCATAACGGCCGACATCCCTGGAACTGTTAGCCAGTCCCAATTAAATGTTTTCCTTAGTAAGAGTTGTGATGGCCATGCTGGAGAGATGGCTCAGTGGTTAAGAACTCTGACTGGGGCTGGAGGGATGGCTCAGTGGTTAAAGAGCACTGTCTGCTCTTTCAGAGGTTCTGAGTTCAAGTCCCAGAAACCACATGGCCCACAACCATCTATAAAGGGACCTGATACCGTATTTTGGCTGGCAGGTGTACAGGCAGACAGAGCACTCATACATTAAAAAGAAATACATAAAAAGAGTTGTCGGGCTGGAGAGATGGCTCAGAGGTTAAGAGCACTGGCTTGTTCTTTCAAAGGTCCTGAGTTCAATTCCCAGCAACCACATGGCGGCTCACAACCATCTATAATGAGATCTGGTGCCCTCTTCTGGTGTGCAGGCATACATGCAAGAACATACTGTATACATAATAAGTAAATCTTAAAAAAAAGAAGTGTGCGCCACCACACTTAGCTTTTTGAAAAAAAAAAAAAAAAGAGTTGTCACGGTCATGGTGTCCCTTCACAGCAATAAAACCCTAAGACACCCAACAAGGATAGTTATGTTGGGGCTTTTTGTTTTGTTTTTTTGAGACAGGGTTTCTCTGTGTAGCCTTGGCTGTCCTGGACTTACTTTGTAGACCAGGCTGGCCTTGAACTCACAGCGATCCACCTGCCTCTGCCTCCTGAGTGCTGGGATTAAAGGCGTGCATCACCACGCCTGGCTTATGTTGTTTTGTGGGGGGGGGGTTGTTACTTTTTGCTTTTTGAGGCAGGGTTTCTCTGTGGTGTCCTGGCTGTCTTGGACTCACTTTGTAGACCAACACTCAAACTCACAGAGATCCACCTGCCTCTGCTCCCGAGTGTTGGGATTAAAGGCGTGTGCTGTCTCCACTCCCACCACGATGCAGGGTCATAATCAGTTTTAACCCAATGGAAGACAGAGAAGTGGATGTATAGACAGCCATCACAATGCACTCCTGAGTATTTGGGGCCCTGAGTCCGGGAGTGTCCTGACTCTGCCATGCATTTTGGTGGAGACCAGGCCTGAAGTGAGGTTGGGTGTGCCTGACCACAGCTTGAGGTGCCAGACTTTTGGTGTCAAGAGCTAAAGACCCAGGAATAGAAGTTACATATTGGGCTACGTTGACCACCGCTCAATAGCCATCTGACCTAAGATTCAGAGCATGCTCCCGTCCCTCCTGGGTAGGCCTTGCAACTGAACCCCAAGCCCTGGACCTTTCGACGATTCACTCCAGAAACACAGGCTGGCAGAGACAGAGCCTGGCACCAGTCCCAGCATGTTTCCCAACCTGAGTGCAAATCCTTAGTGGCTGTCCCGCCATCTGTTTTCCTGTCTGACCGTGAGCTAAGACAGTGTAATGGGGATGGTCGGATGTGGCCCACACTGAACCCACATAGATCCCGTCTCTGGGCTGAGTGCCAACAGAAGGGATCACATAAAACTAGTGCTGAGCCAATGGAGGGTCAGATGTTCTGATGGGGGTATAGGCACTAGAAGAACCGAGGCTTCCTATATGTGGTACCTCACTATCTCCCCTCCCCAAGCCTCTGAAGAAAGGACTTGAAACTCTATCCAAGGGTCCTCATAAGATAGAAGAAGACACAGAAGACTCCGTTCAACAACCAAGCTGGGTCTCTTGGGGACACACTTAGGAGAACCAAGGACATGGAGCCTGAGGAGCTGAGTAGGGGTTTGTGAAGTGGGAGGCCCAGGAGGTCCTTGAAAAGTGGGAAGGGTGTGTATGCGCGCGCCTGTGTGTGAAAGAGGTGGCTCCATCAGTGAGCATGGATAAGTCTCTAGGGTTTTCAGACCACCAAAGTCAGGCTGGGTTGGGGTGAGTCCCATTGGCCTTATGACATGTGGCTCCACGTGTGGCAAGACCAGGCCCCAGGTTGGTTGGAGACTCAAAACCTTACCAGCTTAGAAAACATGATTTAAATCTCGGGCCCTGCCTCAAAGCCAGCCCTCCATGGACAACAGGGACAGGTGGGTTTTTGTCAGTCATCTGTGTAGGGGAAGGAGGGTTAGGAAAAGAGAGCCACTGGGGCAATCTCTAAGGTAACAGAGGGCTGGAAAGGTGGCTCAGTGGTTAAGAGCACTGGCTGTTTTTCCAGAGGCCCTGAGTTCAATTCCCAGCACCTACATGGCGGCTTACAACTGCCTGTAACTCCAGTTTCAGAAGATCTGACACCCTCTCACAGATATACATGCAGGCGAAACACCAATGCAAATAAAACAAATTAGAGAGAGAGAGAGAGAGAGAGAGAGAGAGAGAGAGAATGGTCCTCTTATTTCCAAGTTGAGCAGTTTGGCTGTGTTCAGCCTTTTACCTCTTTTTTACTATCCCCCAGCTCTCAAGAGTCAGCCAGAAGCCGGGCGTGGTGGTGCACACCTTTAATCCCAGCACTCGGGAGGCAGAGGTAGGCGGATTGCTGTGAGTTCGAGGCCAGCCTGGACTACAAAGTGAGTCCAGGACAGTCAAGGCTACACAGAGAAACCCTGTCTCGAAAAACCAAGAAAAAAAAAAAAAGAGTCAGCCAGGAGTGGTGGCACACGCCTTTAATCCCAACACTGAGGAGGCAGAGGCAGGTGGATCTCTATGAGTTTAAGGCCTGCCTGGTCTACAAAGCCAGGCCAGGACTACAAGAGAAACCCTATTTCAGAAAAACCATCACACACACACACACACACACACACACACACACACACACACACACACACACGGAATGGTCAGAGCACATAATCTCCAATCTGAGGTCACACTTGCTTCTTCCAGTGCAGTCAAGTCCCCTGCCTGAGTCTCGGGTCCCTTGCCTGTGTGGTAGGGTCTGTCTCATCAGCACCAGGGCTCCAGGCAGCTACAGGAGGCCTAGGGCAGAGGCTCACCCTGGGCAAGGGAAAGAAGGTTTCCATTCCACTTAGCTTCCTGAGCTGTGAGGGACACCACAGATGTCGCTCCATGGCTGGAGAGAGAAAGAAGCCCCACACAGGGGGCTAGCTAGCTGTACAGTAGTGTAGCTCGTAGAACGATGGCTCAGCATCTATAAAACCCAGGATTCCATCCCCAGCACTGTACAAACCACTTGGCAGGAAGATGAGATGTTCAAGGTCATCTTTGCCTGCATAACAGCAAAGCTGAGGTATGATACCCTGCCTTTAAAAAAAAATGGGAGATGCAAGTGGGGGAGTAAGCAATGTGTCTGACAGGCAGTTGTGAGCCACCTGAAATGGGACAGAATCCAGGTCCCCTAGAAGAACACTATGTGCTTTTAACTGCTGAGCCACCTCTCCAGCACCAAGAAAATGGTGAAAAGAAAAGAAAAAAAAAGCATAAATAAATAAATAAAATTCTTCAATGTGGCCACTTTTGGAAGAGGGATAAAGAGATGCAGCCACCCGTCCCCCCAATCTGTCTTCAGGGTCCGGAAGTGAGGTTGAGGTCTAAGTACAGGCCAGAGTCATGCCTAGCTCAGCAGTTGCCAGACACCGTGCAGCCCTGTCTACTGATAAGCAACCTGGCTCTTCTGTGAGGTGGGCTAACAAGCCTTGGCTCTCTCTGGTCACGTTTGCCTCTGTCTGAACCTGGCTCGAGACAGTCTCCTCACCCAGCACAGTCTCCTGGAGGGAATTTGTTTCGTGGGGTTCATTGCAACTGTAACTACCATACCCCATCTCATCACCTGAGGATGCAAGCAAGAGCATTTTGAACTTCCCAAGAACACTCTCCCTGTTCCTCGCAGGGTCACTCCTGTCCTGTACTGGACTTGCAGTTCGCTTCCTCTGTTTTGTTTTGTTTTAGACAGGGTCTCCCTATGTAGCTCTGGCTGTCCTGGAACTTACTCTATAGACCAGGCTGGCCTTGAACTCACAGAGATCTGCCTGCTTCTGCCTCCTATTGTTTTTTAAATTACCAGTATTTTTAGTATTATTAGTATGTCCGGCTAGCAATCAATTAAGACACTGACACTTGTTATATTTTAAAATAGCCTTAGTTAACCTGGGGCAGGGCAGATATCAATCCTCTACCTCCCATAGTGGGGCAGACATAGGATCCCTGCCTCAATCCCATGCCGTCTGTTTTTAGTAATTTTTATCAAGCTACTTTCCACCCATAATCTCAAATACTAGTTAATGTTCTTCATCTGGGCCAGATTCTCCACCCACGCCGGCCATGTGCTTCTCCTCCAGCTAACCCATGGCAGCCTTCCTCTCTTTCCTTCAGGTCTCTCTTCTTTGTCCTCTGTGGTGGTCTCTCTTCTTCCCAGAATTCTTCTCTCTCCTAGTCCCACCTATCTCCTTTGCCCTGCCCAGATGGGATGGCTTTTTATTAATCAAAAGGTGGGTCACAGACACAACAAGCAGTAATTAGCATCAAAATACATCAGACCATCCCCCCAACAGCCTTCTAAATGCTCAGATTAAAGGCTGTGCCACCACCACCCTGGGTAGTTTGTTTGTTTGTTTGTTTCTGTGTCTTGGCTGTCTCAGACTCTGATTTCAGAGATCTGCCTGCAGCTGCCTCTCCAAGTGTTGGTATTACGGGCATGCACCGCCAGGCTGCCTGGCCTGGTTTTTTTGTTTTGCTTTGTTTGTTTGTTTGTTTGTTTGTTTTTCAAGACAGAGTTTCTGTGTAATAGCCCAGGGTCTCCTGGACTCTGTAGATCAGGCTGACCTCGAACTCACAGTGATGCCTGCCTCTGCCTCTTGAGTGCTGGGATTAAAGGCATGCATCTCCATGCCCAGCCAGGTTTTTCTTTTAAAAAAATATATATATACATATATTAAATAGAACATGGTAAGCTACCCCCCATCCCCATATCCTAGCATTCAGGAGGCCGAGACAGGAGGATGACTCAAGTTTGAAGTCAGAGTTGGCCACATAGCAACATGGTTTCAATCTCCTCACCTCACATGAACAAATCAATCAACATACACCTAAGGGTGGGGAGCTCGTTTGCCGAGCTCATGCACAGTTAAAATATGATTAATAATAGTAATAACAGGCAACAGGGCAGGGAGATGACTAGTCAGGCATAAGCAACTCTATAGCATTGTATAGCATTGTCCTCTGATCTCCACACAATGTGAAGATACCCATATGTAGCAATCATTTTTAGAATAAAATACATGCAAGGACAAGCTAGCTCAATGGCAGAGCACATTGGTACCATGCACGAGTGAAAAAAAAAAAAAAGACATTATGGCTCCCAGGTATAGTTGGGCAGGTTTTTTATTGTAGCTATGAGGGAGGGAATGGTCAGAAGCATCTGGAAGCCTCTAGACTGAACGCGGCCCACCCATGTAGATGAGAGGAAAAGGAGGAGGCAAGTGGACCCAGTGAGAAGCCGAGGAGCAGGAGAAGAACAGGACCAGGAGATGTCATGGCTACAATGGCAGGTTCATCTAGGACCAGAAGCTTTAGGAAGGGGAGTAAAGCCCAGCCCTGGGCTGGAGGTTTACGGTAGGGGGCTGCTGGCGACGTGCTGGGAGGACCACAGCGACCGAGTGGTCTCTGTGCTGGGTTTCATTGGACCTGACAATGCACAAAGCCTTAGGTTCAAGCTAGTATCAAAGAAATGACTAAAGTGGGCAGAAGAGTGGACACCAGAGGCTAGGGAGCGGAGGGAGGGAGGAACAGGGCAGGGAGGGGAGACAGGTCGGGTAGCAGCAGGTCTGTAGACACCAGACTTGGCCTGAACTTGGCTGTGATGTCTACAGCAGGCGTCCTAACCACAGCTGAAAAAAATACACATTTCACACTGGCACAGAGAGGGAGTCTGAGGAATTTCGAATGCTAATTCCTCTGCCAGCTTGTATTCAGGTAACAAACTGCCACAGCTGCCGCCCCCTGAACAAACCCTACTGATAATGCCCCACAATTTAAGTTGTAATCTTTTTTGTTGCTGTTATTGTTGTTTGTTTTTCAAGACAGGGTTTCTCTGTGTAGTGTTGGCTGTCTTGGAATTCACTCTGTAGACGATGCTGGCCTCAAACTCACAGAGATCCACCTGCTTCTGCCCCCTGAGTTCCCATCAGGCTTCCAATCCCACCTCAAACGTTCTCATCTGAAGAAGGGGAGAAGAGAGGGTGTACAGATCCCGGGACCAAGCGCTGGGGCCGGCGGCTCCTTGCTCCCCAGTTTTTTTCAGGCTACCCCTTCCACCTGAAGACCCTTCCGCGTGCGCGGCGGGTCGGAAGCCAGAGCATCCGGAAAGTCCAGCGCGGACTTCCAAAGGTAATCCATTCCTCTCCTGGACGCGCCCCGCGGCGACCTTCCAGGTATCCTATGCGCCCAAGGTCGCCGAGCAGCGCTTTGGGATCCAGGCTTCGGATGCCCAGTTGTCCCTCATCCCTCTTGCACCTCACCCTCCGAGGGCTACCGGGGTAGCGGGAGGGAATTGTGGAGCCCTCGCCGGTCCAAACTAGGCCTTGCCACGCCGTGCTCAACTTTGGGGTGCGGCTCAGGTGCAGGCGTTGGCCGAGGGACCAAGGCGCTGAACTGGTGCGCGCACAATTGTCGCCTGTGGAACAGGTGGCCAGGCGGAGACCCGAGCCCTCGGTATCTCGCACCTCACCTCCTGCCCGACCTAGAACAGGGGCGTCCTGAATCCCAACAAGGACCCCCCCCTGCGCCCCTCTACGCGCGCGCGCGCGCGCGCACCAGCTACCCAAACCCAGAGCCCCAAGTACCTGTGGTTCTGGCGGCGGCTGCTGGCTACTGCGGCACTGGAGGGCGGTGGCTTGAGCCAAGCGGACAGGAACGCCGCCTCTCCAGCTCTGGGCGGGGTCCGCCCGCCCTCCCCCGCGGGTCCCTTTGTGCCACCAGGGTCCCTGCCCAACCCTTTTGCCTGCAGCTAGTCCTCGCGACAGTCCAGGGGAGCACGATTTGAGTAATTGCTAGCTGGTAGGCAACAGGTGTGAGCCGCCTCTGGGCCACCCAGGCTACGTGGCTCCCAAAGCTATGCTAAACCCGCGGGTACTCTCTCCAGCCCACTGTGCCCCGGAATTCCCAGCAATCCTCCTGTCTCAGCCTCCCAAGGCTCCGTTTTCTCTTTTTAACAAATGGGGGGGGGGGCGCGGACAGGCTAAAAGCGGGTGTATTAGTTACTTAACATGTTCTGCAGTTGAGAAGGGGCGACATCGAGTCCAGACGAACACCGCCGCTCAGCGTCTATTGCAAGTCCTGCCCCCTGGCCTGATATAGGCTGGGCTCACAGCATGGTGCTTCTTAGTGGCAGAGTTTCCCCGGAGCAGCACAGTCCCAGCACAGTGCATCTACAATGTCATCCCTTGGAGGTAGAACCTTGGAGCTTGCTGGCCAGTCATCTAGCTCACTCAGTGAACTCTCCAGGTTCATTGAATTTCTGTCTGAAAACTAGCATGGACTCAGGAGTCAGAGGCAGGCAGAGCTCTGTGAGTTTGAGGCCAGCCTGGTCAACAAAGTGAGTCCAGGACAGCCAAGGCTACACAGAGAAACTCTGTCTCAAAAAATCAAAAAACAAACAAAGTGCAACCAGTGACTTAACCACTAGCCATCTTTTCAGTCCTCAAAGGGAGGTTTTTGTTCTTATTGGTTGGGTGGGGAGGAGGTCTGACTTAGCCTAACTGTTATAGGATTTAGGGTGACAGCTTATACAGCAACAAGCCAGATTCATTCAGTTTCCCATCCTCCAGAAGCCAAATAAAACAGCTAAATTAGGGCTAGAGCAGCTGTTCTTTTTTTTTTTTTTTTTTTTTTTTTTTTTTGGTTTTTCGAGACAGGGTTTCTCTGTGTAGCCTTGACTGTCCTGGACTCACTTTGTAGTCCAGGCTGGCCTCGAACTCACAGCGATCCGCCTGCCTCTGCCTCCCGAGTGCTGGGATTAAAGGTGTGTGCCACCACGCCCGGCGAGCAGCTGTTCTTAATCTGTGAGTCCCGACCCCTTTGGAGGTTACATATCAGATACATCCTGCATGCCAGATATTTACATAGCCGTTCATAACAGTAGCAAACTTACAGTTATGAAGCAGCAACAAAATAATCCTATGGTTGGAGAGGTCACCACAACACAAGGAACTGTATTAAGGGTCGGGGCATTAGGAAGGTTAAGAACCACTGTCCCAGATTGATAACTGAGCAGTTAGGACTGTGTACTGCTCCCAGAATTTGGTTTTCTGCTCCTAGCACCCACATTAGCAATTTAGAGATACTATGCCCTCTACTGCCCAATATGGGCACCTGCACTGATACACACAGCCACATTACATATGTAATTAAGAAAAAGATTTGTTGTTGTTGTTTTAAGATTTATTTATTATTTATACAACATTCTGCCCACTTGTATGCAGTAGGCCAGAAGAGGGTGCCAAATCTCATTATAGGTGGTTGTGAGCCACCATGTGGTTGCTGGGATTTGAACTCAGGACCTTTGGAAGAACACAGGGTGCTCTTAACCTCTGAGCCATCTCTCTAACCCTTTTTTTAAAAAATCTTAAGAAAGCTGTTGGGGGGGCTGGAGGCAAACACTGTATACATAATAAATATGTGTCAATTGGCGTTTCAACGAGTTTCCTTCCCCTTAACATTGGTGTGTTGAGCTTCCTCTGGGTCGTTGGTGACTATGGGATCTCAAAATCTGTACGAAGTGGGCCCAGCCTCCCTCCATTAGTCACAAGAGCTACATCAAGCTGTATTCCCAATAGCTTCACAATGACCATGTTGAGCATAGAACACGTTCCTGGATTACGTGAGGATCAGGATGGAGTGTTCCTGGTCCCAGCACTCTGGTAGGAATCCATCCAAGGCACAGTAGGGTAAGTCACCAATCTCCTTCTTCCGAAGCCTCCTTGGGGCTGTCTTGCTGGTATCTGATCTTGTCTTTGGTTTTTTGTTTTGTTTTGTTTTGTGTTTTGCTTTTTTGAGACAGAGTCTCTCTGTGTAGCCTTGACTGTCTTGGACTCACTTTGTAGACCAGGCTGGCTTCGAACTCACAGAAATCCACGTGCCTCTGCCTCCCAAGTGCTGGGATTAAAGGCATGTGCCACCACCGCCCAGCCCCATGATATTGTCTTTGGAATGGTCTTATATATCTGATTTTCTGAAAGAATGTAGGGCTGGTCGAGGCCGTGGTCCCACCCTGCCTTTGCCTACAAAAAGCCAGCTTTTAGGTAAGTTTGTCCATGTTTCTGGTTCGGGTCAACTCTGTGCATTAGACAGTAGGGATCCTAGCTCATCCGTTTAGAGTTCCCTAGTCAGCTTGAAGAAGTCAATGGGTTCTCCGACAGTTTGGCAATTGGCCAGTGCTGGTGTCCTCGTCAGTCTTAATTGTAGAAAGGGTGATCTTAATTAGAATAATTTTCCAATCCAGTAAAGGGTGGGCTTCCCCCCTCTGACTATATCTACAATTTTGCTCCAGGCCTTCAAGTATATGGGGGTTTCCCCAAATCTCTTTGCTCCTCTTCATTTCCTCTGAGGTTAACATGGCCGTATCGTCCCTCTCTTCCCATAAGAGGGTTACAAGGACGCATCCTCGGCCAGGCGTGGCGGCGCACACCTTTAATCCCAGCACTTGGGAGGTTGAGGCAGGCAGATCTCTGTGAGTTTGAGGCCAGCCTGGTCTACAAAGTGAGTCCAGGACAGCCAAGGCTACACAGAGAAACCTGTCTCGGAAAAAAAAAAAAATCCAAAACAAGCAAAACCCAAAGGCATGTGCCACCATATCTGGCTAGAAGATTATTTCCCAAACTGGCAGCAGAAGGGCTGCCCCAATATTACCCATCCTTGTCATTTCGGATGTCCCATGTGGAGGAGGCATCCACACAATGACAGTGAAACTCTGTCAGGGTGTCTCTTCAGATGCACAGTGGCTGTCCACTGAGTCCTGTCTGGCTGATGCTATAGACATGGGCCTGTATCCAGAGAAAACCCACGAAGATGTCCAGGTTCTTGAGTCCAATTAGGAAGATCTGGATTGGAGCCACATGACTGATGTTCGAAATAGAGACATTTTATTCATGATGAAGAAAAAGGGACCTCTGAGAACAGAAGCCAGCTGGGCAACTGGACCTGAGCCTGTAGAGGTCAGTGATAATGGTTGGTTATAATCTAGTTAAAATGGACCTCAGATAGGGCAAGTACGACCCTCCGGTGTTAAATGGCGGGCAGGGGTAGGATAAGGATCTCCTTGCAAAATATCGAACAAAGGTTTTAACTATCCAGAAGTAATTCCTAAACTGGGATGAACCCAATTAATATCTTCCAGAAGCTTCTGAAAATCATTGAGAGTGGAAAGAGAATCCAATCTTAAAGTAACCTTTTGAGTTTAACACCATTCTGCAACAACTGATGACCTAAATATTTTTAAAATAATTTATTTTTATTTTATGTGCACTGGAGTTTTGTCTGCATGTGTGTCTGTGTGAAGGTGTCAGTTGCAGTTACAGATAGTTGTGAGCTGCCATGTGGGTGCTGGGAAATTGAGCCCGGGTCCTCTGGGAGAACAGTTAGTGCTCTTAACCACTGAGCCATCTCTCCAGCACTGATGACCTAAATATTGATAAGGAAATTGCTTTTGAATTTTCTCAGGTGAGATCTGTAAATTAGCCTGTTTCAGCATCTCCTGCAAGTCAGCTAAGGCAGATAATACCTCCTCCGCTCTCTGGGCAGCCAGCAAAATATCATCCATATAATGAATAATATATATGGTAGGGAAACACATCCTGACAGGCTCTATGGCAGATGTACATAATTCTGACAAATACTCTGAGGCAATACTACCCATTGATATCTTTTATAAGGTTCTCGCAAATTAACAGAGGGAACACTAAAGGCAAACTGTTGTGAATCATTGGGATGTAGGGGAAATAGTAAAAAAAAACAACAATCTTTCAAGTCAATTACAATCAGATGCCAATGCTTAGGAATGGCTACTGGAACAGGGAGGCCAGATTGACTGGCCCCCATAACCACATCGTAGCATTGACAGCTCTAAGATCCTGTAAAAAATCCCCATTTTCCTGATTTCTTTTTTTTTGTTTTGTTTTGTTTGTTTGTTTGTTTTTTCGAGACAGGGTCTCTCTGGGTAGCCTTGGCTGTCCTGGACTCGCTTTGTAGACCAGGCTGGCCTCGAACTCACAGCGATCCACCTGCCTCTGCCTCCCGAGTGCTGGGATTAAAGGCGTGCGCCACCACCGCCTGGCTCTGATTTCTTTTTGATAACAAAAATAGGTGTGTTCCAAGGGGATGTAGAAGATATAATATGACCTATAGTGAGCTGCTCTTGTACAAGCATATTGGCAGTCTCCAACTTTTCTTTAGACAGGGGCCATTGTTCAACCCAAATTGGGGTATCATTTTTTCCAATTAATAGGAATAGTGGGAATTAGAGGCTATTCAACAATGGCCCCTACGGAAAATGCCCTAACCCTTGTTTATCAGAAGGGTGGCAGAGAGTTATCTCTTGGTCTGAAACAGGGCAGTTACAGCTCCGTAGGTTTTTGCCTAAACCTTGTCCTGGACAAAAATTCTTGTTGATTTAACATTCTTTGTACTGGCTGTGTGGTCAATACAGCCCCCATTCCTTCCACTATATCCCTTCCCCATAAATTAATAGGAATATGAGGGAGGACATATGGCTGAAATATTCCCTGATGTCCCTCCGCATCCTTCCAAGTCAACATCTTAGTACTGCGAAAAGGAGTGTTGGCTGTTCCCACTCCTTACAATTGGGTATTTGTTTGTTGTAATGGCCAGGCTGTAGGCCAATAGAAGAGGGAAAGCTCAGAGGTGTCCACTCCCGTGTCTAGTAAGCCTTTAAAGTCTCTGCTATCAATTTTCAGCGTAAGCATAGGAGTGTCATTAAGGGTTGCAATCCAATAAGCCACTGGTCCAGTAGAGCCAAACCCTCCCTCACTTTTCTTTTCTTTTAAAAATGGGTTGGTTGAAGCTGGCCGGGTGTGGTGGCACACACCTGTGATCCCAGCACTCTGGAGGCAGAGGCAGGTGGATCGCTGTGAGTTCGAGGCCAGCCTGGACTACAAAGTGAGTCCAGGACAGCCAAGGCTAACACAGGGAGACCTTGTCTAAAAAAAAAAAAAAAAAAAAAAAAAAAAGGGTTGGTTGTTTGGAGTTGAGGTACTAGGATTATTTGAGCTATATGGGCACCTTGGGGAATCACCAGAATTTCCACCCCCCCCCGCCCGCCCCCCGCCCTCCCCCTGTATCAGGATCAATGACTCTAGGAATAACTTTTTTTTTTTTGGTTTTTCGAGATAGGGTTTCTCTGTGTAGCCTTGGCTGTCCTGGACTCACTTTGTAGACCAGGCTGGCCTCGAACTCACATCGATCCGCCTACCTCTGCCTCCCGAGTGCTGGGATTAAAGGCGTGCGCCGCCACGCCCGGCTTCTAGGAATAACTTTAAGACCTCTCATAAGGGCACTACTTCGACCCAGCAACAGTCGCAACGCGCCATCAGATAACGGACCAAAAACTCCTGTCCCAATGGCTTGGGGGCCCATCTGAGGTGTTAATATGACTCTGGTGGAGGTAACAGAGGTCCAATCCTGCGCTGCCTGCTGTCCCCCGGATGAGATCTTGGATAAAAAATGGGTTTCTTTGGGGGATAAAATGCACAGGTTGAATCACTTGAAGGGCAGATGTCTACAAGGCTCTGCACACCTGTCTTGACAGGGCCGGGAGCTGACCCCGGGGCCCGTTTCCCTGCAATGGCCTCCCTTGCCTATCTGTCTTAGAGCGGCGCTCATTCCCCCAATGATACCCTCCTTGGCAACAAGGACGCAAACCTGGCTTAGTATGATCAACTCTGTCTCGAGCTTGTCCAGTCTCCCTTCGAGTGCATTCTCTCTTAAGGTGTCCTGTCTGGCTACATCTGAAACATGTTTTCGGCCAGATTCTCCCAGAAGGTGACTGTCCCGGAACAGCAGAAGCTATTACTTTCCCCATTATGTGAGTAGTATCTATACTTTGGCAAATTTTCAGGTAGTCATTCACACTTTTATATTCATAAGGCCTAAGGGCTTCCTGACAATACTTATTAGCATTTTCTTTTTCTTTTCTTTTTTTTTTTTTTTTTTTGAGACAGGGTTTCTCTGTGTAGCCTTGGCTGTCCTGGACTCCCTTTGTAGACCAGGCTGGCTTCAAACTCACAGCGATCTGCCTGCCTCTGCCTCCAGAGTGCTGGGATTAAAGGTGTGCACCACCACTGCCCGGCACTTATTAGCATTTTCAAAGGCCAGTTGTTTAATAATAGGCATGGCTCCTTCCACATCTCCAAAAATCCTTCCTGCCTGCCAATTGCATAAGGCGATCAACAAATTCCTGGAAGGGCTCTGAGGGTCCCTGGACCACTTTAGACAGCTGCTCTCCTGCCCCCTTATTAGGCAAGGACTTTCCAAGCCCTTGTGGCACAAGTTGCAATCTGCGAATACACAGCTGGGTCATATTGTATCTGGGCACTAAGTTCAGTACACAAACCCATGCCTGCTAGCGTATCCACGTTTCTCTGTGGAACCCCAGCTGCTGCATTACGTGCGGCGGTCTGAATACACTGTTCTTGATAATCACTGCACCAGAGCAAATAATCACCCCCACTGAGGACTGCTCTACACATTTGTTGCCAATCACTAGGTGTTAAAAATTGTCCTATAAAGGATTCAAAAATGGCAGTCGTAAAAGGGGCATGTGGGGGCTGGAGAGATGGCTCAGTGGTTAAGAGCACTGACTGCTCTTCCAGAGGTCCTGAGTTCAATTCCCAGCAACCACATGGTGGCTCACAACCATCTATAATGTGATCTGATGCCTTCTTCTGGCACGCAGGTGTACACGCAGGCAGACATTGCCTACATAATAATAAATAAATACTTTGTAAAAAAAAAGGGGGGGCATGTGGACCATATGCCATAACTGCCTTCTTAAACTGTTTTATGTCTTTAAACTGGAGGGCTTCATGCTGTCTCTGCGTTTGCCCTGGGTTAGTTGGGTGAGGCACTTCAAATACTGAAAAGACTACTCCCCGAGAGGGAGCAGAAGGCTTTGCCAAAGACAACTGACTTTGGTAATCTGGGTTATACGCCGGGGCCGCTCTCCTCTAGTTTCTTTTTCTTTGATTTTACATTCCCTCAACTTCTTTAGGGCCCATATTTTAGAGGTTTAAAGTTGCCTCTTCCTCCTCAGAATTAGAAGATATATCAGAGGCAATCTCAGACGGGACCAGAGAGCTTACAGATTGTTCCTCCTGCACTTCATTCAGGGCAAGTCCCATAATTCCTAGCTGTCTCTCATTTTCTCATCTTCGTTCCTAAGCGCGTCTCTAATGAGACGCCATAATGAAAAGGCATCAATAGGAACACTGTTGGATCCTTCCTTTTGTGAAATCCTCTGGAGATCAGACTTCACCTGACCCCAATCTTGGACATTTAGCTCTCCTGATACCATAAACCAAGGACTACTCAATTCTATTGTTTTTATAAAATCTTTAACAGTCTTATGCTTAATCCTGGTGCCTTGATCCTCTAACAATCTCACTAGTTGATCCCCAGAACCGTGGATGAACATGTGGCATCCATTTCCAATACACCCATTTCCTACCTCCCTGAGGCACTGGCCAGCTTCCCAGGTTCAACCGTCAGCTTCCTCCCTTCTTTCTCGATCTCGATGGAACTTCCACTTGTGGAGGGCGAGGGACTGCTGATTTAACACACACACACACACACACACACTAAAACAGCGGGTCCTTCATGCTAAGAGAGCAGCAGCGGTGGCAGCTTTTATTCAGTGTCCAAAGAGCCTTTTTATAGGCAGCAAAACAGGAATGCCACTCGCAGGTGAAATCCTTCAAGAGGTGATTTCGCATAGGAGGGGAGGGGTGCATTCTCAAAGCACTAAACATGACTAGCTAACCAACATGAACACAGATATGGAAGCTGCTAGAAACAGCAAGACAGGCAGGCAGCCCAGTCGGGCCTGGTTTCCACAACATCAGACACACACACACACACACACACACACACACACACACACACACACCTAGCTACATGTAACACAGCCAACCCTACCTTTTGAGAGGACTTTGTTCCTGAACCATGGACGTACATACCTGGAGTCCTCAGCGGTTAGGCAGTGCAGGGAGCAGCTTCCTCCATATCTGTGTATCTGTCCCTTGATCCTCTAGGAGAAGTGGGATGTAGGGGCAGAGGCCATGGCTGACCACTACCATCCACCCTGTCCTCCTCACTAGACCCACCTCCCAGATCCCACCTTCTGACAGCACGTTCCCCAAGTGATCTAAAGCAAGGCCCCCAGAAAGTGATCTGGCCAGTTGTTTTCCAAAGAAGTTGTCTTAGTTAGGGTTTTATTGTTGTGAAGAGACACCAGGACCACCATTATAAAGGCAAATGCGTCACTGGGGCTGGCTTACAGTTTCAGAGGCTTCGTCCATTACTGTCATGGCTAGACACGTGGCGGCCTGCAGGTAGACGTGGGAGCTAGAAAAGGAGCTGGGAGTTCTACATTTGATCTACAGGCAGCAGCAGGAGACTGTCACCCTAGGCCTAGGTTGAGCATATGATACTTAAAGCCCTCCACAGGGACACACTTCCTCCACAAGGCCATGTCTCCTAATAATGCCACCCCTTATGGGGGGCTATTCAAACACATGAGTCTGGGGGGCACCATTCCTATTGGAACCACTATGGGGTCTTACAGAGAAATCAAAGTCTATCTTAGCACAAGGGGCCTCCAGACACTGAACGGGGCCCATGAGAAGGGATTGGTCAGGGGCAGCCAGGGCCATTCAACGGCCGCGCTAGCCAGGGTCCACCTACCTCTAGGAGGCAAGAAGAAGAAGGTTGGGATCCAAGACACTCGGTCTCTGTGGCTCATGGTTGGAGGGACTACAGGCCACCCGGACCCTCAGTTCTTTATTTTTTTGGTTTTTCGAGACAGGGTCTCTCTGTGTAGCCTTGGCTGTCCTGGACTCACTTTGTAGACCAGGCTGGCCTCGAACTCACAGCGATCCGCCTGCCTCTGCCTCCCAAGTGCTGGGATTAAAGGCGTGCGCCACCACGCCCGGCTCCCTCAGTTCTTTTTATCTGCTAACTAGGAAGAATGGCCATCCATCTGTCATGTTTGGGGTAGCAGGCTGTTACCAGGAGCCTGAGTAGAGCCCCATCAATCTTGAGGGCTGTGGTTTCTTCTGGAAGCCTGTGAAGTCCCTAACAGAAACGGGCCAGGTGGAGCTTCAGCCCTCACTGGATTATCTGCGCATCTGGCTCCAGATCCGGCAGGCTTTCCTGCTGTCCAACAGGGCAAGGCCTGGTGATTGACACCAATTTATATCATCACGGCGCATGACAGGGTTTTTCCGGGTCTGACACAGACTTTTCCTCAGAGAAGCAAGCAGTGAAAGAGGCCAGCCCTACACTGCCTATGGCCTTTATGCTCTCCCCCCCCCTGCCCCCAGCCCTGCAGATGGCCCGGCATCTTAACCACCCTGCAGGATGGTAAGCCTCCTTTAAGTAGGTTATGTCTCCCTCTGAGGCTCTGAGCTTCTATCTTCTGATCTAGAGCAGAGAGAATCAAAGGAGGCAGAGTCTTTGAACAGGGTTGCTCTGAGAACTGCAGAGTTCACCCAAAATGTGTGGGTACCGCCACCATGGCCCTCCTCATCACATGTCACTACTATCCCTATTATCATCACCCCGTCATCGTCAGCCCATCACCACTAGCCTCGGCATCCTCACTGTCACTTTCTTTCTTGTAGCGCCTGTGCCACCGTGGTACCGAGTCAAGGGCGAGGGACTGCGGATTTAACTCATACACACACACACACACACACACACACACACACACACACACACACAGTAACACAGTGGATCCTTCGTGCTAAGAGAGCAGCTGCTGCAGCAGCAGCCACAGCAGCGGTTTATTATTATTCGTTCCAGAGTTCCAAAGAGCCTTCTTATAGGCAGCAAAACAGCAATCCTCCTCCCAGGTGAAATCCCTCAAGAGGTAATCACACACAGGAGGAAAAGTCTCGAGGAAGGGAGGGGCGCGTTCTCAGAGCAGTAAACACGACTAGCTAACCAGGATAAACACAGACATGGAAGCTGCTAGAAACAGGACATGAAACAGCAAGACAGGCAGGCAGCCCAGTCGGGCCTGGTTCCTACACTTTCTTTCTTTCTTTCTTAAAGATTTATTTATTATGTATACAATGTCTGCCTGCATGTAGACCTGCAGGCCAGAAGAGGGCGCTAGATCACATTATAGATGATTGTGAGCCACCATGTGGTTGCTGGGAATTGAACTCAGGGCCTTTGGAAGAACAGGCAGTGCTCTTAACCTCTGAGCCATCTCTCCAGCCCCTCTTTTGGTTTTTCAAGACAGGGTTTCCCTATGTAGCCTTGGCTATCCTGGACTCGCTTTGTAGACCAGGCTGGCCTTGAACTCACAGAGATCTGCCTGTGCTCTTAACCGCTGAGCCATCTCTCCAGCCCCACCAACACTTTATTGAAGCTGTGTTTATTGCGTTTCTGGACCTGAGGAAGCACAAATCCTGCTGGCCGGCTCCTTACCCCTCAAGCCGGAAAGTCCCAACTCCCACTTGCAGGTCACTGGGCATCCTAAAGGAAACCCTGTCTTGGGGTGGGTGGTGGGTGGGGGTGGGGTAGACAGGATCTTAGGCTGGCACACACCTTTGATCCTTGAGCTCAGGAGGCAGAGGCAGAGGCAGGCAGATCTCTGTGAGTTCAAGGCCAGCCTGGTCTACAAAGTGAGTCCAGGACAGCCAAGGCTAACACAGAGAAACCCTGTCTCGAAAAACAAAAAACAAAAAACAAAAAAGCAAAGAAACCCAAAACAAAGTTGGGCATGGTGGCACATGCCTTTAATCCCAGCACTCTTGGGAGGCAGAGGCAGGTGGATCTCCGTGAGTTCGAGGCCAGCCTGGACTACAGAGCGAGTTCCAAGACAGCCAGAACTGTTACACAGAGAGACCCTGTCTCGGGGGTGGGGGGGGTGGGGGGGGGGTGGGGAGGGGGACACACGTGCTGTTGTTGCAGAGGCCCCTGGTCCGGTTCCTAGTGTCATATGGTCGTATCACACCCAGAAGACCCAATTCTCTCTTCTGGTCTCCCTGGGCACTAGGCACGCATGTGGTGCACAGACATACATGCAGGCAAAACACCCATACATATAAAATGTAAAACAATATAAGGAGCCAAGTTTGTGGTCATATAGAAATCTGGCAGCGACAACATTCCCCTGTAAGCTTCTGGGGAAGTGAGGACAGGAGGATTGTTGGCCGGCCAGTCTGCCTAAATACAAAAACTTCAGCTTCATCGAGAGATCTAGTCTGGTAGTTTCCTACATTTCCCATCTTCCCTTGCAGACTATCCTCTTCTGTAGGCCTTTTGGCCATCAACATTTGACAAAACGGTCCCACCTAGGTCAGATCAAGCCTCTCTTTCTGCCTTCAGGATCCTTGCAGCTGCTTTTTAATAATGAGATGTTGGCCGGGCACGCCTTTAATCCTAGCTCTCGGGAGGCAGAGGCAGGCGGATCTTTATGAGTTTGAGGCCAGCCTGGTCTACAAAGCAAGTGCAGGACAGCCAAGGCTAACGACTCAAGCAACAAAGAAACAATGGGCGTCCGATGTGAGTGATGAGCTCAGGAGCACACCTAGCCAGCCTGCTCAAGATGCCGTGTCCCACCGTAGAAGAAAGTACAGGAGCTTGTGCAGTCACAGACCAGTGGACCGTCAGTACATTTACCCGCTTTGTTGGTGGGAGCATCAGGCAGGGAGCCCACAGCCAAGATGGGACGTCTCATCTGTAGGTTCAGGACCGGCAGCGGCTGTCCTTAGCTTGAGGGTATGCGGAGGCTGGCGGTCAGCTACCCTTAGGACAGACTCTACTAGTCAGGAGACAAGTAAGTTAGGCACAGAGTTTAGCTAGATGGCTGCAGAGAACTGACTCCTTTTTCCTCAGCCAGGGCCAGGCCCACTGCAGGAGCCTTTATACTGATGCAGGTATTTAGAAAATTGCTGCTCACTGAAGCCTCTGACGCTGGTGTGCCCTTAGTAAGGATGCCTTGCGGCCAGAGCCCCACAGCCTCTGAATCTACACCTGGAGAGTAGTTTTTTTTGTTTTTTGTTTTTGTTTTTGTGTGTGTGTGTGGTTTTTGAGACAGGGTTTCTCTGTGTAGCCTTGACTGTCCTGGACTCGCTTTGTAGACCAGGCTGGTCTTGAACTCACAGCGATCCACCTGCCTCTGCCTCCCGAGTGCTGGGATTATAGGCGTGCGCCACCACACCCGGCTCTTTCTTTCTTTCTTTCTTTTTTTTTTTTAAGTGAGGTCTCAGGCTGGCCTCAAACTCACGGTCATCTTGTCTGAACTTCCCCAGGGCTGGGATTGTAGGTGTATGGTACAACACTTGGCAAATAAAGTGTCTGTTAGCTTTCTTGAGTGGCCTCCACCATGCCACCTCAGGCTTGATTAACATTGTTTTCTTATTTCTATCTTGGCATGCTGGGGATTAAGCCCAGAGTTTTACTTAACACATGCCAGGCAACTGCTATACCACTGAGCTACATCCTCTACTCTTCTTTAAAATATATATAATTTATTTTTATTTTATGTGCATTGGTGTCTCGCCAGCATGTATGTCAGCTCTTGGAGTTACAGGTGTGAGCTGCTGCCATGTGGTTGCTGGGAGTTGAACCCAGGTCCTTTGGAAGAGCAGTTGGTGCTCCCAAGTGCTGAGCCATCCGCTAGGCCTCTAGCTTCTACTCTTAAAAAAAAAAAAAAAAAAAAAAAGCCAGGCAGTGGTGGCACACACCTTTAATCCCAGCACTTGGGAGGCAGAGGCAGGTGGATTGCTGTGAGTTCGAGGCCAGCCTGGTCTATAAAGTGAGTCCAGGACAGCCAAGGCTACACAGAGAAACCCTGTCTCGAAAAACCAAAAAAAAAGAAAAGAAAAACCCTGTCTCAGAAAATAAACAAACAAATAAATAAAACAATCATTAGCAACCTTTCTCCAGACCCCCGGAAGGATAAGCTTGGAGTTGTAGGACATGCATATCAAACATTAGAGCACAGACAAGAGACACCTATAGGAAACAAGAGGCCAGAGTCACTGCACCGAGAGCCAGGCCTGGGTGATCTGCAAGGTCAATGTGAACCTCCTGTCACCCGCTCCTGGCTTCTGCCTGTGCTGGCTGTGACTGCACATTAGCTGGCCGGAACTAGTTTGTCTTGACTCTGCATTCTCCGGCCTGTAATTGTACTCACAGCATTGTTCTGAGCCGTGGAATTCACACGATTGATCTGCAGCCTCATGGTTGCTCTGAGCCAGCTGCTCTCAGAGCGGGCTTGGGGGTGGGGGTGGGGGTGGAGGGGGGTAGGGGTGAGGTGGGGAGAATGGATGGACATAATACAATACCGAAATAACAAGGAGCATGCAAACGCGGCCTGCGAACACAAACGATATGAAAATGTGTCAGCTGAGATGGTCGCTGCTTCAGGACCTCAGAAGTCACACTGGTCAGGAAGAGACACGAGTCGGTTAGCGTGCCGGAGACCTTGGGTCCGATCTCTAGCACGGCTTGAACCAAGTGTGGTGGCACATCCTGGCTTCAGACCTCGGGAGGTAGAGACAGGAGGATCAGGAGTTCAAAGTCACCTTCAACTACATGTGGAGCTTGAACTACACAGGACAGTAATTCAAAACAAAAGTGGGGAGACAGGTGTGGAGCCAGTACCTATAACCCCATCTGCTCAGGAAGCTGAGGCAGGAGGATCTCAAATTCAAAGACAGAATGAGTAACTTACTTTAACACAACTAAAAAAGTCTGTGACCTCATCGAAGGTTGTTGTTTTCTTTTGTTCTGTGAAAGGGCCTCACTATGTAGCCCAGGCCAGCCTAAAACTCACTATGTAGACCACATTGGCCTCAAACTCAGAGAGATCCATCTGCCTCTGCCTCCTGAGTCCTGCAATTAAAAGTGTTCACTGCACACTCAGCTACATTGAATGTTTATTGAAATTTGGGAAATAAATGTGTTTTATTTTAAATTTCTTTAGATTTGTTTATTTTTTTATTTTGTGTATTTGTGAATACATATATATGTATGTGTGTATATATATATACACACATATATACACATATACATGGTATATGCCTAGTTCATTTGAAGGCTGGGAGAGGGTGTCAAGTCCTCTGGAACTTGAGTTATTGAGAGTTGTGAACCTGGGGCTGGAGAGATGGCTCAGAGGTTAAGAGCACTGACTGCTATTCCAGAGCTGCTGAGTTCAGTTCCCAACAACCACATGGTGGCTCACAGCCATCTATAATGGTGCCATCTACTGGCCTGCAGGTGTACATGCAGACAGAACATTGTATACATAATAATAAATAAATAAATCTTAAAAAAAAAAAAGAGTTGTGAACCACCATGTGGGTTCTGGGAAGCCAACCAGACTGTGTGGTTTGGTGTGCTGGTTATTTTTTTGTTAGTTCTGTATACACTAGAGCCATCAGGGAAGAGTGAACCTCAATTGATAAAATGCTTCCATTAGACTGGCCTCTAAGGAAATCTTATAGGGGCATTTTTGGGAGGGTCCAGCCCACTGTGGGCAGTGGCCCTGTGTTGTATAAGAAAGCAGGCTGTGCTGGGCGTGGTGGCGCACACCTTTAATCCCAGCACTCAGGAGGCAGAGGCAGGTGGTTCGCTGTGAGTTCGAGGCCAGCCTGGTCTACAAAGTGAGTCCAGGACAGTCAAGGCTACACAGAGAAACCCTGCCTTGAAAAACCAAAAAAAAAAAAAAAAGAAAGAAAGAAAGCACGCTGAGTGAGTCAAGGGGGGGGGGCAGAGGCAGTAAGCAGCAGTCCTCCGAGGTCTCTGCTTAAGTTCCTGCCTCCAGGTTCCTGCTCTGTCTAAGTTCCTGCCTTGATTTCCTCCAGTGATGGACTGTGATTGGGAGGTGTGAACCAAATAAACCCTTTCTTTCCACATTGCTTTTGGTCAGCCTGTTTAATCACAGTGACAGAAAGTGAACTAGGACACAGGGTGAGTCCAGGCTTTGCACCAAACACCCAAGTCCTAAATCTCACGTCACCATTCAGTTACGGGCTGTGCCATCCCAAAAATCATCACCCCGCCCTCAGCTTGGGCATGCGCAGAGCTCGAGTGGAAGGAGGATGACAAGAGGTTTGAAGCTCAAGAGAAGGGACAACTTGAAGTTGGGCCCTGGGGGCAGGCCCCCCTCACCACCCCCATCCCTGGGGAAGAAGAGAGGCTTTTGGGTTCACAGAGGGACCTGGGAGGAGTCCACAGCAGTCTCTAACCAATCCTGTTGCCGCATTTGGTGTATGTAAAAAACACGTTAGCCAATAAGGTGACTCCCCGGGAGGCTGCCTAGTTGGCACTCTTTCCAAAGCCCAGTTTGTCTTTCTCCCTAAGGCACAAATGCCAGGTGGTGCCCGAGCTCTCTTCTTTCCAAGAGGAACCACTTGATTTCTACAACAGCTACATGAGGTTCAGCTCCCTGGACACCCAATCCTGGTGTAAGTTGGGGTGCCAGGTACAGCTGCAGTGCAGTGTCTTTGGGACCTTTTCGTTTGCAGTCCAGCTGTGGCCGCCATTGGTGGCCTGGTTGAGGAAGGCGTGTAGCTGGAGGTTACCACCTTGTCACTAGATCTCAGAGAGCCTTCAAGGACTGAGACCTTTGTTTCTTTGGTTTTTCTTTTTCTTTTCTTTTCTTTTCTTTCTTTCTTTCTTTTTTTTTTTTGAGACAGGGTCCCTCTGTGTAGCCTTAGCCATCCTGGACTCACTTTGTAGACCAGGCTGGCCTCGAACTCACAGCGATCTGCCTGCCTCTGCCTCCCGAGTGCTGGGATTAAAGACGTGCGCCACCACGCCCGGGGAGACCTTTACTTTTATTTTTATGAGGTCAACACCATCAAGCCAGCCTTGCCCATTGTCTTTAGTCCTGCATATGGCTGCTTGATTTTGTCTCTGGTTCCTGAGACGCCAAGGCTTCCTGCAAGGCTCGTTACCCTATGGGCTGAAGCTGCCTAGGTGGCCCCACCCTTCACAGGAGTGCCAGAGGCACATCTGTGCTTTTCTCAGCCTCTTGGGCCCTTCTGTCCCTATATTTGTCTCCCAAAGCCAGGTCCTATGTTGACTCAGCAATTATCTCCAGGTGATGCTCAGTGGCTGGACTGTGCTCCTGGGATCAGGCACAACTGTTTTAAACACTGGCCGTGTTGCCTGGGCTGGCTAGGATATCTGAGGGCTGGGGACAGTCTCTGGGCCCGAGTTAACCTGTCCTACAGCCATCTCAGTCACACCCTGAAATGAAGCTTTATTCTGGAAGGTCTTTCTCCTACACCCCCCCCCCCAACGCTATGTGCAGATAAGGATGTGAGCTCTCAGCTGCTGCTCCAGTGCCGTGCCTGCCAGCTTGCAGCCAAGCTTCCCACCACGACGAAAGAGAGGCAGAGAGAGACAGAAACACACACACACACACACACACACACACACACACACACACACACACAGAGAGACAGAGACAGACAGACAGACAGACACTGGAAATAGTGTGGGCTTTTGAAACCTCAAAGCTCAGCCCGAAGCCGGGCGGTGATGGCGCATGCCTTTAATCCCAGCACTCGGGAGGCAGAGGCAGGCGGATCGCTGTGAGTTCGAAGCCAGCCTGGTCTACAAAGGGAGTCCAGGACAGCCAAGGCTACACAGAGAAACCCTGTCTCAAAAAAAAAAAAAAGCTCAGCCCAAGTGACACACTTCCCAAAACAAGGCCACACCTCCTAATCCTTCTAAACAGTTTCACCAACTGGAGACCAAACATAGGAGCCTGTTGGGGTTATCCTAATTCAGACCACCCTAATCCCCTCCAGCTGCACAGTGGGAAGGCGACAGATGTTGCTACTATCCCATGGACTCCCACATTACTGTCTCAGGAGGGCCACTGGCCTTTGAGACTTCACAACCCTGAGTCACCACGTCAGCTTGTCCTCTATGCACCCAGAGGGGCAACTCTGTGGCAGCTCTGCTCTACCTGCCACATGGGCTCCCCCCTGGTCCCCTGTTGTATGGCAGTCTGTCTCTGAGGCCCTGCTCCAGAGCTCAGTGCTCCCACTGTCCAAATCACACAAGGCAGGCCTGACTCATAGGCCTGAGCACATCTCCTTTGACCTCTTTGCTCTTCAAGTTTAAGCCACACTTTGCAGCAGTAATCTCGGTTCCACAGGGACATCCTGACGAGCCGGGGTGGTGGTGGTGGTAAAATTGTAAAGTCCCCAAACTTGAATTTTGAAACATCAGAGGCATCAGCAGTGGTGTGTGTATGTATGCATGTGTGCGCGTGTCTGTGTGCATGTGCACATGCATGGGGGTGCATGCAGGATACCACGGTGCAGGCTTTTAAATTGTGCAATTTGTTTCACTTTTGTTTTCAGAATTTACCATTATTATTTTACATTTTATGTGTGTGTTGGGGGAATCATAGCATGAGTGTGGAGGTCAGAAGACAACTTCTGAGAACTGGGTCTCTTTGTGATTTTGTTTTTCGAGACAGGGTTTCTCTGTGTAGCCATGGCTTTCTTGGAGCTCCCTTTGTAGACCATGCTGGCCTTGAACTCACAGAGATCTGCTTACCTCTGCGTCCTGAGTGCTGGGATTACAAGCGTGCCTGGCCTGGTTCTCTTCTACCACAGAGATCCTGGGCATTGAATTTGGGTCATCAGGTTTGGGGACAAATGCCTTGGCCCGCTGAGCTACTAGCCCGAGTTCCGTTCTCTTGAGTTATGTTTGTATCTGACTTCATGGTTAGACTTCTATTCTGCTCTTAGTTAGTTTGTTTGTTTTTTTCTATAGTCTCCCAGAATGCCTTCCTGAGGGGGCTCAGGGCACGTTCCCCTTTGGGGTTATGTGGGGTCTGTCAGCATCTGAAAAAAGTGACAGGAAGCTTTTGCTTGACTTAACGCAGGTCCAGTGGGATGCTGTCCAAGAGTCCAAACCTGGCTTAGCCAGCCCTGGTAAGCAGACTCATTTTCTTGGTTTATTTCAGCTTACATCTTCAAGTCCATCATGGAGGGCTTGACTGGGCAGGACTGAAGTACAGGCCACGAGAGAATGCTACCTCCTTACTGTGACTCACTTCCTTTTTTTTTTTTTTTTTTCTTCTTTTAAAGTTTTTGTCATCATCATCCTAATTTTATGTGTATGGGTGTTTTGCCTGCATGTATGTCTGTGCACGCATGTGCAGTGTCTGTGGGGGCTAGAAGGTAGTGTTGAATTCCCTGGAATCTTTAGTTAAGAAAATGGCCCAGCAGACTTGTCCTACAGGCCAATGGAGGCATTTTCTCAATGAGGACCCCTCTTCCCAAATGGCTCTGCGCTTGTGTCTAGTTGACAGACATCTGGCTAGCACAGGGCTGAGGCCTCACTGCCTGATCAGGTTCCCCTGGGTTCCAGCTGTTTGTCCTCAGATGGGTTGATGAGGAACTTCCTCTTTCATCCTCTGTAAAGCTGGAGGAGGGGACTGTGTCAATGCTGGCTCTGCAGGGGGACTTTCCAGTAGACTTCCCTCCCCCCCTTGAGACAGGGTTTCCCTGTGTAGCCTTGGCTGTCCTAAGACTTGCTTTGTAGACCAGGCTGGCCTCGAATCACAGTGATCCACCTGCCTCTGCCTCCTGCTGGGATTAAAGGTATGCGCCGCCGCTGCCGCCACCACCACCACTACCACCACCACCACCACCACACCATCACCTGGCTTCGGAAGGTCATTGAAAATATGTATATGTTTCCTGTTTATTGCAAGCTTAATACATGCATAGTTTCCCCCCGCCCCCCCTTCGGAGTCTGAAACGAGACTTACATGCATAGTTTTTATTCACCTCACCAACAGCGTTTCCCACCTTCATGTATTCTCAGACAGGTCATATTATATGGAGGGCAGCCGTCAGCTCCTTCCAGCTCTCCCAGGCCTTGGCTTCCAGTTGCCCAGCCAACTCTCATTGTCTCCTGGTACGTGCCAAATTCTGACCCTTCAACTTTAGGGCCTGGGGTCTGCCCTTTTTTAATTTTTAATTTTTTTTACCCCCTACTGTGTGGGCTCCAGACCAACTACCTAGCTTGTGTAGGAGCCCAGGGAATGTTGCTCCTGTAAAGCCTGCAGACCTGGCTTCACTTGGGGCCTGAGCAACCAAACCCTTTCTTCTCCAAGGTTTGTGAGGTGGGGTACGGCACATAGACTGCCCCGTTCCAGGCCAAAAGGAAAGAGCTGTCAACATTTCCTTCAGATCAGAGCCCATGAGGCTGGGCCTTTCGGGTCAAGGAACAATGACTCATGGCCCGGAAGCTAACACTTCTCAACCCAAGTCTAGGAGATGGGCGAGGGGAACCAGGGAGGTCTCTGAGGCTTGTAGGCCTGTCAAAACAGAGTCTGGCTCATCTGAGTGACCTTAGCTGGTCTTTGCTACTTTGTGGGTTTTTCTTTTTTCCATTCTTTATCCCCCTCCTTTTACCCCCTAAGAAAGAGAGGGGCTGGGCGTGGGGGGGGGGTGCATGCCTGTAATCCCAGCACTTGAGAGGCAGAGGAAGGCCATTGCTGTGAGTTTGAGGCCAGCCTGGTCTACAAAGCAAGTCCAGGACAGCCAAGGCTGCACAGAGAAACCCTGTCTCAAAAAAAAACAAGAGAGAGAGAGAGAGAGAATAGAGGGGAGAGAAAGTGCTAGAGCTCCCTGAGTCTGATTTCCTTCCTTTTGCTGCTTCTTTGAGCACAACTATTAACAAACTGCAACTGGCCCCTGAATGACCAACACAGCGCTCGAGGTTCTAGCATTTATATACCCTTTGAAAATTTCCCAGAATTCTAAAGGTCACACAATCACAGAAACTATCTGCAGCTGGCAAAACCAAGCTTCCGCTAAAGCACGAGGCAAGTCATAGCTAGCTATGCTGCAGACAGCCTGAAGCAGCCTCGTATTCCACACCTGAGCTTAAAACCAAAGCACATTTTTACAATATTTTTATTTATTTTTGGTTTTTTGAGACAGGGTTTCTCTGTGTAGCCTTGGCTGTCCTGGACTCCCTTTGTAGACCAGGCTGGCCTCGAACTCACAGCGATCCGCCTGCCTCTGCCTCCCGAGTGCTGGGATTAAAGGCGTGTGCCACCACGCCAGACTTCGCCTTATTTTTTAAGCCTTTATTTACTTACTTGTGTGTATGTATTGGTGGTCAGTCAGAGAACAACTTACAAGATGTCGGTTTTCTCCTCCTACCACGTTGAGTCCCAGAGATCTAACCTCTCGGGCTTATTCACTGAGCAACCTTCCTGGGCCTCCATCTTATTTATTTACTGTATAAGACTACCCCTCTTCCAATGCACACCCTGTGCAGCAGACTCAGGCTGCAAACTCTATACTTTAACTGGAAAAGTTAAAGTGGGGTGATGGGGGGATCCACAGGTGTATCCTCACAGCATGTGTGTGCCTGGTGCCCACGGAGGTCACAAGAAGAGGTCAGATCCCCTGGAACAATGGAAGCAGTGGGTGCTGGGAATCAAACCAGGTTCTCTGCAAGAGTTGTGGATGGTCTTAACCAATGGCGCCTGAGCCAGGCAGCATCAGGAAGGGCCTGGCCTCACTTGGGTGAATTGGTGGCTACTTTGTAAGCAGCCAGTAACTGAGGCTCACTCAGAGCTCCGAAAAGGGGAGAGTGCTGAGATCACGGTATTTCAGGTGTGTACCACCAATGCCCAGTTTATGCTGTGCTGAGGATCAAACCCAGGGCCTTGTGCTGGAACACAGGTGAGCAGAGCCCCTGCTGATAACAACCCACCAGACCCAAATGTGCTCACAAAGATAGTTCCTTGCAGATCCTAAGCCACACAAAAGGTGTCAAAAGCTGGCTGTTTAAAGAAAAACATATCGGGGCTGGAGAGATGGCTCAGTGGTTAAGAGCGCCACCTGCTCTTCCAAAGGTCCTGAGTTCAATTCCCAGCAACCACATGGTGGCTCATAACCATCTTTAATGTGATATGGCGCCCTCTTCTGGCTTGCAGGAGTACATGCAAGCAGAGCACTGTATACATAATAATAAATAAATCTTTAAAAAAATAAAAATAAAAATAAAGAAAAACATATCAAAGGTGCCCTGGAGACAAGTGTCCTGGGGGTGTCTCCTGCTATTCAAGTAAGCTTAGTTTAAAAACCCAGGGGCTGGAAGGTATGGAGGCACTTCCTATTTCTCCCCTGTAGCTCTCTGTCCTTGTCTTTCTTTTATCATTAAGCTTAGTGAATTAAAATCTAGTTCTTTGACTCTTCACTGTTTTTATTTTAATCAAGTGGGGTCTGGCCTCTCACAAGCCAGAGGCACAGATTTCTATTGTCTCAACCCAGCTGAGTGTGGCTGCCTTGCGCTCCCTCCCTGCCCAGAAGGCCTTCTTCGTGACTGGTTCTCAGGACAGGAGCTTCCAGAGGCTGAAGAAAACTGTGGACAGATTCTCAGCCCAGCCTCCCGGAGAAAGGAACCCACAACCAGGTGGCTCCATGAGACACTCAGCAAGCCTGCTGCCCAGTAAGGAGGCCCTGTGATCTGAGAGCCATGGAGGAGAAGGTTGGGGTAGGTGGCCAGTTGCCTGGGGATAAAACAGATGGAGCCCATGGGATACCTGGGGGTGAGCACAGGCTCACTGTGGGCTGAGGTTTACACAGTTCTATCTCCACCACTGAATTCCCTTGTGGGCTGTTAGAACTTGATGCCCGGGGAGAATGTTCAGGAACTCAACAGCTGAGCTATTTTATTCCTCATGGACGGCTGGTCCATGGGGGCATCCCTGACAAAAGACTGAGCAGCGTTTTCAGTGCTCAGTGCATTCAAGGAAGGCTGGGGTTCCCATCCCAACACTGAAACAAAAAAAGAGAAAAGGGGCGACAGCAGCAGCACCCCTTCCCCACCCCTCAGCAATCAAGGCCTCTGGAAAATCCCACCCCGAGGGCACCTTGATCCCGTCCCTCCAGCTGACAGTAAAATCCATGGGCTGTGGCTACAGGTGGGTGCTGCTCTGTGGGCTGTGGCTACAGGTGGGTGCTGCTCCGTGGGCTGTGGCTACA
>OU015748.1:107436019-107493276 GCA_907169655.1 Acomys percivali
CAGACATCACCACCATCACCTCAGACATCACCACCATCACCATCACCATGACCAGTGCTTTGTGGTGCTGCAAACCAATCCCTGGGCTGTGGCGGTAGGCAAATGCTCTGCCACCGAAGTATAGCATCAATTCCTTAAAAACAGGAAAATGGCCCAGCATTGTGCAACAACTAAGGCCTGGGCTGGGCTTTTCCTACTAACTTACACACAGATCTTATCATTCGCTCTCTAAGACAGAATGGCTAGCTGGAACGGCAGCTTTCCCTGGTGACACTCATTAGTGGGTTTGGTCACAATGTCAGATCACTCTAAGAACCAAGACAGAGACAGCATTCAAAGACGGACCAGAGCCCTTAGCACGTTACCTAGTGTGGCCTTGCCAGGGGCGTTCAGACCTTCCACACTTGGCCCCTGTTCTGGCCCACCTGCAAATGTAAAATACTGACGTTAATGCAGAAAATATTCCTGGCCAATTTGCCATTGAGTGTGGGCTAGTTCACACTGTTCAGTTTGTGTCTCACCTGGGTATGCCAATCATCTTGCTTTTCAGCTCTGTGATCTATTTCATCTTTGTAATTTATTTTTTTATGGCGCCCCAAGCTGGTGCTTTCTCACTGAGCTACATCCTCACTCCTTATCAACATTTAAAGACAGCGGTTCACTATGTGAATCAGGCTGCTCAAACTCCTAGACAAGCTTGCCTCAGCCTCCAGGGCCCGGGGATTAAAGGATTAAAGGCATGTCCCACCACCTGGGCCTTCATTCATTTTTGTTTTTTGAGACAGGGTTTCTCTGTGTAGCCCTGGCTGGCCTTTGAACTCACAGATCCGCCTGCTTCTGTCTCTCGAGTGCTGGGATTAAACGCATGCACCACCATGCCCAGCTTGGACCTTCATTTTTTAAAATATATTTTCTTTTCACTGCTATATAATAATCATATGTGAAGCTGGGTGTGGTGGCATACGTGGATATATGTGAGTTTGAGGCCAGGCTGATCTACACATCGAGTCCAGGACAGTTAGGACTACAAGAGAAACCCTGTTTCAAAAAAACAAGCAAATGGGCTGGAGAGATGGCTTAGAGGTTAAGAGTACTGACTGCTCTTCCAAAGGTCCTGAGTTCAATTCCCAGCAACCACATGGTGGCTCAAAACCATCTATGTGATCTGCTGCCCTCTTCTGGCCTGCAGGCATACATGTAGGCAGAGCATTGTATACACAATGAATAAATAAATCTTAAAAAACAAACAAACAAACAAAAAACAGAAAAAAATCGTATGTATTTATAAGACACACTGTGACATTTCAGCACAAGTGTACAGTGTGTAGTGGTCATGTATCCTACAGAACATTACCAGCTCTCTCTGTGAGACGCATGAGCGCGTTCTCTGTTAGGGCACCGGCAGCTGCAGCTCTCCTAAGTTGCTGTGAAGCAACTAGACTCCTGGCTCCGGGACCATCCTCCCCACAATCCCCTCTGTCCTGAGCAATCTGACTTAAAAGCGCTGTAAGAGCTGGGCGTGTAGGTGTCCTCCTGCAGTCTCAGCCCTCAGGAGGTGGAGGAGGGACAGCCAGACGTTCACACTCATTCTCAGCTATAGAGCAAGGGTGAGGTAACCTAAGCTACAGAGGCCCCGTCTTAAAAAAAAAAAAACAACCAGAAAAGTCCATTAAAATGTAAATGCACGTTTATAACAGTGGTTTTATAGAATGAAAATTAATGATCTTCTCAACTGATACCATCTACCACTCTCCTTGTTTTGGACAGGGTTTCATATAGCTCAGGCTGGCCTTGAACTCCCTGCGTAGTCAAGGATGACCCGGAACCCTGATCTCCCTGCCTTTACCCCAGTGCTAAGACTGGAGGCGTGTGCTACCAACCTGGCCTCAGAACTCTACCTCATGATACGGTGTTTTACAATGAGGCACTGAGTTACTGAGGGCACATGGACTACAGGGCCCCCCTCCACTGGGATACCTGTCACAGCAATCTCCAGAACAGGGTGTACTGTGATAGCCAGGAGACAGAGTACAGAAGGCAGCCATGCTGGGCGTGGCCAATGGCTGCACTTGGAGTTGCACCTCCTGGAGAGAAAGCTGGGAAGCAATGGGTGGGGGGGGCAGAGAGGGGGAAAGAAGCCAAGCCAGATGCCTGTCTTACCCCACAGCATCTCAGTCACAGAGAATAAAAGGATGCCCACAGGCGGCAGCCATGAGTGGAGAGCAGCCTCGCTGGAGACACCTGAGAGTTCTGACCCGTGGGCTGCCCACCTCTTTCCCAGGAAACAAAAGTCTGTGCTGCGGCTTCTAGAGCTGCTCTTTCCTGCCACACTTCTCGTGACAGAGAGCACCAACTTTAGTCTTTGCATCGCAATCCATTTCAGACACTGTCTTACTGTGTCCCCAATCCAAAGGCTGGTACTGAGCCTCCATAAGCCAGCATGTCTTTTCTGGTTCCCACATCCCAAGTTTATTGCTTGGTGTCAAAGCATATTTTATTGTTAATTTACTAGAACATTTGGGCTGATGAAAGATGCCCAGCTTTAAAACAGAAGGGGCAGCTATATACACTACCTAGGTCATTTCTAATACATCAATTATTGACAACATATTTACAATAAATATATACCTGGGAAGGTGTACACCTGAAATCCCAGCACTCAGAAGGTGGAGGCAGGAGGATCAGGCGTTCAGGCATCCTCAGAGACCTAGTGAATTTTTAGACTGCCTGGGCTACATGAAACTGTGCCAAAAAAAAAAAAAAAAAAAAAAACCAAACAACAAACAGGAGGCTGGAGAGATGGCTCAGAGGTTAAGCACCCCGACTGTTCTTCCAAAGGTCCTGAGTTCAATTCCCAGCAACCACATGGTGGCTCACAACCATCTACAATGAGATTGGTGCCCTTTTCTGGTGGGCAGGCACACATGTGGGCAGAATATGTATAAATAATAAATAAATAAATAAGTCTTTTAAAAAATCAACAAATAAACAAGATTCTATAATATAGTCACCAAGTATGTGTGGCTTATTAATGGTGAAATACTTATTTCCCAGTTTTTTGTTTTTTGTTTTGTTTTGTTTTTTTGGTTTTTTGAGACAGGGTTTCTCTGTGTAGCCTTGGCTGTCCTGGACTCACTTTGTAGACCAGGTTGGCTTCGAACTCACAGCGATCCACCTGCCTCTGCCTCCCGAGTGCTGGGATTAAAGGCGTGCGCCACCACGCCCGGCTTTTATTTCCCAGTTTTAAAACTGAAATCTTACCAGGCATGGTGGCGCACTCCTTTAATCCCCACTCTCCCGAGGAAGAGGCAGGCGGATATCTGTGAATCAGAGGCCAGTCTGGTCTACACAGAGAGTTCTAGGCCAGCTAAAGCTACACAGTGAACCCTTACTTAAAAAAAAAAAAATTAAACTAAATTTTAAAAAAGCCCTAAAATCTTGTTTTCTAATTATAAAGGTCCACACTTCAATACTGTATCCAAACAGAAACTAATAACCTACTTACTCTATCCTTTAGTCACCCTCTTGGTGGGAGCCTTCTAGATCGTCTTCAGGGTTTCTACCGTAACTTTGGCAGTTTCATCTTGGCCACTAGAGCACAGAACAGCGTTCTAGGATGACCCCACTGACCCACCTTCGTTCTTTTCTGGAGTGGTTTCCAAGCCCCACGGTGCGGCAGGGGCTGGCTCTGGCTGGGCTGATGCCCACATGGTGCCACTGACCTGCAACGGTGAAAGGTCATTAGCAGGAAAGCAAGGACTCACCACTCACAGCAAACTGCGTGGGGTGGGGTGGCAGCGCAGCCCTCCTGCACATGTGCGTCTCCTCAGTCCTGCCTCAGTGTGCAATGGTCTCACTTTCCCCATCTTTTTTTTTTTTCCCCTTTCGTTCTTTTGAGACAAGTATCATGACTCACAGACTGGCCTAGAACTTGGTACTGTGGTAGAAGATGACCCTGAACTACTGAGTTTTTTTTTTTTTTTCCTTTCACCTCCCCAGTGCTGGGATTCCGGATGTGCAAGGCAGCTCCTAGTTTGTGTCGTGCTGGGGATAGAACACAGAGCCCTGGGCCTGCTCTGACAAACACTCTACCAACTGAGCTGCACTACAGCCTCCTCCCTTCTAGGGTTGTTGTTTTTTGGTTTTGCGAGACAGAGTTTCTCTGTGTAGCCTTGACTGTCCTGGACTCGCTTTGTAGACCAGGCTGGCCTCGAACTCAGAGAGATCCGCCTCCCCAGTGTTGGGATTAAAGGTGCGTGCCACCATGGCTGGCTGGAATAATTTCATATTTATATGAAACTGAACCAGATCACACAGAACAACCCTGTGTACCCAGCCCCCTCTGGCATTACAATGCCTTGCATACCTGTGCGAGTGGGAACGTAGCACGGATGCAGCGGCCCTAGGCATGGAAGGCTTTACAGGGCTCCAGCCCTCCTCCCCTTGGAGCCGCTGAGGGACCAAGCAAGGAGCTCTCATGACTCCGAAGCTTGTGATCATTTCTCATGGCCTTGAAACTTTTGAAGGGTGGTGTCTAGTGCAGCCTAGTTCTTTCCCTGCCTGTGTCAACAGGACTCAACCCTGGAGACAGTGGAGACAGTCCCTTGACCCTCATAAGTGGGACAGTTTCCTTCCTTTCCAGTCTTGAGAGGTGTCTCCTGGTCCAACCTGCACTTTTTAAATTTTTCTTTAAATTTTGAGTCAGGAGGCCGGGCATGGTGGCGCACGCCTTTAATCCCAGCACTCAGGAGGCAGAGGCAGGCGGATTGCTGTGAGTTCAAGGCCAGCCTGGTCTACAAAGTGAGTCCAGGATGGCCAAGGCTACACAGAGAAACCCTGTCTCGAAAAACCAAAACAAAAAAAAAAAAAACAAAAAAAAATTTGAGTCAGGATCTCTCTGTGTAATAGCCCTGGCTGTCCTGGACTCTCTTTGTAGACCAGGCTGGCTTCGAACTCACAGAGATCTACCTGCCTCTGCCTCCCAAGTGCAGGGATTACAGGCTTGCTCCCCACACCCGGCTGGAACAGAGCATCTGAATGAAGCACCACACACTCCTACACCCCGAAGCATCCTGCTGTATCAAGACCCAAACTCGGCAGCTATTACTTGCTTTCCTGGATATGCATCCCCCTCCTATGAGCTGTGAAAGGGTTTGCTCCTGGTCCCTGTGTTAGACCCTAAGCCAGAAGCTATGAACAGAGAACAGCGCCAGAAACTCGTCAGGCAGTGTACAGTCTGCCACCATAAATGGCTGATGCTGAAGGCCAGTCTTACCCTGGGTTCCTCATGACACTTGCTTGGCCTGTCTTACTGAAATATCTCAAATGCATGCTTGTTACAACATTCAGAATTTAAAATTATGGGAAGCAGGGCCAGAGAGATGGCTCATTGCAAGAGCTTGCAACACTCTTGCAGAAGACCCAAGTTCAGTTCCTAGAACCCAGGTAGGGCTGCTCACAACTGCCTATAACTCCAGCTCCCAGGGATCTGCCACCCTCCTTCTGGACTCTGTGGGTACTGCACTCACACGCGCATACTCCCCTTATACACACACACACACACACACACACACACACACACACACACACACACATACACACACACACACATTTAAAATCAACTTTGAGAACAAAGCAGCAAACATACCTCCAGAGAAGCATGAGAAGCAAAAAAGTCTTCCTCCTTTGGAGGCGGGGACACAGGTGGAGCTGCACAGCTGTCAAGCCACAGCTGGAAGGAAAACAAAGCAGAGCTTAGCAGAGAATTTGCCTCAGTTCTCCAGTCTCCTCTGAGGCTTGCAGCAGATGCTGCGTCTAGTCTCTCATCCACAACACCAGAGTGTGCTCACAAAGGGCCCTGAGCATGGTGTGGAAAGAAGCGATCACTCCAGAAAGTTCCACACCCCCAGGTCAAGGACCCCAGCTCTCGAAACCCTTTCAGAAGTAAGTGTAGGTTCTAAGGCACAGTGAGCTGGCCCATCCTGGTTCCACACCCAGGGTTTCCCTCCTCACTGAAGTCACTTGCGGCCTCAACTCAGCACTCCTGAGGTTTTCCATCCATCTCCAGGCACGCAGCAAACACAAGCCGTGAGAAAAGCATGTTCCTGGGCAAGGCGCACTGCCCTATGCTCACAAAGGAGTGGCTCTCCTGTCCCCTCAGGGGACACCTTCCTCACTGTCATGCTTTTTACTCTATTGATGGTTTCCATGTTAAACCTGACCCCAGGGGTAGGGCTGGGCAGCTGTCTAGGGCTCCCAGGCTCCCAAGGGCTGTGATGCAGCTTCCTGTTCAGCCCCGAGCTGTGCGTGGTCAGTGCTCACAGGCTACAGTACATATCAAACAAGGCTGGCAATTAAGTAGTTCTTTTGGAGCATGAAGCTGAAGGCCTGTGTCTTTCTCATACTAGGCGACCAGCACACTGACACCGAGTTTGTGCCCATTAAAGAGTTTCTCCTTCTGTGACTGAATGCTTCTCATTTTTGAGCTGCTGAGTGGCCTAGACCTCACGATGTTAGATCAGACAGGCCTCACCATTAAAGCGATTCTCCTGCCTCTTCCTTCCGAGTAACCAGGATCCTAGCTCTGAGCCACCCTGTTCACTTATTTTAGTCTCCCGAGATGGGGGTCTCATAGCCAAGGCAGGGCTTGAACTTGCATTCCTGCTTCTGCCTCCTGAGTACCAACATTGTGTG
Source organism: Acomys percivali (assembly GCA_907169655.1). Lineage (NCBI taxonomy): Eukaryota > Metazoa > Chordata > Mammalia > Rodentia > Muridae > Acomys > Acomys percivali. The sequence continues at coordinate 107,442,713 of OU015748.1, forward strand.
TGTCAGCCAGCACACTTTGTTCATACAAATGAGGCATCAGTGGAAACACTCTAAGCAAAGTTATGCATTGATTAGTTAATGGAAACACGCCCTGTTTATTTATTTATTTGTTACTTATTTATTTATTCATTTAGTTAGTTAGTTAGTTTTTCCAGACAGGGTTTCTCTGTGTCACCCTGGCTGCCCTGGACTCACTTTGTAGACCAGGCTGGCCTCGAACTCACAGTGATCCACCTGCCTCTGCCTCCCTTAGTGCTAGGATTAAAGGTGTGCGCCACCACTCCCGTGTTCCTTGTCTAAAACCTGGACCTCCTGGGGCTAGGGTCTTGGGGGAACTGTAACTTTAACTAAGAACTCAACTCCTGCCCCCTAAGAGTTGTGGTCATCAGTCCCAAAGCTGCGGCGTGCTCTGCCTGGGGCACACGTGAGATTGCGTGTTCTCTTTGTGCAGCACTGCTTGGCTAGCTTCCTGCCCCCTTTGTTCCACCGTGTGCCGGCTTTCTGCTGAGTCTACCGCACTCTCCTGCAAACTGTAGATAACACGTTGCACTTCTTAACACACTTGCCTTACCTAAGACTCAGCTTGTGCAGCATCACGTGACTCCAGCTCTCCTGTCTTCTCCATCTCCTCAGCTCCGGGCCCTCCCGCTTTGGACCCTGGCCCTGAACAACAACCTGCTGGTCTGGGTCACAGGTGACTTGACAAAGCAGAGTCCTTCTAATAACGAGGGTCCACCACACCCTGCCTCCTCTCGGGAGACTCAGAGAGATTGAAAAACGTTTTTTACTGACCGAATTTCACCTAAAGGGACTCACATCGGTGCCGTGCTTCCGGGTGGCTTGGGTGGCCAGAGTCTTGACTTTCTCCCTGTAGAGCTGAGCTGCACGGCTGTTGTACTTGGCGTTGGTGTCGTTGGTGGCACACCCATGTTGGTGGAAAAAGGAGGACTGCAGAGGGAAACGGGCAAGTTAACAGAAACGCTACAAGGCCTCATGGTCACAGTGCTGCTCAATGAGGGACTTAAAAAGACAAGGGAAACGAAAATAATCAGACATCAGGGAAGTCCTAAAATAAACCGTCCTTGCAAGAAGGAATCTCTTGGGCCGACGAGATGGCTCCACAGGTGAAGGAACCTGCTACAAAGCTTGAGTTCAATCCTCAGACCCAAGTGGTGGGAAGAAAGAATCAACTCCTGCAACATGTCCTCTGACCTTTACATATGCACAAGCATGTGCACGCGCGCGCGCGCACACACACACACACACACACACACACACACAGATAAATGTAATGAAAAATTAAAAAGAGAATCCCTTCAAATATAGTGACAATATTTTTGTATTTAGCAGTTATTGATAGATGGGATGGGCAGATGGATTATTTGTGGGGGGTGCACATGTGGAGGTCATGTGACAACTTGGGGAACTCTGTTGCCTCCTTCCAGGAGGTGGGTCCCAGGTACAGAAGTCAGGACATCTGGCTTGACAGCAAACTGAACCATCTCAGGTCCTAATGTTAATATTTGACAAAACTAGGCACAAGACTAGATCTGAGAGTGAGTGTGGTGCCCCTCATATCTCCACCAAACTACCTCAGTCAACTTGAGGTGGGTTTTCTTGGTGAGAGGCGGGGTCTCACTATGTATCTCTGTGAGCTCAGGCCAGCCTGGTCTACACAACATGGACAGCCAGGGAGGGCTGCACAATCTCAAAAGAAAAACCAAGTGGGACAAATATGGTGTCTTAGAGAATAAATGACTAGTCTTCATAACTGTGATTGCCATGCCTCCACAGACCACCTCTATTCACAGAACTGTATTTCTTTTCTTTTTTAAAAAAATATTATTTATATATATTCTGCTCGCAAGTGTTGCCTGCCTGCCAGAAGAGGGCACCAGATCGCATTGTAGATGGTTGTGAGCCACCATGTGGTTGCTGGAAATTGAACTCAGGACCTTTGGAAGAACAGACAGTGCTCTTAACCTCTGAGCCATCTCTCCAGCTCCCTCATTTTTGTTATTGTTGTTTTGTTTTGTTTTTTCCGAGACAAGGTTTCTCTGTGTGGCCTTGGCTGTCTGGATTCGTTTTGTGGACCAGGCTGGCCTCGAACTCCCAGAGATCCGCCTGCCTCTGCCTCCCTGAGTGCTGGAATTAAAGGCATGCGCCACCATTACATGGCTACAGAATCATGTTTCTTAGTACTTAACTTTTCCCTTTAGGAAATACAGAACCCAGGATTTGAGAAACTCTGATTGAAAGGCAATTTTACATTTTGGAAGAAGATATTTTAGACTTAGAATTTTTATTTTAAATATTTAAAGTGAGACACAGTTTTTGAGATGTATACTAATACAATATCTCCTCTCCCTTCCTTCCTTCCTTCCTTCCTTCCTTCCTTTTTCAGACGGGGTCTCTCCTGGCTGTCCTGGAACTCCCCATGCAGACCAGGCTGTCCTCAAACTCATAGACACCCTCCTGCCCCTGCCTGCCAGGTGCCAGGGTTACAGGCGTGGCCACCACATGCGACTTCTTACACCTGCCTTAACAACACCTCTCAAAGGGCTCCAGTCACAATCAGCATCATGTGGAAGCAAACAGCTCTCAGTGTCTCAAAGGATTTTCCTTTTTCCTTTTTGTTCTTTGACAACTTTATATACGTATATAATGCGACCTGGTCACTTTCACACTCTATTTCACTCTCTTGACACCTCTTCACTGTGTGTTCCCCTTCTTCCCTGTCTTCTACTGGGCTTGTTTTTGTGTGTGACCCACTGAATTTAGTTAGGGGTGCCTGCACATGCATGGGTGGAGGGCTACTTACTGGAGCCTGCACAACTATCCCATGGCTACACCACTGATGACACACACACACACACACACACACGCGCGCGCGCCCCTTCAAGGGTAAAGTCTCCTTTTGTTTTAAAGCATGCCTGTTCCGTTTCCTTAAACCACTCACACTCCGTTATTTTCTTTAAAACCTGTTTCTGCAGCTGTGTTCTGACTCTACCATGGGAGGGGCCCTTTTGTTACCCGACACCCAGCCCAACAGGCACTCAAGGGGTTTCTTTTTTTTCATTTATGTATTTATTGTGTATATAGTGCTCTGCCTGCATGTGTGTCTGCAGGCCAGAAGAGGGGACCAGATGTCATCATAGATGGTTGGGAGCCACCATGTAGTTGCTGGGAATTGAACTCAGGACCTCTGGAAGAGCAGGCAGTGCCCTTAACCTCTGAGCCATCTCCCCAGCCCCCTCAGTGGGTTTCTAAGCAAATATGCCCTTGGTGCTCCTGCCCATTGAGCCTGCTTTTTGGCCCCCATCCCACCCCACCCCACCCGGAACCTCCTAAGCACAGCAACTGTACGAGGAGGAGAGGGCAAGCCAGGGGACTTACGGCGTTCGCGTTCCCGCCAACTTGCATGCATCGAAGCTGAAACCAAGACCAGTTTGAGTCCAGCTCTGTGGATCTGGGAGATAAAAAGATTCCGCAATGTAAAAGCTTTCCTTCTTTGGTGTCAAGCCACTAACTGAGCTCTCAAACATCTCCTCAAGCAGTGGGATTTAGGGACTTCTGTGTAGTCAGGCACAGTGGTAAGCACCTGTAGTCCCTGCAACCCTCACACCCGGCAGGCAGAGGCAGAGCCTTGCCAGAGTTCCATGTGACCCTGTTTCAAAAACCCCAAGGGTTTTGAGTACCCTGGAGCTCGGGGTGAGCGAGCACTTTACCTGCATGTGTGTCTGTGCACCATGTGTATGCCCAGTCCTTCAGAGGCTCTGACTCCCTCGGTCCCCTAGAGCTCCACACATGGTAAACAGCACATGGGTGCTGGGAACCAAACCTAGGTCCCCTAGAAGAGCAGCAAATGCTCTTAACCACAAGCCATTTTCCTATCCCCTTCTATTTTCCTTTAGAATGTATTTTTGTTTATGTACATGTGTGATGTATATGTCACATATATGCCTATGGTAATCCCTTGGAGCTGGGGTCTCAGGTGCTTGAGCCACCTGACATGGGTGCTGGGAACGGAACCTGGGTCTTCGGCAAGAGAAGTAAATGCTCTTAACCACTTGGCTCTCTCTCCACCCCTTTTAAACAGAGCTCTTAAACTGAGCAGACAGGAATTCCCTTAGGACCCTGGATTCCAACGACAAAAGAAGCTGACGGCGGAGGCCTGAGCTCACCCCGGCAGAAGCCTTGGGCAGCACCCACTCCCATAAGAAGAGCTGCCACCCTGCGGAGTCCTATGAAAGCTGAGTACTGAGAAAAATGAAAAACGTGTTCTTGCTAATCAATGAGGTAAGGAGGCAGCGGCCTCATGGCTTCACTAATGGCTACTGAACACAGCACTTTCGTAAGTCGAAGAGTTGAGTAGATTTCAGAATGAGTGCTGGAATGGATGTCCCTAAGCTAATAAGGACATCCCATAACCAACATGTCAGAGGGAAGGAACGACATCACTGTGGATCCAGACAGGCTCAAGGAGTGCTGTGGTAGGTCATGTGTTTCCAACGTGCTAGGGTGCTTCCTTCAAGGCCAAATGTCCCCTTCCATGCTGTGTTCTGCCAAGGCTCTTCCCTGGAGTCCCCTGAGTGGGCACCTGGCTGAGTCTGAGCTGGTCATGAGCTGAGTATGAGCAGCCATGCGATCAGCTCTGCCCTGGGTGCTGGGCCCCAAGCATCATGTCTGGGGTGTCTCTTTGCACCCTCCTCACTTGCTTCACTGGCTGACGACCAAGGACAGTGTTAAAAACACTTTGTCCTCTGTGAAAATCGCTACTTTGAAACTCAACCTAAAGAACACAAACTCCATTTGGTTAGATATGCCAACCATGGCACACTATTCCTGGTGATCACGTGAGCTACGGCTCTCTGTGTGTGCCCGTGCTCAACTGTGTGCATGTGTGTGGCTGGGAAGGGGAGGGGGAGAGGAAGACAGGAATCCAGAGCAGGCACTTCCATGCCTCATTTGCATACTTGGGGGCTATTTAGACTTTTCCCCAGTGAGCAACTGTACTTATGAGTTGGGTCTTGCAGGTTGCTTAGCCTGGTCCTATAGACTTGGGAGTTTGAGTGACACCTTCAGTCTCCCCAGGGCTGGGATTCCTTGCATATGCCACTGTGCCAGGCTTGTTTGCTTGCTTGACTTTGAGACAGGGTCTCTTTAAGTAGTCCTCACTGGCCTGGACTTCACTTTGTAGACCAGGCTAGCCTTGAACTCAGCTATGAATATCCCAGGTAACATATGCCCTTGGATTTTCTCCTGTCCATGGCCTAGGCAGCTAGCTGCCCTTTGGCTCTGTGCTTTTTAGTTGTTATGTTTTGATTCACCCATAAGTGTGTGACTCATACATTTATGCCTGTTTTTTTTTTTGTTTTTTGTTTTTTTTTTGAGACAGGGTTTCTTGAGACAGCCTTGGCTGTCCTGGATTCTCTTTGCAGACCAGGCTGGCTTCAAACTCACAATGATCCACCTGCCTCTGTCTCTGGAGTGCTGGGATTAAAGGCATATGCACCACGCCCAGCTCACATTTATGACTTTTAAAAGGCATACATTTGAACCCACATGGGCCCAACAGAACCAGCTATCTGGGCTCCAGGCTCCAGGCCAGACCTCCCACCTGGTTTCCTGGAACTGTGTGTGTGGTCATATGCCTTAGAGGTGAACAAGAGGACAGGGGACATGATAAGGAGAGCAGGACAGAACAGCACCGAGTGGTGGAAGGGACGGCTGTGGGGCGCCTCAAGTCCAGCCTTCCTCTACTCTGGACAGGGTATGGCACTGTGCATGAGTGGCTAATGAACAGTCTATGAAAAACATTCTCAAAAGTAAATCTGGAAGCCAAGGGGAGGGGTGGTGGTGCTGGTGGCTCACATCTATAATCCAAGTGCCTCAGGAAGCTGAGGAAGGAAGATCACAAGTTCAAGGCCAGCCCTGGCCACAGAGTGAGTTTAGGGCCAGCCAGGGTGGGGTGGGGGGGTGTTGGAGGAGACTGGGGGGGCAATGTGTAGGAGTCTATCTCAAAATAAAAATACAAAGAGGCTGGAAATCTAGCTTAGTGATAAAACAGTTGCCTAGCATACATTAGAGTGGCACTGTATACATACGAGTATAGAGGGGAGTTTTGGTGTCTTTAAAAGCTCAGTTATGCTGTGTAAACATGTTTTTGCTTTAATCCCAAGTGTAGGCTACACAGTGAGATACTATCTGAGAAACAAAAACAAAACTCAGAAGGGTCAAGGACATAAATGTAAGACTTGAAGCTATAAAACTCTGGGAAAAGAATAGGATAAAACCTCCTGGCAGGGAAGCTGGACACAGCAGGGCAGTCCTTTAATCCCAGCACTCGGGAGGCAGAGGCAGGAGGATCGCTGTGAGTTCGAGGCCAGCCTGGCTTACAAAGCGAGTCCAGGACAGCCAAGGCTATACAGAGAGACCGTGTCTTGAAAAACCAAAATAAAATAAAATAAATCCACAGGTAGGGCTGGAGAGACGGCTCGGTGGCTAGGGCTGCTTGCTTACTGTTTTGCAGAGGAACTGAGTCTGGTTCCCAGAACCCATGTGACTCACGGCGCCTGTAACATCCGCTCCAGAAGATTGGAGGCCCTCTTCTAGACCCATCGGCAAGCACACACACCCACATACCCACCCACAGACATATACACAAATTGGAACAAAAACTCTACGTGATAGGACAGGGCTTTTTTTAAACAGAGAAGATGTAGCTATCACTATTTTGTTTCCATGTTGTCACATAAAAGGTCTCTTCAGTTTTTATCCTATAGGGACAAACACTCCTTTATAGTAGTCACATTGTGGCAATATTTCTTAAGTTAAAATAACAACAAAAGGAAATCGCTCCCACAGTCCATTCCCAGAAAAAGAACAGGGAAACAAGCCAGCTGCTGGAGGAAGTGGCACCAACAGAAGCCTGCGCCCACAGGACGACCTGCAGAAGGTGCCCTGACCAGGGCTCAGGCAGCTGACACAGACCTTGCTCAGTCTCTAGTCTGACTATGGTCCTTTTATTATGTATTATTTCACTTCCCTCCCGCCATGGGGCTGCACTTTTCTCTGGTGCCCACAAAAGCCCACAGTGTCAGAAGTGGTAGCCATTTACTCACGGGAGTGGCTAGGGTAGCCCAAGCCCTTGGTAAAGAGGGGAAGAAAGGTTTTCATATTATAAACACATGACATCACCAGCACAGAGTCAAGCAAATGCGTCCACTCTGGCTCTGTCTTGCTAGTGTCAGTGGGAATGGGAGCTCGAGGATTATGCTGGATGCCACGCCTGCTGTGAGGACTCCCACCCTTCGTGTGAACTCTCAACCTTGTATGGCGTGCACAGGGAACCTCCTTCTTTCTTGAGTGTGTACTCTGTGTTTTTAGTTTCTTACAAGGCAGTGGAGGGAATAGAATTGTTGCTTTGAGACCTCGCATCTGACTTTGTCTTCAACATCAGAGCTCTGTTTCTACCACAGGATCTCTCTCCACAGAGGCCCAAGGAGGAAATGTCTTGTTTCCCAGGTTACTAGACGACGCAAGATTTAACACCCCTCCCCCAATTCATGATTATCTTTCATTTTACCTGATATCAAGTCAACGTAATAAAAAAGGGAGGGTACCGTTGTTCATGATTGATTTTCCTTTCTTTTTAATTATTTATACTTTATGTGTATGAATGTTTGCCTGCCTGAACATGTGCACACGGAAGAGGGCATCCGGTTCCACGGACTACAGCTACCGTTGTTGTGAGCAGCTGTGAGTGTGCTGGGCATTGAACCCAGGACCTCTGGGAGAGCAGCGCCTCTCCGTCCCCTGATGGGTCATTGTCAGTGTCAGTCCGACTGGATTCAGAATCACATGGGAAACAAAACCCCGGGTGTATCTGTCAGGGAGTTTCCGGGAAGATTTAACTGAGGAGGACCCACCCCGAATGTGGGCTGCACAATCCCTGCGGTCCTGGACTGAATAAAAAGGAGAAATTAGCTGGGGACGTGGTGGTGGTGGGGGCAGTGGCGGTGGCGCACGCCTTTAATCCCAGCACTTGGAAGGCAGAGGCAGGGGAATCTCTGAGTTCGAGGCCGGCCTGGTCTACAGAGTGAGTTCCAGGACAGCCAAGGCTACACAGAGAGACCCTGTCTCAAGAAACAAACAAACAAACAAAAACCAAAGAAATGGAGGTGACTTTCTCTGCTTCCTGACTTGGCTGAAATAGGAGCAGTCACCTCACCCCTGCTGCTATGATGGGCGCCCTCAAACTGTGAGCCAAGCTAACACTTTCTCCTTTAATTTGCTCCTGTCAGGTATTTAGTTTCATCAGAGAGACAAGTACCAAATGAATCCATGTAACGGTATAATCTCTCCAGCCACCCAGGGAGAGTCCACTTACCGAATAAAACTCAAGTGAACACCGAGTGACCGGTGTGACCCCGAGCAGTCGATGCAGAGAAACACGCCATAGGTTATGCTTGCCCAGCTGGGATTCTTGGCGCCACAGTCAAAACACACCTGAAAGGGAAAAAAAAAAATCCATTCTATGTGATTAGCGAGTAATTGACATCAACAGGTGAGTCATCTAGGCGGCTAGAGTACAAAGCTGACGTGAAGGCGGCACAGCTGTCACACTTTAAGCCTTGGCTGTTATAGAACGTGGCACCCAGAGGCTGGGGGAAACTCTCAGCCCAAAAATGCTGGTCTTGCGAGCATGAAGACCTGTGGTCCACCCTAGAACCCACCGGGGAGTTGGGGGAACACGGCAGCTGGCAGTGGCTGCATGTTGCTAGGGAGGCAGAGACAGACAGATAGCTTACTTGTCAAGTTCCAAGTAAGAGAGCCTGCTTCAAAGAAACAAGGTGGATGGCACTGGAAGACTGACAGTGGAGGTTGTCTTCTGGCCTACACACACACACACACATACACACACACACACACACACACACACACACATGTGCTTATACACCAGCACACACGTGTCCACACATCTGCATAGACATACGCACAGGAAGAGAAAGGACATTACCTAGGTTTTCAAAATATCAAAGTTTCTTTTATAACTACATTAATTAAATATCTGCCTCAAACACTGCTTATCTTTGAACACTCAGTAGGAACTCTTAGCACATAAACACATGCTGGTGAGGAGCGTGGCCCTTCTGGGACACTCCGTGCCACACCATCACCTGGGCAGTGGCTGTACCCACATGGCAGGCTCCTGGGTGTGAGTCTTCTGTCTCTGTCAGACACCCAATCAACCTCCACCTCCTGAGAGTCACATCCTCACGTAGTCTCTGCCTCACTTTACCAAAGTGCCTTGTAGAAGGAGGCAGGAGAGGTGCTCTACCATTTTTGAGATTAGGTAAGACACAGGCTAGCTGGGCGTGGTGGCGCACGCCTTTAATCCCAGCACTCAGGAGGCAGAGGCAGGCGGATCGCTGTGAGTTCGAGGCCAGCCTGGACTACAAAGTGAGTCCAGGACAGTCAAGGCTACACAGAGAAACCCTGTCTCGAAAAACCAAAAAAAGAGAGAAAAAAAAAAAAAAGACACAGGCCTCCTCGGCCCTGGGTCACTACCTCTGGGAGAAACCAGTACAGTTTATCAAGGACACTCAGACTGCCCTGGGGAGAGGCCCAAGAGGAAGGGGCAAGGTGCTGGGTGAGGCCCTAGCTGAACAGTCAGTGGAGAGCAGAGGCCTGCCACAGCACCAGATGGAGCGACTGAGTGCACACGCCACTCAGATGGCAGCTGTTGCATTACAGGCACGACACACCCACCCAGCTAAGGCACTCCCACTCCTGACCTCAGAACCCACATGGACAAACATGTCCACAGAAGGAAGATGCCAAGTTTGGGGGTTTCTTCAATGGTCCTCTCTGGAACGTGGCACATCCCCCTGTGCTTTTCCAGGTCACTTTGAGAACTATTAGACACACGGCTCCCCTCTGTGGGCACAGAGACCTCCTGCAGGGCTGGGCCTTTCCTGTCACCTGCTTTCTCTATCAACAGCGGTGCTGAGTGCTGGCTGAACAGCTCTGGGTATTTAGCTCCCACGGACCTTGATCGAGTAGCCCTTCCTTATAGCCACTCAGAAAACCTTTGTCAACCAATTAAACAGCACACCTGCTTCTTGCCAGCTCAAAACCGGCCAGAAGACCTTTCAACAATGTGAGAGAAAACACTCTATAACACATGCACAGAGGTACTTAAAGGCACACAGTGCAGGGCTGGAGAGATGGCTCAGCGGTTAAGAGCACTGCTTGCTCTTCCAGAGGTCCTGAGTTCAATTCCCAGCAACCACATGGTACATCACAACAATCTATAATGTCGTCTGATTCCCTCTTCTGCAGATAAAGCACTCATACACAATAAATAAATAAATCTTAAAAAAGAAAAGAAAAAGGCACACATTGCTGGGTCACTGGGTGAAGGTGATTGCTGCCAAGCTTGATAACCTGAGTTTAAGTCCCAGATCTTGCATGGTGGAAGTAAAGAAATGAATCCCTTAAGTTGTCCTCTGACCTACACAATAGGCCATGGAATGCAGGCCATGGTACTCATGTGACCCCCACACCACTAAATAAATAAATAAACAGTGCCTTCCAGCTAGGTGTGGTGGCTCATGCTTTTAATCCCAGCACTTGGGAGGCAGAGGCAGGTGGATCCCTTTGAGTTCGAGGCCAGCCTGGTCTACAAAGTGAGTCCAGGACAGCCAAGGCCACACAGAGAAGCCCTGTCTCAAAAAAACAAAAACAAAAACAAAAACAAAAAAACCCCAAAAAAGTGCCTTCCATGGAGCTTAATATTTATAGTTAATTCAAATCAGATTAGAATTACAAAATTTTCGGGGGCTGGAGAGGTGGCTCAGAGGTTAAGAGCACTGCCTACTCTTCCAAAGGTCCTGAGTTCAATTCCCAGCAACCACATGGTGGCTCACAACCATCTATAGTGAAATCTGGTACCCTCTTCTGGTATGCAGGCATATATGAAGGTGAAACACTGTATACTTAAATAAATAAATCTTAAAAAAAAAAAGAATATACCACCACAAAAAAAAAAGAATTACAAAATTTTCACAAACAGGAAAATTGTATTTAATTCTTCTCGGAACTCCACTCACTTTAGATACATTTTATAAAGTAAAAACTCCCTTAGGAAAGAGCTGCTTCTGGCCTTAGGAAACAAGAGAAATATGGGCTGTTGAAGGCCATCACCACACTGGACTCAGGCTGATCGGCGACAGTGGGTGTGGAGCAGCAGTGGGCAGGGAGAGCAGCCGGCCAGTGACTCACTGTGGTGTTCCCTGGCTGCCGGCTACGTGTCAGACACTGTGTCAGGAGCCAAGGTACAAAGGAGTGGATGGCATCACAGAGTCTAGCGGTGCATACCGAGACCCAGTCTCTGCCACGCCACGTGCTGGCCTCTGAGGCGCTCACTGTGGGGAGAGATGGGCACAGACATTAAACAGTGCCGGGGCAATAGCTCTGGAAGAAGCTTCTTCAAGGGGAAGTCGAGTGGCCTGGGGGCCTGGCTTGGTCAACTGCTGTCACTGCACACAGACAGCTGCCCTTGGCGTCCATTGTCTAATGGGCAAGACAACTCATGATGCAACCGGGTGGCTTTAGGTGAGCACGAAAGACAAGGTTTTCTATGCAGGGTCAGAGACGGGACACGGCCCTGTGGAGAAAGGTGGCAGCAGTGGCTTGTTATGCACAGTCCACAGTAGGCAAGCTAGCAGCAAGTCTGAGCTCTCGAAAGGCTGGCTACTGGGGGAGGGGCAGAGGTGGGGAGGGGGGAAACGGAGGGTGTGGGGGAGCAGGGACATGGTGAAATGGGTCTGCACTGTGCTTTGATATATGATTCCAAACCTGAGGTTTTTCTAAGAGGAATTCAGTTTGTAAGGAGGCAAAAAAGAAACAGCTTTCAGCTGACCATGTTTGGCCAGATGATAAGAATTTTCTTACAGAAACAATAACTGAGCCGGGCGTGGTGGCGCACGCCTTTAATCCCAGCACTCAGGAGGCAGAGGCAGGCGGATCGCTGTGAGTTCGAGGCCAGCGTGGACTACAAAGTGAGTCCAGGACAGTCAAGGCTACACAGAGAAACCCTGTCTCGAAAACAAACAAACAAACAAACAAACAATAACTGCTAATGTAATACCTTCACAGAAACCTGTAGGAAGAGGTTCATTGCCTCAGCCCCACTGACCATGAGCCCTGGGAAATCACCTGCCGCCTTGGCAGGCTTGTGGGAGATTGAATGTTCTGCAGTTCCATGTTGACACGCTTGATGCTTTTCTCTTTCTTTGTTTCTTTCTTTTTGAGACAGAGAGTTCACCTTGGCTGTCTTGGAACTTGCTCTGTAGACCAAGCTGGCCTTGAATTTACTGTAATCCCCCTGCCTCTGCCTCCCGAGTGCTGAGACTAAAGACCACGCCTGGCTCCTTGATGCTTTTCAAAAGAGGGCATAACCTCTCTATTTTCTGCATCTTACAAATAGCTGGCCTTCGCCATCATCTGAGAGGGAAGAAGGAGTCAATCAAGCATCACACTGGGAAGCAAGAACCAGAGAAGCAACGGTGGGGCATGCCTGGGAAGTGGAGGCAGGGGACCAGAAGTTCAAGGCTGTCTTCAGCTACACAGAGAATCTGAGGCCAGCCTGGGGATACCTGAAACTTTATCTCAAAACAAAACAAAGCCAAAGTAGGAACTGGACCTTAAATGGTGTGTGTTCTTGGAACACACCATTTGACCATCTCTCACACCAGGGAGCACAGCATCATAAAGTCCTTCATCTACTTCAAAAAATTAATTTATTGGCTGGGAGCGGTGGCGCATGCCTTTAATCCCAGCACTCGGGAGACAGAGGCAGGCAGATCACTGTGAGTTCCAGGCCAGCCTGGTCTACAAAGCGAGTCCAGGACAGCCAAGGCTACACAAAGAAACCTTGTCTCGGAAAAAAAAAATTAATTTATTTTATTTGCATGTGTTTTCTCTATGTATACTAGTGTCCACAGATGCCAGAAGGGGGCATTAGATCCTCTGGAGCGATGCATGGCTGTGAGCTGCCGTGTGGGTTCCAGGGACCAAAGCTCTGTCGAAGCAATAAATGCTCTTAACCACTGAGCCAATCTTCCCAGCCTCCCCCACCTACTTTTTAAAATATTTTACTTAAAAAAAATTTTTTTTACTTTTAAATGTGTGTGTGTGTGTGTGTGTGTGTGTGTGTGTGTACTTGGACATGAGTACAGTTGCCCTCAGAGGCATCGAGTCCCCTAGTGTTGGAGTTACTGGCAGTTGTGAGCCATCTGGTATGGTATAGGGAATCCCACTGAGGTCCTCTGCAAGAGCTGGGCGAGCTGCTCATCGCTGATCTGTCTCTCCGGCCCCACCTCTTCTATTTTCCATTCCCGGCTGCAGGCTTCTCGAAGGCGTGTGTCAGGTCTACACTTTCAGTGTAGTGTCCTCAGAGTGTTACCCAGCACTGGAACATGTTGGGTGCCAAACCCTGAGGAGCAGCCCAGGACAGGAGAGAGCCTGTGAACATGGATCTGTCATCCAAGCAGACTGTCATCACATCCAAGCAGACTGCCATCACATCCAAGCAGACTGCCATCACATCCAAGGGAATCTGGACAGTGGATTCCAAGCAATGGAAATCCAGCTGCTCTTTTGCTTTTTCTGATTTAACATGTTTGGGGGGCTCCATTTTTACAACCTCGCCCCCTTTTTAGTCAGGGTCCCCTGTAACTCAGCCTGGACCACACTTGTTCTGTAGCTGTGGATGACTTTGAACTCCTGACCCTCCTGCCTCTCCCTCCAGGTGTTGGAATTAAAAGTGTGACGCATATCAGGCCTCCAACCTTATTAAAGCAGTCTACTTAGAGGGCATGCCCTTCCACTCTCAGATGAGTCTTGTTTGTTTGTTTGTTTGAGACAGGGTTTCTCTGTGTAGCCTTGGCTGTCCTGGACTTGCTTTGTAGACCAGGCTGGCCTCGAACTCACAGAGATCCACCTGACTCTGCCTTCTGAGTGCTGGGATTAAAGGCATGCACCACCACCGCCCGGCCTCAGATGAGTCTTTATATAGTGGTTTTGTGTGTGTGTGTGTGTGTGTGTGTGTGAAAGGACTTTGGTATATGGTCTAGCCTTGAACTTGGCAATCTTCCTGCCTCAACCTAAGCATTTTAAACAAATGTTATTATGCTTGTTAAGCCAGGCACAGTGATTATATGGCTTGAAGCCATACTCATAATTTTGTCATTCAGAAAGCTGTGGCAGGGAACTGCAAAATTCAAGGCTAGCCTGGGCTACATAGTGACTTCAAAGCTAGCCTGGGCTACACAGACAGACTCTGTCTCAATAACAACAACAAAAGAGCTCACTGGCAAAGTGCTTGTCTAGAATACACAAGATCCAGGCTCAAACCCCAGTACTACACCAAAAAGGGGGTGTCTTATTGTTGCCCAGTCCTTCTAGGCATTAAAACTAGTTTTCACCAGTAGGGTGTGGTGGTGCACACCTTCAATTTAGCGATTTGCCAGGCAGTGGTCCTTTAATCCCAGCATTTGGGAAGCAGAGGCAGAAGGATCTCTGTGAGTTGAGACCAGCCTGATCTACAGAGCGAGTTCCAGGACATCCAGGGCTTGCTTCACAGAGAAACCCTGTCTCCAAAAAAACCGAACCAAACCAAACCAACCAACCAAACAACAACAAAAACCAAACTGGTTTCCCCATTGTTGAGGCCATGGCTTCAAGCCATCCATTCAGCTACGGTTTCAAGCCAAGACCACAGGGGAGAGCCAAGCGCCAGGAGACATGACCAGAAGGTTCTGGAACCCTGCTTTAGAAATCATATTATAGGATATAGATTTTCCACAGGTGTGCTCTTCGGAATAAAGTGGAAAAATGGGCATTCATGCAGATTACTGTGCGACCAGGCTTTTCTCGGACCTTCCAAGCTGACCTCATAATAATCCTTCCAGTTAGATCCAGTTCACATGCGCATTTTCAGACGACGAAAATAAAGTGCAAAGTGAACAAGGGCGGTAAAGCTAGGACATAAAGTTCGCACACACACTCCTACGTTGTGGGTGTGTGCATTTTGAGGCGGGCCTCACTTTGTAACACAGACTAACCAGGAACCCACTATGTGGCTCAAGCTGGCTTTTAACTATTGGAAAGCGCCAGTCTTCCAAGTGCTGGGATTATAGGTATGTACCATCATGCCCATCTAGACAATAACTTTAATTTTTTGGAGAGAGAGAGGGGGCTGCAGGGGTAGTCTAATTTAGCCCAGGCTGGCCTAGAACTTGCTATGTAGCTGAGACTGCCCTTGAACTCTTTTTTTCCCAGACAGGGTCTCTCTGTGTAGCCTTGGCCGTCCTGGACTCACTTTGTAGACCAGGCTGGCCTCGAACTCACAGCGATCCGCCGGCCTCTGCCTCCCGAGTGCTGGGATTAAAGGCGTGCCCTTGAACTCTTGCTCTTCCTGTTTTCACCTCCCAAGTGCTGGGATTACAGCATGAGCTACCATGCCCAGCTTACATTTTAATATGAAAGCAAGACCACGTGGGTTCCTTAAAAAGGTCTCTTGGTATCAATGACACTTTTTATTTAAAAGGAGCATCTTCCCTTTTTTGTTGTTGCTTCTTGCTTTTTATTTTCTTATTTATGGCACCTCTTTGATGAATTCAAAGAGAATACATATTGATGTGGTTCACAGAGAAAGGAGTAGCATATGTATTTTTCCACCCTGCCAGCTGCAGATTCAATCGTGTGTACACTAGCAAACAAGTCCTTGCTATATACAGATCAATCTAATTTTGAAATAAGAAATACAAGAAAATAGTAAAGCAACAGACACTGGACAGTGCCTAGAAGCTGTCTCCTCTTTCTTACACTCCCAGACATTATCATCCCCAGTTAACGGTTTCCTTTATCAAAACGATATAAAAACATATGGCTCCCTTCCACCAGCAGGACTTAAAATGTTGAATTTTGAAAAGCACTGGAACTTTCTATGCCATCCATTCAGGACTCGTGGCTGTGCCCACTAACAGATGTTTCCTCGGAGGTGAAGGTGAAGACCAGACTGAACTCTAAGTGGGGTGGGGAGAGGCCACAGTGACGTGACAGCCCTTTGTACTCTCCCTGGTTCCACCCTACTCTGTCACCCTAGGCAAGTGGTCACCTTAACCCTGTATATCATAACAACACTGCCAGCCACATGCTAAAAGTTATTAGGTACAGCGGGGGTGAAGACACTTAGGGGGAGAGAAATTGGAGGGGCAGACTTCAACCTCCAGAAGGCTGACATGAACCTTGGTGGGCTTCCTTAGGACCACAGAAAGCTGGTGGCCAGGGCAGAGAATCTTAGCTTTTCTGGACTGGGAAATGGGCTGCCACTAAAGGACAATGGGACCAAGATCCAACAGGTCCCCAACCCTGAAGAATTCTCAAGACAAGGTCCATGCTGGGGAGAAGTCCTCCTTTTCCAGAACCCAGCACTACTTAGAGTTCTGAACCCAAGACACAACACCCCCTGGGTCGAGGTGGCTGTAGTGTTCACCCTTAGGTCACAGAGGGTGACCCACCCCACCATGCTATGACCCAGCTCTCTCTCTGAGCCTCCGGGTACGCTGGACAGTCCTAGAGGACCATACCCCAGTCCTCTCTCTGGCCCTAGATGCACTGGTCTCCTGTCCCAGATGTCCATGCCCCAGTCCTCTGTCTACCCCCAGATGCTCTGGCCTCCAGTGCCAGACACCCCAACTGGCCATGCCTCAGAACTCCCTGTGACCCCTGGCGCTCTGCCTTCTGTTGGACATCCCAGATGTCTATGCTCCAGTCTTCTCTGTGCCCCCAAGTGCTCTGCCCTTTGGTCCGGACATCCTCTAGATGCCCATGTTTGAAGTCCTCCCTGTGCCCCAGGGCCTCTAGCCAGGCGCTCGCAGATCCCTTGCTCCTTCGCTAAGCCTCTTGTGTGCGCCTCCCTTGCTGGCAAAGGTTGGGGAGCGGCGGCGGCTGCTGAGCCCACAGTGCGACGTGTCACAGGCCAGGCGGCTCCTCCCACGGCCGCAGCCACACCAGGGTCCAGTGGGCCGCGGGGTCCCGAGCCCCCCAGCGGCCGTTACCTTGTTAGTGGGCACCGAGCGCAGGCGCTTGAAGATGGCCAGGATGTCCTGCTTGCTGGGGTCCCCCATGGTCACCGAGAACCAAGGTCCCCGACAACTGGGAAGAGACAAGGAGAAGCGGTTGCCGCCTCCCGGAGACCGAGGAGCAGGGGCGGGGCTGCGCGTGACGATAGGCTCCGCCCCTGTCGCGCCCAGGCTCCGCCCACGAGCCGGCGCACGCGCTGTTTCCCTTCACTCTGGAGTTCCAGCCGCGCCACAGGCTCCTCCCGGTTCCAACCTCGAAGCTGGGCGCGGTAGGCGCATGCGCGGAGGCTGGCACAGCTCCCCCACCCCACCCCACCCTCGCGCCCCGCAACCTCCCAACCCTTCCTGCCGTTCTTCCTCAGCTCTCAGCACTAGTCAGGGTCCAGCAGTGTTGGACAGAAACCTCAGGCTTTGCGCAGGGAGCACTACCTGTACCCACCGGAATCGGCAGCATCCCGCTGCCTTGGCTCCTCCTGTGGCCACAGTCTGACACCCATCCCTCAGGGTAGCAGAGTCAGCCGCTCCCATCCTCATGGGATCCTGGAGTAGTAGTAGTGAGACGTTTGTTCTTTTTTCTCAGCTAAAGCCAAGGCCTGAAGGAAAATCTTTTGGAAACCGCGGTCTCGTTTTCACCCACGAAGCCCAGGCTAGCCTAAAACCCACTGTGTAGTCCCAGGCTGGACATGAACTGGAGATCTTCTCTCAGCTTCCTGAGTGTTCAGATTACGGTTCTACAGCTTGCCATACCGGTTTGGTAAACCTGTATACATTTTTCTGCTAATGGAGACTGCTCACCTCTAGGGCACAAGTTCTGTCAGGATCAGAACTGAGAAGTCTAGAAAGACCAGAAACATGACTGTTCAGCGCTTAGGGCGTCATCTAATTAGGCCTTGGGTAACATTAGTAGCTTGGTGGTTTAGGCTCGGGAGCAGGTACCTTTTTTACAAGGGTCAATATTTAGCAGCTGGCAAACACGGCCTCAGGTGGGACACAGTAGAAGAAAAACAGGTTTTGGTGTCCCTTGTAGTGGCCCAGCTCCTGTCCCAGTTCAGCTGACAGCTTCCCAAACAGGCAGCTTTAGTCACTTCCTAGGGTTCACCTGAAGGAGCACTGCAGCTTCAGGGATGTTCTGGAAAGGACCTCGGTGTGAAGTTCCCTCAGGGAAGCTGGGACCTCACAAAGGCCGTGAAAGGGCTGAGATTGTCACAAAGATTTGCAGCAGAGGGACAAGGGCCACAGAACAAGGGCTTAGTGGCATAGGCCGGTAATCCCAGCACTCGGGAGGCAGAGGCAGGTGGATTGCTGTGAGTTCGAGGCCAGCCTGGTCTACAAAGCGAGTCCAGGACAGCCAGGGATACACAGACAAAAATAAATATAAGTCCAGGACAGCCAGGGATACACAGACAAAAATAAATATATAAACAAAAATAAATAAAGGGGAACGGGAAGCTCCATGTTAGGATGAGTTGGTTTGGTTGGGCATCCTAATTTGGTGAGCCAAAGGAGGGAGGGCTTTTGATTGCTGGGCTCCAGTGCTTTGATAAGGGATGCCCGGTGGTTAGCCAGCAGCGAAGGAAAAACCCAAATAAGGGAATGACCTTGGTGGCTAGCTTTAGGGATGTAATCTAACGGTTTTTTGGCAAGGAGAAGCGAAGGGAGGAGGGCAAGGCCTGCCAGTGCCATGTTTGCCGTGCTCTGGCTTGCTGGATCCCTTCAGGCTGTGCATTCATCACCCCAGAGCTGGCCTTTTTCCACGGTTAGACAACATGCAGCCACTCCTTCCACAGCACGTTTCCTCCACAGATAACCCTCCCAATCTGAAGGATCTTCCACTTCAGTCAGAAAATATATATGGGTCATTTGTAGGAGTTAGGTATGAAGTAAGAAAGGAAACCGTGCCAGGTGTGATGGTGCAAGCCTTCTAATCTCTGCATTTGGGACGTGGAGGCAGGAGGATCAAGGCCACCTTTGGCTACATAGTGAATTTGATGCAGGTCTACTGTACATGAGACTCTTTTTTTTGTTGTTGTTGTTTTTTGTTTTTTGTTTGTTTGTTTTTGAGACTCCTTTTTTTTTTTTTTTTTTTCAATACTGGGTTTCTCTGTGTAGCCTTTGGCTATCCTGAACTCACTTTGTAGACCAGGCTGGCCTAGAACTCAGTGATCCTCCTGCCTCTGTCTCCTGAGTACTCAGATTACTGATGTGTACTACCACGCCCACACCCACCTCTCTTTTTTTTAAAAAATAGACTTTTCAAGAGCTTGTGGGGAATATAACCTAAAAGGCATTTTCACATTAACTTTGACTTGAAAGGGGAAAAGGATCATATTACTTCATGAATATACTACCCACCTCATATTTATAAAAATGCTTAAAAACTCCAATGGAGAAGCCACTATGCCTATACTCACCCAAGCACAGCCCACTAGTCTGGAGAGCTTGCTTAACATGTTTTGCTCAATACACTTCTGCTGAAATAATTTCTCTCAGCTAAATTCTTTCCAGATAAGAACTGAGCAGAGGCCAGGTGCGGTGGCACACACCTTTAATCTCAGCCTTTGGGAGGCAGAGGCAGGTGGATCTCTGTGAGTTCAAGGCCAGTCTGGTCTACAAAGTGAGTCCAGGACAGCCAAGGCTACACAGAGAAACCCTGTCTTGAAAAAACAAAACAACAAAAAAGAGCTGAGCAGAGATGGCTCGCTGGGTTGCGCACTGGCTGCTCTTCCAGAGGACTCACATTTAATTCCCAGCACCGACATGGCTGGGTGGTTCACAACTGTCTGTAACTCCAGTTTCTGGGGATACAATACTCTCACACAGGCATACATGTAGGCAAAACACTAATGCATATGAAATTTTAAAAAATATTTTTTTAAAGGAAAAGTTACTTAAAAACTAAAATAGTGAGCAGAAAGCTCTAGTTGGTGAGTTTCATCCAATCCCGAACAGCCCTGGCTTTGGAGCTAGAGAGATGGCTCAGTGGCTAAGAGCACATGCCGCTCTTGCAGAGGGCTGCAGTTCAGTTGCCAGCACCCAAGTCAGGAGGCTCCAGACTGTAACTCTCTCCAGTTTCAGGGGATCGAGCACCCTCTTCTGGACTCCTCAGACACCGCCTTCACTGATGCACAAACACATGCACATTCACACATACATACACACCATACACACAGTATTTTACATTCTCCCATGGAGTGGAAATGCTGAGACAAAACATGTGTCATCTGTTAACTGATATGACAGATTGAAAGTAATAATCAGAGAAGATGACTAAGTCTTCCTTACCTGCCAAACAGCCTACACAGCACCTCTTGGTCACCACGATGGTTCATGGGAATGATAGATGGCTCTATTTAAATCTCTTTCTCCGCTTTCATCCCTTTAGGGTCGCACCTCTTCAGCTCTCTGCCTGGCTCCACTAACTCTCGACTGCTGTCACTGTCTTCTTCCAAAAGGGGCTCTTTCTCAGCTGTAGCAGGTGGTGGCGCATGCCTTTGATCCCAGCACTCAGGAGGCAGAGGCAGGTGGATCTCTGAGTTTGAGGCCAGCCTGATCTACAGAATGAGTTCCAGGACAGCCAAGGCTGCCCAGTGAAACCCTGTCTCGAAAAACCCAAACCAAAAGAACCTCAGCTGTTACCTGACTCAAGGTCTCAAGGCACTTTCTTTCTTTCTTTCTTTCTTTCTTTCTTTCTTTTTTTTTTTTGTTTCTTTGAGACAGGGTTTCTCTGTGTAGCCTTGGCTGTCCTGGACTCCCTTTGTAGACCAGGCTGGCTTCGAACTCACAGCGATCTGCCTGCTTCTGCCTCCCGAGTGCTGAGATTAAAGGCGCGAGGCACTTTCTTATAATCCAGTTTTTTTGCATCTGATTGCACCATTTTACCCAGACACCACCAACATATTTAGCTGTAACCATAACCCCAAGTCTCAGAGACTTGATGTTTCTATCTTCATGGTTAAGTCCCTCAGACACCTTGCCATACTTAGCGCTCCGTGTTGGTGCTTTCTGGCCACTTCTTATCTAATGGCTGCATGTCCCCTCTGCCTCTTTGGTTTTGCCCTAAACCTGCTTTTTAATTCCATCCTTTCCCCCAAGGGATATAAACTCCAGATCTCTGTCACCCCTATGTGGATGGCAGGCCGTCACTACCCTCTTGACTTCTGTCCTTCACAGCATGCAAATGACTATTTTAGTAGCATTTAATGGTGCAGGTCTTTGGTCCCATTTTGATCCCTGAGATTGTGAACTGTAAAAACCTGTCTTTTATTTCGTGTGGTTGAACCCTAACACACACATTTAATCCAAGAGCTTTCTGTACACAGGATTTAATAAAGTTAACTGTAGGTCAAGAGAAGGAGCAAGTAACCAGCTGACAGGGATTAAAGCGTAGAAGGGACTTTGAGTTGAGGGGTGTTTAAGACAGCGTGGAGAAGTAGAGGGAGCTCTTTGGCTTTTAGCTCTTGAGCTCCTTGGTCTTTGGCTCTTTGAACTTTGAACTAGCAAGCCTTTTGGCCCTGGGTTTTTTGGCCTTTTTCCTTGAGCTAGTAAGCCTTTTGGGTCTTTTCCATTGGGATGTGAGCTGAGTAGGAAGATCAGCTGGGTTCTTTCTCTGCCTCTCTGATCTAGCAGATTTTCACCCCCAACACCTGGCTCCTGAGTCTTTATTGGTAAAAATAGAACGTTTGAGATTTTCATTTAAAACAATTTAACATGTTTATCCAGCAGTACTCAGTTTTCCCACCTATAACACCAAGCTAATTACTGTTCTTCCATTTGCCATATAATGGCAATCCATATGTTGATAATCCAGATTTTTCCATCTGCGATGCTTATTACTTTAAAACAAGGTAAAATTTTTATATCTATTTTTGTATGTGATTGTTTTGCTTGTATGTGTATGTATATGTATCATGTGCAAGTCTGCTGCTCTTAGAGATCAAAAGTTCTCCATCCCTTGGAAATGGAGTTACAGTTGTCAGATGGCCAGTATGTGAGTATTCGAAACTGAACCCAGGTCCTCTACAGTCACAACAAATGTTCTTCAAACATTGAGCCAGCCATCTCCCCAGCCCCTTATTTTAATTCTTAGATATGTTTAATTGTGTCCATTGTGTTTTTGTACATAAGGATAGACCGGTAGAGGCCAGAAGGAATCAGATCCCCTAGATCTGGAGTTATAGGCAGTCGTAAGGTGCCCAGTATAAGTGCTGGGTACCAAACTCTGTGCTCTTAACTGGTGGGCTACCTTTTCAGACTCAAATTCCCTATCATCCATAAATACTCTTCCTTTTAGCTTTTTCATAAAAATAGATTCTTATGGAGCTGGAGTGATGGCTCAGTGATTAAGAGCACTGGATGCTCTTCCAGAAGATCCTGATTTAATTCCTGGTACCTACTTGGCAGCTCATAACCATCTGTAACTATAGTTCCAGGTGATCCAACACCCTCCTCTGGCCTCCATGTACAGTGCACATACATACATGCAAAACACATATATGCATAAAATGTTAAAACATTATTATTCCTGTAAATTTCTCTATATTGCTCTTGCCTATTATTTATTATTTTTGTCTCTCTCAGTACCAGGGTTTGAACCAGAGCCTTATACATGCCATACAGGTGCTTTACAACTACTACTGAGATACACACACAGCCCAAGTACATAATAATCTCTAAATTTATTGGTTTGTGTGTATGCAAGTATGTGAATTTGTATGTGGAGGCAGAGGTCAATTTGGGTATCATTCATCAGGAGCAGTCTACCTTTTCTTTTTGAGACAGGGTCTCTCACTGGGACTTGGGACTAGGCCTAGGTTGGGCTGCCTGGGCACCTGGGATCCTTTTCTCTCCACCCCCTAGTGCTGTGATTATAGCACATGCTATCATGTCCCATTTTTTTACATGTGTGCTGAGGATCAGGCTTTTATGCTAATAGCAAGCACTTTACCAACTGAAGCATCCCTCTGGCCCCTGAAAAACTTCTAAATTTACATGGCTTAACTTATTTTATATTCCTCACAAACAGAACTACACATACTAACATGAATTCTAACTTGGGCCCTGGAGAGATGGCTCAGAGGTTAAGAGCATTGACGGTTCTTTCAAAGGACGTGAGTTCAATTCCCAGCAATCACATGGTAGCTCTCAACCATCGATAATGTGATCTGATGCCCTCTTCTGGCCTGCAGATGTACATGTAGGCAGAGCACTTTATAAAATAAATCTTAACAACAAAAAACTTGCCTATTAAAAAAAAAAAAGAATTCTAAATTGCTTTGGTTTTATTCGAGACAGGGTTTCTCTGTGTGGCCTTGGCTGTCCTAGATTCGCTTTGTAGACCAGGCTGGCCTCAAACTCAGAGATCCACCTGCCTCTGCCTCGCATGCTCCACAAACCCAGAAAATAGGCCCCAACATCTACCAAAATAGGTACAAAGCCCTAATTCATCAAAGACCTGATTCATAGTTTCAGTAAAGTCCCCAAGCATCGTAATCATTTTACCTTTTGAAGTTCTGCTTCTTGCTAACTGCAATGTGACAACTGGGATGTGGTTTTTGTGCATAAAAGACAAAGGGCTGTAGGATTTGGGCAAGTTCACCAGGCAGCCACTGGCTGGCAATAAAGCCTTTCTTTTTGGCTTTAAGAGTGTCTGAGTGAAGCCGGGCGGTGGTGGCGCACACCTTTAATCCCAGCACTCGGGAGGCAGAGGCAGGCGGATTGCTGTGAGTTCAAAGCCAGCCTGGTCTACAAAGGGAGTCCAGGACAGCCAAGGCTACACAGAGAAACCCTGTCTCAACCCCCTCCCCCAAAAAAAAGAGTGTCTGAGTGAACAGGAGAGTGGTGGCATACACTTTTTCTAAAAAATCTTTTATTTATTAAATATACAGTGTTTTGCCTGCATGTACTCCTACACACCAGAAGAGGGGACCAGATCTCATTATAGATGGTTGTGAGCCACCGTGTGGTTTCTAGGAATTGAATTCAAGACCTTTCGAAGAACAGGCAGTGTTCTTAACCTCTGAGCCATCTCTCCAGCCCCTCACCCCCTGGCACACACCTTTAATCCCAGCACTCTGGAGACAGAGGCAGGCAGATCTCTGAGTTCAAGACCAGCCTGGTCTACAGAGTCCAGGACAGCCAGGGCTCTATTACAGAAAAACCCTGTCTTGGAGAAAAAGTGTCTGAGTGGTAGTCTCTGGTGGACTTACTTCACAACAGTTTCTTTGATCAACAAGTGTTTATTTCTAACTCAATTTGGTACAACATATACAATATGTGAACATACAGTATGCATGTGGATATATAATTACACCTTTACATATAGACAGAAAAAATTGCCTATTGTGTTAGTGCCCACTGTTGGCTTTTTTTTTTTAATTTTTATTTATATGAATGTTCTATCTGCATGTACACCTGCACGCCAGAGGAGGGCACTAGAGGGCATAGATGGTTGTGAGCCGCCATGTGGTTGCTGGGAATTGAACTCAGGACCTTTGGAAGAGCAGACAGTGCTCTTAACCACTGAGCCATCTCTCCAGCCCTGGCTCTGTTTTTTAACAATTAGACTTTATTATACAACCCAGCTATCTTATACAAGAGGAAAAAAAGGTTAAAGGGAAATAAGAGTAAATCTTTTGTTATCTATTTTATGGGATGGATCCCTAGGTGTTGCTGGCCTGTGTGCTGGTCATCTCTCTGATCCATGTATGCTCTTGCTCTGAACCTGAAGTCTTTTTTTGTTTGTTGTTTTTCTTTAGCCTGAAAAGGCGGGTCTTTTTTTTAGGATCCCTCCTCCCATCGATGTTTGATTAGAAACATAATCATCTGGCTGGAGTCTGCTGTCAGTTTTTTGAATTTTGGACTCAGGATGGTTTCTCTCAGTCTTTAACAATGTCCATTTCAATGGGGTATCAGTGGTTTTTCAAGCAGCAGAGCCGAGGCAAGACCCACTAGACTGTCTTTACCTGGGATAATGTCTACAATCCTTCCACAGCACACTGTTATCACAAATATTCGGTACAGCTGAAATGAGTAAAGACTTATGGCTCATAGCTTCAGTCCATGGTTTTTTGGTCTCATCACTGTAGGCCTGAGGCGAAACTGAACATCAAAGAAACAAACACTTGGCAAAGCAAAGTACTTCCCTCATGATAGAAAGGGTTGTGGACAAGATATACCCTTCCAAGGCACTCCTTCAGTGCCCCACTTCCTGCAAACAGGCCTGATGGTCTAACTGTCCATTCAACTATGAAATAATCAATGGATTAATCCATCGATGTCACCACCCTTATGATCTAATCATTTTAAAACACTACCATTTGCTGAGGGACCTTCAACATATTAATGCTTTGGGGTGACATTTCATACCCAAACTCTAATACAATACTGTATGCAATAACCATAACAACCTGCTACAAGTGTCACACAAAGTCCCTCTGCAGATACTCAAGTCCATGGGCTTCCTTGATCCAGGGGCTAATACTGCCCATCTGGAGACCATGGCTACACTTGGGCTGGGGTCACTGTCTGGCCAGCCCTTTACAAAGCAGTCACATTCCTAGAGCCCTTACTTTTGGCCAAATACACACTAGTTCTGAGTCAGGTGCCCTGATTCTTGTTAGATCAATTTGGGGGGCATTTTGAATTACCCTGAGGTGATTGCCACAAGGTACTGGCTTTTACCTATCCTTTCTCTCCTCTGCCCAGAGTCTGAGGTCCTACCTCAAACTTCTGTGTCCTCCCTCAGCTATCTGTATCACAGGTCTGTAGTCCTAGAGGCTTAGTCAGGAGTATCTCAGATGAGGATCCTGGTATAATTTCACAAAAGATTAGATAAAGGAATCTCTTTTCCTCCCTCATAAGATTTTTTTTTGTATTTCCTTTTTTTTAAATGATTTATTTATTAAGTATAGTGTTTCACCTGCATGTGCTCCTGCCCTCCCGAAGAGGGCACCAGACCTCAGTATAGATGGTTGTGAGCAATGTGGTTGCTGGGAATTGAACTCAGGACCTTTGGAGGAACAGTCAGTGTTCTTAACCTCTGAGCCATCTCTCCAGTCCTATAAAATAATTTTAACTGGAGACTCAAATCCCATTGTCTGGCCAATTGGTCTTCTAATCCAGTTTGTATTGATTAATGTCAGGCACTGCTGGAAGGCAGTTTTTTTTCTTTTCTTGAATCTCCTGGATCTAAATGAACCTCAATTCACACTCAGAGGCCCATGTGTGATTCCCAGGCCTACTCTTAACTAGGAGACTGAAAAAGAGGTAACTTGTTAACATGAGATGTGACTGGAACTTCAGGGCTCCGACCTGCTCCTCATGGCATCCCTGAAAGTGCTAATGGTAACCAGGCATGGGACCTGCAGACAGGTTGTGAGAACTAGAATTACAGGTGCTCACAAAGCAGAGCTATGACAAATTCAGAGCATCAGAAACCAAAACAGAACCCAGAGGACTTCCGACATGGACAAGGCACACTGCAGTGGTGTGAGTAGTAGCCCTATCTAAAGTCTCTTTCTTCCTTTTTTTCTTTTCTTTTTTCCCCCTTTATATTTTTGGAGACAGGATGTTGCTTTGTAGCCCAAGCTGGTCTGGAACTCACCATGTAGCTCAGGTTGGCTGCAACCTGGCAATGCTACTACTTCCATCTCCCAAGTACTAGGATTGCAGGAATGAGCCAATAGAACACCTCAAATAAAAAGCTGCTGAAGCTAAAGTCAACTGGACTGGAGTAACCAGTCAGCTCTCTCAAACAAGTGCATTTCTGAATCAAAGACAAAGCTTAAAGTGTGTTACAATGCTGCAGCCAGTTTGCAGTCCAAAGAGGCGATAAAGCTGGGGCCATGACATCTTGTGACAGCCAGTGAACACTACAGAATACAGGACAGATGAGCAGAGAAGGCTGCATTATGGGTAGGGGTGCACACTATGAATTGTCAAGAAAGAGCCAACTGGATATGGCTAGCACAGAAGCTAAGGTTCAGGAAGCCACAAAGGAAGATTTGCACCAACCATCACCAGGCCTGGTCCTCTTCTTCAGGCCCTCTAAGACTCCCTTGGTGGTCATCAAAGGGTCTGTTGCTCAAAGCAGATAAAAAAAAAAATCACAAATGGTAGAGTGAAGCTGCTTTCTTCTTGTTGGCATCTCTGAACTCTGTTTCAGATTAAGAACAAGCAGAGAAAAGTACTGGATGGCCAGACAGGCAAACAATTAAAAAAACAAACAAAACAAAAAGTTGGCTAACCCTGTGAAGACCATGAGAGGAAAAAGATGAGAGCAGACCCCTTTTCTTTCCTGGGGGACCTTCGGTGTTAATGCTTGTGCCCTGTAAAGCCCACAGCTCAAAGGTGAAACATTGAATATTTTGATTTTCATACTCAATTAGCCATCGACATTGCATTAAAAAAATTATTCCTAACTTAAATGTGAGGGGAAAACAAGGCAGTCAATACTCAGCATACTCTTGACAAAGCAGGTAAGAATCAGGCTTGGATAGCCAGACTGTTCCTACCAGGTGCTGTGCCAAAAGCTACTTTCAGCTCAGCCCAGATGCTAGGGCTTCCCTAGGCTTCAGTTTCCTCATCTGTGAAACGGGGACAGTTATTCCTGCTTGCTAGTGAACAGGCAATATTCAGAGGCTGAAACACAAGCATGGTGCCTAGCATCAGACAGACAGTTCAGAAAGTGGGAAATTAAAAAGTAAAAAGCAGTAATAGTCTTGTATATGATAACATGCAAACAGAAGGCTTTATCTCAATGTAACCAACAATGAGACATGTCCTTGTCCCCTAAGTCAACAGGAGTTGTCAGGCACCCTCAGAGCTGCATTGTTAGTCTGCATCACTCTCTAACCTACAAGTTGGTCTCTGTCAGTACCTGGCCTAGAGACAGAAAATCTCCAGTCGGCTGACTTGTCTCTGTTGGTAAGAAAAGCCAGAAAAGCCGGGCGTGGTGGCGCACACCTTTAATCCTAGCACTCGGGAGGCAGAGGCAGGTGGATCGCTGTGAGTTCGAGGCCAGCCTGGTCTACAAAGTAAGTCTAGGACAGCCAAGGCTACACAGAGAAACCCTGTCTAGTAAACCAAAAAACCAACCCCCACCAAAAAATTTTAAAAAATGCATGAGTAAGTGAGGTCCTTTTCTGGTAACTACTTGAAGTGATAATTTATTCACAGTTTGTACCTGCCTCTTCTCGACAGTACACGCACAAGAGACAGCAATAAAAACTTTTAACACAGAAAGCCTGGAGTCCTTAGAACAAGAATGCAAAGTAGGGAAGTATTCTGCAGGAAGGCTACTTGGAGCAATGTGCTTATTAGCACTCACTCGTAGGTAGAAGGAGAGTGCACTGTACAGCGTACAAACAGGAAAAGCTGGCCAGTTCCAGAAAGGCCAATGAACAGTGGCTCTACCCTACTTCTACCTGAGAGCTGCAGACTGGGCACTTAAGTGACCACATGCTAATGGACACTCTGAAGGTTAATCACCGGCTCACAAAGTGTGCTAAGCATTGTCACAGCACCTGTGTTAGGAATGCTTCGCACATGGTTTCTAACATATCCATCAGTTGCTAGAGACTCACGGAAAGGCCTATAATAAATAGGTGTCCCCAGAACCTAGCTTCCCCTCAATCCCAGGAAACTCCTATCACCAAACAAAACTGCCTGGAACCATGAAAGTACTATATTAGCATGCTGTGGAGGTTAGGTGTACCAGTCTAGGTGGACGTGGTCTCTAAGCCTGAGCACACCTGTCAAGTGTTTACTTTCACCACATCCCGGGGATTTAACACATTCTGTCCAGAGACTTGCTTAGCTGGACCATATTTCTCCTTTTACCTAATGTCCTTCCTGCAGAAAGCCTTGTAAAAGACTCAGTGGAAAGACTTTAGGAGTGTCTAATTCGGGCTGGAGAGGTGGCTCAGCAGTTAAGAGCACTGACTGCTCTTCCAGAGGTCCTGAGTTCAATTCCCAGCAACCACATGGCAGCTCACAACCATCTATAATGTGATCTGATGCCTTCTTCTGGCCTGCAGGTGTACATGCAGGCAGAGCACTGACTACATAATAATAAATAAATAAATCTTAAAAAAAAAAAAAGGAGTGTCTAATTCATGCAAGTTGTGCCTATCATTTTAACAAACAAAAAGTATTCTCATTTACTGATAAGGTCCAGTACCATTCATCACTTAAGACAATGGCCTTGTCTCTAAGGTACTTCACATGCCACAGTTGCTGGGGCCAGATCTAGGCAAGATGGTTGCACAGCTCAGCCCTCACCACTGACACAGGCATGTGATGAATAAGGAAGGCAGCTATGTTCACAGCTATGCCACCAACATAGATGTATTCTTGGGATCCAACAGAGTGCTGGTGTGGCCATCTCTCACCTACATCTACCTGTTTGGGTCTTGCTCCAGTGAGAGGCAGCAGAGAAGAGAGAGTGACTTGCCATCGACCTGGAGAATCCCAGACTCTGAAACTCCTGCTCCCGTATTTGAAACCTGAAGAGGCCTGAAAAGTGACAGGCTGTGGGGTAAACAGAGATGGGATAAAAACAAACCTCTGCCACATACCAATTTGAACATAGAATGAAGACAGGTATGAGAAGTTCCAGAAATAGCTTGATTAGACCACATCTCAGAACATGGGGCAGGTATTCAAGTAATGCCAGCAACTTGAAGACAAACACCTGTGCTACTTCTGAGAAAGTTTTTCATACCACATTCCCAATGCCCAGAGGCCTGTTTGCAGAGCCAGCATACAGCACAGCCATGTGGGCTGGAGCAGGTAGCCATCTTGGGCTTGCTGCTGCCAGCTCTAATGGGCCTGACACTGTCTGTTCTGCTGCCACAGCCAGGACCTGCCAGACTCAGCATTCTGGAAATCCATCCAGATGAAGCAGCACTGTCCACCAGTCCTTTGCCCCCAGGACTATCCCTTGTAGAAGCCTTTATGAGGCCTTCTCATCTCTGCTGCCAGCTTGACCATGACATTTTGGTGGCTGTAGGTTCTGGGAGATGGTGAGACGCAACAGTTAGACTTGTGACACAGTCTGTCTGTATCAGGAGAGACCCAGATGTCTAGGGACAGAGAAATCCACTTCCTTCACTGGTCTGGCAGAACTGTTCAGAGATGAAGGTCAGGTCAAAGCTTGTTGTCAGTAGAAATGGCGTCCCCTTTGTCCCTTCTGAAAAGATGGAAAGCAGTTCTTGCACAGCTGCTCTGCTGTCATTCATCCCATCTCTGTGATGGCCTGGAAAGTAAGCAGCACTGTCCCCATCCTGCTGATGAGGACATTGAGCTGCTGCACAGCTGTTGGGGGACAGGAGCAGGGTTGGGAGGACAGTGTCCTGCTCCTCTGTGTGAGACACCATCCACTGTGTTTGTACTTGGCATGTGGTAAAGGCCAGAATCAACACAGCTTGTCTCTATGTTCCAAGCACCTGGGGTGGTGGTGATGGTGATGGTACATGGCGCAGTCGCTCCTAAGGCTGCTGTAAGTGATACTGGGTGTCAGACAACGGGGGAAGTGCATCACTCAGTTCTAGAAGATGGAAGTCACAACCCTAGGTGTGGCCACACTTCCAGCAGGAGTCTACACTGTTCTCCCAGCTACAAAAAGAATTGTCTCAACTTCATGGAGTCATCAACATACCTGTAGAGATAAATACATCCACATGATGTGGCCAATAAACCAGAATAGATATGAGGTTTCATTTCTAAGGTCTTTGAAGTGACTGTTCATCCCATCTTATCTTTTCTTTGGGGACTGTTAAGGAAGAGGCAATACTTCTCATGTGCTATAAGAGGAAGGAAATCCTCACTGGTCTAGAGCTGGAGTACTACATAGAAGATGGGAACTCGAAGCCAGTGCTTCTCAACCTTCCTAATGCTGCAACCCTTTAATACAGCTATTGTATTATTAATACAATAATAAACTGTATTAAATACAGTTTAATACAATGACATAAGATGTCATGGGGACCACAAACTATAAAATTATTTAGTAGCTACTTCATAACTGTAAATTTGCTACTATTATGAACTATAAATATCTGAGACACAACCCCTGCTCTAGACAGTCACATGCACCCAAAGCTGGCTTGCTAGACATAGGGATAAGCTACTGTATGCTGAGCCCCTGAGACTGAGGATGCTCATCCCACATGGCCTGGCCTATCTGCACAAGACAGAGCTTCTTCAAGTCATAGACTGCATTTTCCTCAGTATTGTTACAAATGTTCCCAGGAGCTTCTGGCTGCCAATCTCTTCCCTGGTCAGCATGCTCAATATGAATCATATAACTATCAATCACTGACTTCCTGGAGTTGATACAAAGCTACAAACCACTGATCACTGGACCTTTCTCTAGTGTTCTTGCAGTGTGATCTAAAAGTATCTCTGAAGAGATGCTAAACCAATGGGTTCATTTTCTCCTTGTCAGCTGAGCATCAATAAGCAAGACATTACTCAGAGAGCAGCACTCAGTGCCATAATTCCATCATGTGTGACAAGGAAAAGATTCCCCAGGAAGTTGCAGCACCATGTGCCAGGACAGGACAAAGACAAGATACATGTTTGTGATGGAAAGGCAGCCCAGGGAGTTGTGCCTCCTGTTATAAAACTTGGATATTAGACTCTAGAAAGCTGCTCTACTCCAGCTAGTTCCCTAATAACACAGAAACCTTTTAAAAAGAGAAAAGCTTGAAGGCACCATACTGGGAAGGTATCAACCCTCTAAGCTATTTCCCTGTTTCCCAGCTACGCACTGCAAGTTACTTGCCATAATTGTTACTGCCTGGGTGGCTTCTGTTCCATCAGGCCAGCCCTCATGGCCACGTGGCTCATGGTCCCTACTGCCCTACGGCAACTTCCTTCTCTCTGGCTTCCTTTTCTCCTGCTGCGTCTTTTGCCTCCTCTTTCTCCTCCTTCTGGCCTCATGGGCGGCCCCAGGCCAGGGAACCTAAGCTCTGCTTACTTCTCTTCTGCCCAGTTACAGGCTTCAGCAACTTTATTAACCAACTTTAAATTAGGTAGAGCAAAGTTTATACAACAAAGACTGCTGTACATGAGGATGTACTTGTCTGGGTAGCAAGCAGATCTTGGGGGCCAGTAGTTAACATTAGAATACATAGCACCAAAGCAACCTCCAACAAATGCCTCTTTTTTCTAAAAAGTCTCTTTCTCTTACAATAATAAAGAACATACAGTAAGAACAAACATGAAACAGTTGTGAAAGCTATAATGTTAATTATATTCACAATTTCTAGTCCATTTGTATTTGGCAACTTAGGAGAAAGTACTCTGCTATCTACCCTATCTTTGTGAATTCAGAGTTCTGTACATAATTTATTTTCTATCATAGCTTGTACTTCACAACCTAAAAATTCTATTTAGACCTAAAAAAAAAAACTCTAAATTTTTTTTCAAAATCCTAAACAACTTAAGCCTAATTGTCAGAGTAAACTATTTACTTTTCAGCCCCATCAGAGACCTGAAAAGGAAATATTACCTTAGTATGTAGAAAGTACAGGTAAGGAGCTTCCAAAATAGAGATTTGACAGAGAGCTAGCTGCCTGGACCGTCACCCAAAACTTCTCTATAATGTTAGAGCATCATCTTCAGCCTTCTGGCCCAAAATATCTGACAGACTTTTTTGTTTGTGTTTTGAGACAGGGTTTCTCTGTTACACAGAGCTGTGGCTGTCCCTTTGTCGACCAGGCTGGCCTCAAACTCAAGAGATCCTCCTGCCTCTGCCTCCTGAGTTCTGGGATTAAAGGCATGTGCCACCATGCCTAGCTAAAGGAACTGGTCTCAAACATATTTTTGAAGCAGAAATTATGAAGGACTCGCTTACCCTGTCTTGGCAGAGTTTGGCAGTCAACTTTGCCTGAGTCCAAGTTTTCTCCATTTTGAACAGCATATTGTCTGCAGAAGTATTTGTTTGCCCAGCAGCAGCCTACCACTTTGAAGTGAACTCCTAAAGGAGATTCTATGATGCTCATCATCTTCTTTCAAGTCAAATCGGTGCTGCCATGTGCCAACATGTCTTAATGTCAAAAAAAAATCCTTAAAATAAAAAATTTTTTAAAAAAATCTTTAAATGCCATAGTCTGTGGTTCTGAGGTTTTTGAAGACTATAGCGCATCTGAATAGACAAACATTGCTTGTTTTTATCTATTTATTATCTGTTTAACCCAAGGAAGCATATTTCTGTGATAAACAAGATTAGTATCTAACATGACCATGATACTCTGACTATTAATCTAGATAACAATTATCCCTAATTATTGCAGTTGTAATAGCAGATTTTAAAAGGCTGGTGAGATGGCTCAGAGGTTAAAAGCACTGACTGTTTTCCCAAAGGTCCTGAGTTCAATTCCCAGCAACTACAAGATGGCTCAAAACTACCTATAATGAGATCTGGTGCCTTCTTCTGACCTGCTGGCTCACACGCAAGCCAGATAGGGTTTTTCTGAGTATCCTTAGCTATCCTGGACTCACTTTGTAGACCAGGCTGGCCTCAAACTCACAGTGATCCGCCTGCCACTGCCTCCCAAATGCTTGGTTTGTGCCACCACACGCAGTGAATCTTTAAAAAAAAAAAAATTAAAAAAAGAAAGGACTGGAAATAAACATTGTATTTATATTTATAAATGAGTTGTATAGGTCCAATACCTTATTTAAGACTTGAAACACTATATGTGTATCAAGAATAACTTTACCGTATCTATATAAAATAATTAAACCAATTTAAAATATTTGAGAATAGCTCTATAGTTGAAGAGTAGATTCAATAATCTACCTTTTTTTTTTTTCCAAGACAAGGTTTCTCTGTGTAGCCTTGACTATCTTGGACTTACTTTATAGACCAGGATGGCCTCGAACTCACAGTGATCCGCCTGCCTCTGCCTCCCAAGTGCTGGGATTAAAGGCGTGCACCACCACTGCCCGGACAATAATCTACCTTGTAATCCCTGTTATTCCTATATGATGTTCCTATATTTCCCCCTTCTCAACCCCTCTCCCCTTACCTGAAAAAGAAGGATAAAGAAAAGGAAAGAGAAAAATCCTTGAGTCCAAACTCCAATATCTAGTTTCCTCCCTGATCAATACCATAACAATTCGCAACCAATCCTCTTTTAATCATGACAAGCATCTATCATCCAACAGAATGACCAAAACCTACCCACCTCGCCATAAGGGAATGAGACCTCAATATCTTAGAATTGCTTCATTCTAATTTAGAGTATAGTACTCTCTTTGTGGGGTGGGGTGGGGCAAGGAAATAGGAAAAATGATTAAGTCTTAAGAAAACTAGCTGTAGCCAGGTATGGTGGCACACACCTCTAATCCCAGCACTCAGGGAGGCAGAGGCAGGTGGGTCACTGTGAGTTTGAGACCAGCCTATTCTATAAAGTGAGTCCACAACACACAAAGAAACCCTATCTTGGAAAAAAACAAACAACAACAACAACAACAACAAAACCCTAGCTTTAAATTGTTGTCCAGTCTTTAAATGCAGTGAAAACGCAGGCTCAAATAAATCTTTGACTGAACAGTCTGAAAAGCTGAACTAATTGGAATCAGCAGCTTTCTTTGAAGCTGTCCTGGAAACAAGCTTTGATGAAAGAGCAACTGAAGCAGTCTGAGGCTAGATCAAGCTGGATGCTGGAACAAACGTGTCAGCATCGAAGCATCCTCCAGGATGGATCTTGTTAGATATGCTTCAACTTCACTGGTATTTGGTCCTTTTTTTTCTGTAAACATATAAGCTCTTACAAGTAAAATACAATTCTGCAAATACATATGCATGGGATGTGCACAGATCAGTTAAAGACGGTTCTCTGCTCTTTGTTGGAGCACGTGAAAGACATCTATCTGCCTTTTTTAAAAAAATATTTTTATTCAGTTTTTCAATGTATGTACATTGGTGTGAGGGTGTTAGATCTTGGAGTTACAGACAGTTGTGAGCTGCCATGTGGGTGCTGGGAATTGAACCCGGGACCTTTGGAAGAGCAGACAGTGCTCTTAACCACTGAGCCAACTCTCCAGCCCCCTATCTGCCTTTCTTTATAAGCTAGTTTGTGCTGTATAACCAAACTGCACTATCCATCTCCATCCATGCCACAGTAAAGGATGGCATGTACTAAAAAGTCACGAGGACCAACATGACTTATGCTATGCAAAGACATTCATGTCTCAGCCAGTCTCAAGTCAGGCTCTCCAAGGGGGCTGGAGAGATGGCTCAGTGGCTAAGAGCACTGGCTGCTCTTCCCGAGGACTCAGGTTCACCTCCCAGCACCCACTTGACAGCTTACAACTGTCTGTAACTCCAAGATCTGACACCCTCACAGAGATATACATGCATATAAAATAAAAATAAATAAATTAATTTTTTTTCCTTTGGTTTTTCGAGACAGGGTTTCTCTGCGTAGCCTTGACTGTCCTGGACTCACTTTGTAGACCAGGCTGGCCTCGAACTCACAGAGATCCGCCTGC
The DNA here is from genome assembly GCA_907169655.1 of Acomys percivali. Classification (NCBI taxonomy): domain Eukaryota; kingdom Metazoa; phylum Chordata; class Mammalia; order Rodentia; family Muridae; genus Acomys; species Acomys percivali. Next base: position 107,478,373 of record OU015748.1, read on the forward strand.
CTCTGCCTCCCGAGTGCTGGGATTAAAGGCGTGCGCCACCACGCCCGGCTAATTAATTTTTTTTTTTAAAAAGTTGTTTCCAAGTAGCGGCATCAGCAATACAAGTTACCTGCTTTATTGGTTTGCCCGTAGTCAAGATCTTCAGGAGGCCTTCCCGTCAAATCTGATTTCCAACAGTTTGGATAGAATGCATAGCTTTTCTTCACCTGTGGAAAGAAATGCAAAATCTCCTCCCCAAAGCAATATTTCCTGTCTTCCATTTTGACCTTAAGATATCCATAATCTATGTACTCTGGTGCCTCACATTTGACCATGTCCCCTAGAGGGGGAGACCTGGTGGCACTCAGAGGAAGGACAGCAGGTTACCGAGAAGAGACTTGATACCCTATGAGCATATACAGGGGGAGGAAATCCCCCTCAGGAACAGTCATAGGGGAGGGGAATAAGGGGAAAATGGGAGGACACAAGGGATGGGATAACCACTGAGATGTAACAAGAATAAATTAATAAAAAAAATAATAAAAAAATTAAAAAATTAAAAAAAAAGAAAGATGTCAAAAAAAAAAAAAAAAGATATCCATAATCTAATTTAGAAGTACTTTCTAAAATCTAGTCCTTTTCAGGAGCTGTACGACCAATTAATCTATCCCTGGGTTATTTCTTGTGCCCCTTTTGTTCTATGAATACCTTTTTTTTTTTTTTTTTTTGGTCTTTTGAGACAGGGTTTCTCTGTGTAGCCTTGGCTGTCCTGGACTTGCTCTGTAGACCAGGCTGGCCTTGAACTCACAGCGATCCGCCTGCCTCTGCCTCCTGAGTGCTGGGATTAAAGGTGCGCCACCATGCCCAGCGAATACCTCTTTTAAATTGTTAGATCTTTCCATAATTGCTTGACCTGTAGGATTGTAAGTTACAATGTAACTTTTTTTATGCCATAATGTCCAAAAAAATTGTTGTATTTCAATGGATACACATGCCGAAGCACTATCAGCCCTATCTGCAAAGGCATCTCCAAGAGAGTCACTGTCTAATAAATGTGTAACCTCCACATCACGTTTTCCAAAATTCAAGAAAAAGTCCATTGGAACTCTGGATATGCATCAGTAAGTAGAATCTGGATTTTTACTTCACTATATTGCATCTCTATGGGTTGCCATTCTAATTCCTCAGGTCCCTGCGGGCTTTTCTCACCTGGAGCTATTTTTTCTCATCTCTGTCCTATGGTCTCCAACCCAGCAATCCTCTCCTCAGTCTCCTTCTCTAAGTTTGTCTTAATTTTGATTTCTCCCAATGAACATATTCAAAACTGCAATCTTCACCGAAAAAAATATTTATATGCCAAGAAAAACAAACTCAAATGGAATCCAAATACACTGTCATTGTGACTTCCTCCATTTTTTAAAAAAAGATTTATTTAATGTATATGAATGTTCTATCAGTATGCATATCTACTTGTCAGACGAGGGCACCAGATCTCACTATAGATGGTTGTGAGCCATGTGGTTGCTGGGAATTGAACTCAGGACCTCTGGAAGAGCAGCCAGTGTTCTTAACCTCTCCAGCCACCAACTTCCTCCATTTTTTAATGAAGTGGTTAACTCTGCTCCCTAGCTCAGTCTAGAAGGGTAGCTGAAGGACTGCAGTGAAACGGGTCAGATCTAGATGCAGTTCTTTTGGAAATAAGCAACAGTGGGTGAAGAGCCGAATGCGTTGCCTCCTCCAAAGTTGGCAACAAAGCGGTGATGACAGGCCTACCTGATCCTGAGATCATGGCCCAAAAACTCTTGGAGGTGGATTCTCACTACTTGTCTGTTTTCTAGACGTGTTTTCAGGGCTTTACACAACCACACCGTAAGTTTTGACTCCTCTTATATATAAGAACAGGACTGGTACTCTTTTTTTGTTTGTTTCGGTTTTTTGAGACAGGGTTTCTCTATATAGCCTTGGATGTCCTAGACTCACTTTGTTGAACAGGCTGTTCCTGAAACTCACAGGCTCCTGAGTGCTGAGATTAAAGGGGTGTGCCACCACTCCTGGTAGGGTCAACTGTGATGTAAAAGATACCTCAGAACTGAGAAACAGGTTTCCAAAGCAGCTCTTGGGCTCATGTAGTACACCTTCAGAAAACCTCCAGCAAGCTGTGGCCACTCAAATAGCAAGGTTCCACACAATGTTCAAGGCCTTACACCAAAGAGTGACACCTCTGGCTATAGACCTCGATCCCGCCACAGATTTACAAAGAACAGAAACATGGCTCTTATCCCATGATCTTCATACTTTGTTTCTAGAGTCTTTGTTTAAAATGAAGCCCAGGCTAGTACACAGAGCCAAAGCCTTTGTTGATCAACTGTGGCTCCTGACAGCCTTCACTGAAATGATAGCATACCATATGGAGCTTTACAGATGAAGGGCTGTCTCATGGTACACTCCTGCCTGGTGTTGGTGCTGAGAGTAAAGTGGTCAAGAAAACTGAAGAGAAACTTAGGGAACACTTCATGGCAATGCAATGTTTCCTTATGTCAAAGTGCTTAAACTGCAGAGGCGTGAGTGGCTAGGACCAGTGCACTATCCAATTCTGTACAAAGTTTAAATTTCTCAAAAGTGATGGGCCATTTAAAGACTAGAAGTCCACCAGGCATGGTGGCGCACACCTTTAATCCCAGCACTCAGGAGGCAGAGGCAGGTGGATCACTGTGAATTCGAGGCCGGCCTGGTCTACAAAGTGAGTCCAGGACAGCCAAGGCTGCGCAGAGAAACCCTGTCTTGAAAAACCAAAAAACCAAAAAAAACCAAACCAAACCAAACAAAAACAAAAACAAAACAAAAAAAGAAAGAGAAAAAGAGGCATGAGTGGAGGTGATAGAGAAGGAGTTAGGTCTGTGTTTGGAGCAACTGAAGACATTAGAGAAATGGGGACAGAGGCCTCATCCACATCTAAAGCAAACAATGTTAGTGCACATTGTTAGAGCTAAGAGCTTATTTAAAAACACAAACAAACAAACAAAATTCAACAGTCTCCATCTGAGGAGAAAAGCAGAGACCACAGCTTAGGGTTTAGGTAGTGCGAAGGAATGCAGAAGTCTTAACAAGACCCTGAGAAAAGTCTGAAAGCATACAGAAAGCAAGGCATCCACCAGGCTCCATGTTATAAAGGGTCATACAGGAAGATGGGCATGCCAGGACTAGAAGGGCAAGGAGCCAAAAACAGACACCTGACCACACCAAACCTGGAAGAACTGGGTCAGGAGCTAAATGAGCCAGAACCATAGGTGAAAAGTGCTAAGAACAAATACATTCTTTTGTGTCGAAAACCCACAGCAAACAGAAGGAGCTATGCCCAATGTCTATAGGAAGTAGGGGATTTCACAAGAAACATGGACAGGATGGAGAACTGCTAAATGTGGCTGTCTTCTCTGTCGAGAAAGACATTAAGAACAAGTCTGTTACACTCTTCTCTTCCACCCAAGAAAGAAAATGGGGTATTTGAAGCATCTCTGGCCTTTAGCTAGAAACTCACAAGTGTTCCTTTGCAGATGAGTGAATTGGCACCTAGGCCCTGGCTCTGACTAAAGACCAGACACTAGAAATCCTGTTCAGAGAACAGAAACCAGGACAGCTAAGAAAAATGAAATAAAATCAGAGAAGGGTTACAAAGGTGTGAGTGGCTGCTGACTTTCACAGGCGTCAGGTACTTATCTGTATGGGCCCAGGAAAGGGACTAAGACCAATTGGTTAGCTAATTTACAAGCTACTGAACAACTGCTTTATAGGGGTCAGGACTATGGTAGGGGAAATGGCAGAAAAGAGCTCCTGTCCCTGCTCATAAGGCTTGCAAACTGCTTTCCAGGACAACCTTCCTTGAACTCAGAAACTCAAAGACCTGCTCTGAGGGAGGCAAGGTCTATGAGAGGCTGTTAGGCCCTTGGACGAAACAGAGGAAGTACCAACACTATTCTGAGAGGGGAAAAGCTAGAGCCTCTAGGTTCTCTAAGTCAGTGTTCTGGCACAGAAGCATGCAAGTTTAACATCTCTCTAAGGAACAAATGTTCTTCATTCTTATGAGCTAAGAACTTATTCTGAAATATAGGGGGCATCGGGTACCTTTCAACTACCATAGAGACTTGCATCTCTCTGTATAGGTGTCCCGAGCAGTCCACACAGGGGGGCTTCCCTATTCCTCCTTCACCCTGTAGGAGCTACCTAACCACACACAGGCAACTCTAGGCCCGCCAGCCTGCACAGGCAGCAGTGCCATGCCAGGACTCAGCGGCTCTTCCTTTCACTGACCCTCTCCCAGCGTGAGCTTTGATTTCCTACTTCCCCATTAGCTTTTCCTTCATGCTGGCCCTCACACTGCACCCTCCTCCCCTCGGAACACATCCCCGCAGTCCCTGGACAAAGCCCCTAACAGCATACTGTCCTGCCATCAGTCACATGCCCCACCACACGCCATCCAGACTCCATAGGGCTCAGCAAGCCAGTCCAGTCTCATTATTCTGAATGCTGTATTATAATAATGCATCATTTATAATCTAGAAATAATGGACCTCATGATAAAACACCATGCAAGGCTATGTCCCGTCCTTAATAGACACAGCACTCTTCCATAATTCATACTATGCAAGGTCTAATGGCTGATGGGTAATTTGGAAGCAGTAAAGGCAATCTGTGGCACCGACTTGCTGGCTCTCAGAGTGTGTTCACGTCACCTCTGGTGCCAAAGAGCCTAAGTCATCGTGGACATCAAGTGAGCTAGAAGGTGTTTGTCCCTAGACAACCAGATCACCATCCACATGACACTAAAATCTCTCTGCTCTAAATGAAACCCCATTTGCCCCAGGTTTCAGACTGAAATTGGTCCCTGGCACAGTGGTCTTTGGGAATGGCCCTTCTGATGGAGCCAAGGAAGAGAGAGGTTCCTGGGGACTCCAAGGAATAAATAAAGGTTGACCCTGAACATGGGCAGCACCACGTATGAGGCCTGCACAGACGGTCAACCCAGTGCTCATCCCTTTATCTCCACTCTGTCGAGAAGGGCTGAAAAGCTTCTACCACATTCTCCTTGCCACTATGATAGTCTGTCCAAGCATACAGACCAAGTGATTATTACTCAAACCCACTGAAACTGTGAGCCAAAACAAATGTTTCTCCTTAAGTGTCTTTGTTAGATATTTGATCCACAGCAAGGACAAAAATGAATACAAAGTATCTATCTAGCAACCCCATTCTTACATAACTACCTAAAACAGATATTTGTATACCAATTTTCAAAGCAGTATTACTAAATCATGAAAACACCAAAGCACCAATTTCTGGATGAAATGGTAAGAAAAGAAGATGATAAATGCAGTGAGATTTGACTCAGCTGTAAGACACAAAGGAATTTTGATCTATGACACACAAGCCTGTGATAAGACAACAAACACTTGAAAAAGACAGTTAAGATGGTAAGCCATGTTATGAGTATTTACCACAGGAAGGAAAACTAGGACAAATAAACTTGCCCCATCAGGCATGGTGGTGCATGCCTTTAATCCCAGCACTTGGGAGGCAGAGGCAGGAGGATCGCTGAGTTCGAGGCCAGCCTGGTCTACAATGTGAGTCCAGGACAACCAAGACAACACAGAGAAACCCTGTCTCAGGGAAAAAAATAAAAAACTTGCCTGTGGAGGAATGCTAAGTGAATGTATCAACTGTCAATAAAATGCTGTTTAGCCACTCAGCTGGGCAGAAGGACAGGAAGTGGAAGGCGTGACTTCCTGGAGGAGAGGAGAAAAGTTGGACAGTTGGAGAGGGAAGAGGTTTTTTGATGGTTGAAGGAGGACGGCTCAGGGGTCATAGTGGCAAGTGTTTGGAATATATGTATGTTATAAGGTTTAGAGTAGTTTGTTTAGTTTACAAGTAGATAAGAATCAGTTCAGACTCTGCCCGGCAAAGTGCTGGCAGCTTTAAAGTACGTTTCAGTCTCCCTGTGTCAGTTATTTGCTTTGTAGGCCGAATGGATACAAAATACTGTAACACTTGCCCCAGAAAACAAATCTGTCACCATTTAAAAAAAGAGACAAGGACATGCAGCACATTCCAAATATTCTGGGATTTAGCCTCGATAAAATAGAATGACTCATATTCTTTTTCTTTTAGTTTTTTGAGACAGGGCTTCTCTGTGTAACGTTGGCTGTCCTAGAATCACTGTAGACCGGGCTGACCTCAAACTCACAGAGGCACACCAGCCTCTGCCTCCTGAAATGCAGGGATTAAAGGTGTGAGCCACCACCGCCTGGCTCACAGATATAAAAAATTGCTTCCCTTTCTTCATCATTACCAGTTGAGGTATATGACTATTTAGCCTACCATGCTTTTACAGACTTCTCAAAACAAAACAAGAAAAAAGCCATGTGTGGTAGCACACACCTGTAATCCCAACACCAGGAAGGCAAAGGTAGATCTCTAAGTTCAAAGCCAGCCTGGTCTACGTAGTGAGTTCCAGGACAGGCAGGGCTATGTAGAAGAGTACCTGCCTCAAAAAAACCCAAAAAAACCCTCTGAAAAGTGTGTGATAAAAGTTTAGTTATCAAAAAGAAAGTTATGTTGTTAACTATTGTGAGTTTTCATGTTGTCATGTAAAAGGTCTTGTCAGTTTTTATCCTATGGGGACAAATGCTCCTTTATGGTAGTCACATTGTAACAATATTCCTTAAGCTAAAAACAAGAGCCTGGCCTGGTGGGCCAGCCTTTAATCCCAGCATTTGGGCGGCAGATCCAGGTGGATCTCTATGAGTTTGAGGCCAGCCTGGTCTGCAAAGCGAGTCCAGGACAGCCAGGACTACAAGAGAAACTCTGTCTCGAAAAACAAAAAACCCAACAACAAAAAGAAATCACTCCCACAGTCCATTCCAGAAAAAGAACAGGAAAACAAGCCAGCTGCTGGAGGAAGTGGCACCAACAGAAGCCTGCGCCCACAGGACGACCTGCAGAAGGTGCCCTGACCAGGGCTCAGGCAGCTGACACAGACCTTGCTCAGCCTCTAGTCTGACTATGGTCCTTTTACTATGTATTATTTCACTTCCCTCCCGCCATGGGGCTGCACCTTTCTCTGGTGCCCACAAAGGCCCACAGTGTCAGAAGTGGTAGGACATTTACTTACAGGAGTGGCTAGGGTAGCCCAAGCCCTTGGTAAAGAGGTTAGAAAGAGCAGGGAGGTGGTGGCTCACGCCTTTAATCCCAGGAGGCAGAGGCAAGTGGATCACTGTGAGTTGGAGGCCAGCCTGGTCAACAAAACGAGTCCAGGACAGCCAGGGCTACACAGAGAAACCCTGTCTCAAAAAACCAGAGGGAAGAGTCAAGCAAATGCTTCCACTCTGGCTCTGTCTTGCTAGTGTCAGTGGGAATGGGAGCTCGAGGATTATGCTAGATGCCACACCTGCTGTGAGGACTCCCACCCTTCGTGTGAACTCTCAACCTTGTATGGCGTGCACAGGGAACCTCCTTCTTTCTTGAGTGTGCACTCTGTGGTTTTAGTTTCTTAGAAGGCAGTGGAGGGAACGGAATTGTTGCTTTGAGACCTCGCATCTGACTTTGTCTTCACATCAGAGCTTTATTTCTCCCACAGGATCTCCACAGAGGCCGACTAGAAAATGGTTCAGGTTAAGTAAAGAAAGATCACTTTTTAAGATTTTTTAGAAAAAATTTTATGTATATGTGTGTGCATATGGTATGTGCACATGAATTCAGGTGCTCACAGAGGACAAAACCCAGAGGCACTGGATGCCACTGGAGACCATGGTACAAGTGGTCAGGTATTGCCTGATATACTGGCAGCTTATCTTGGGTTTTCATCAAGAGCAATACGCACTGTTAACCAAGGCCATCTTTCCAGCCCCAATGATACAAGATTTAAACCCTCCTTAACTGGCAATTGATCTGTCACTTTACTTGCCATCAAATCAACATAAAACATAAATCAAGGAAAGACTTAGAGATAAAATTCTACTGAACACCAAGTGACCCCATACAATTGATGAAAAGAAACATCCTGTAGGTTATGCTTGCCCAGCTGTGATTTTTGGCACTGTAGTCAAAACATACCTGAAAGAAAAAGGTTAAATATTGCTAATAGTTAAATAATATTAGCAGGTTGTGTTATCTTATACAACACAAACACAACTAGCTTAACAGCTAACACTCACACTTTAAATTACAATAATTAGGCACTGAATCTATTTATTTGGTACTGTGGCAACAGGCTAGGCTAGGTGTAGCCTTCCTCCCATTCTCTGCCTGTTGCTTACCCATGCCACCATGCTGAAACAGGCCATTATCTTTCACCAGTGATTTCCTGACTCCAGCCATCACTGCTGCCATCTCCAGATGGCTGCTATGTCCCTGATCAGGCAAGTCAAGCTGTCACTGCAGGTACGACATACTAACAAGCAGACTATGGCTGATAAACAGCACAAAGGTATCATGGGCTATACTACCTACATCTCCAAAGAGCAGGATGTTTTTCTGGCCTAGCAACTTCAAGAACGTTACCAGATAATTCCCTGACACAAGCCCTCGACTTCATGGTCAAGGATAAATACAGGCAGATCTTCCTGAGGGTGCTGACAAGTGAATGCGTATCTGGAGCTATTTTGACAGCAACTGGCCTCTCTGAAGGAGTAGCCCATTTCATCTTTTAGTTAGATTTTGCCAGAACCTATGAGACTTTGATGAAGATCACAAATTGAATGGAATCTGCTATCTTAAATGAATCTTTGACATCTCTGTTCAGGGTACCATAATGTACTGTTGGCGCTCTTTAGTATATACAGCATAGCTGAGGGCATTCTGCCTGACAACAAGAATACAAGATCACATAGCTGGTCATAGCCAGTGTTGCTTCCCCTCTTCCTCACAATGAGGTGGATCCTGATGTAGTCTAAGGAGCTCAGATCTTATATAGGCAGACTCTGAGAGTACACAGGCACTGTCAACTGTTAAAGTTTTTTTTTTTTTTTTAAATAATGTCTCACTCTGTAACTCAGGCCAACCTAAAACTTTCTATTTAGCTCAAACTATCCTAACTTGTGACAGTCCCCTTGCCTCAGCTTCCCAGGTGCTAGATGATAGACATAACTCACCATCCATTCTTAGAGAAAGACTTTCAAAAATGAGGTTTGTAAAGCCTTCTTCAAAGGCATGTGGTCCAACTTACTCTGTGGCATGGGGCAGGGCTTTTGTCCTGTTGCTTTCAACCATCAAGGAGCTGAAGAAAGTCATATGAGTAGGACCTTTCAACAGAACCAGGATCAGGAGAATGAGAGAATGTTCTACTGTTAAGGACCACAGGTGAGAAATCCCAGTCTTGGTCCTGGCTAGGTGTTTGGGAAGGAGTCATGAAAGGGAGCTAATTGTAACCATGTTTCATCATTGGCACCCCTTTCTGGTATTAATTACGGGGGGAATAATGGTGTCATGGTCAGTCTTACATCAGGCAGACCTAGAATCCAGACACTTTCAGGATGTGTTATATTTACTTAAATCCAATGAATCATGTCTTTCTTTTGTATGTAAGTGCCATTTCTTCTTGTACAGCTAAATAATATTTAGTCATATCCTATGCCAGGCATTCTGCTGCAAAACAATAGAACATGAAAAGAAGTGTCGTCTAAGATTTTAGAACTCAAAATTTTTATTTTTTATGTATTGAGTGTATCGCTCCAGCCCAATGTTTTCAGAACTTTAAACATTTGTGATAATGAGGAGATGGCTCAGCTGTTAACACTGGCTGCTGTCAGAACACTTAGGTTTGGGGTTTGGTTCTCAGCAGCCACAATCATCAAACTCCAGTTCCAGGGACTCTGACGCCCTCTTCTGGCCTCTATGGGCATCAGGCACACAGACATACATGCAGGCAAAACACCCATATGTAATGGAAGTTTTGGTTTCTTTGTAAACTCAGTTGTGATATGTAAACGTTTTTATTTTGTATTTTTTGTTTTAATCCCAAGTGTGGGATTTCAGTTGGAGTTTCAGTTTGTCCATAGCTGTTAACTGTCCATGCAGGGCGTGGCTTTTGACAGCTGGTAAGGTCTTCTGCGCTCGTGGCATGGAGAGGGGCTTTGGTCTAGGGCTCTGAGGATATGACAGCTCAGAGAAAGCATGGCACGTAGCAGTTTGAAGAGACCAGAGACGGACGGTGTGGCAATTTGGAGCGGACATACGGAGAAACCCTGTCCCGGGGGGGAAACAAAACAAAGACTAATAAAAGGCACCGTGGTAAACATGATGGTGTCACACACCAAAAATCCCAGCACTCAGGAGGCAGCGGCAGGAACATTGGTAGTTCAAGGCCAGGTTGGTCTACTTAATGAGACAATAACTTAAAACAAAACCAAGCCGGTCGCGGTGGTGCACGCCTTTCACCCCAGCACTCGGGAGGCAGAGGAAGGAGGGTCGCTGTGAGTTCGAGGCCAGTCTGGTCTATAAAGTGAGTCCAGGACAGCCAAGGCTACACAGAGAAACCCTGTCTCGAAAAACCAAAAACAAAACAAAACAAAAAAAAAAAACCAAAAAAAAAACCCAAAAAACCAAAAAACCAAAAACCAAAACAAAACACGAAAAGCTGACCTCTTTCTACAGTTGGTCACTACTAAATAATCATGTATTAAGGACACTCAGACAGCCCTGAGGAGAAACTCAAGTGACAAAAGAACTGGGTGCGGCGCTAGTTAGAGGCACCATTCAAGTGAAGTGCTGTTAACTTATCCCGGGGCCACAAAATGCCGAACGAATCGCCTCAGGTGGACCGACACCAACTACAGCCAGAAGGACGGTCTCGCCGAACTCGGCGAGGCCAGTGAGCGTAGTGGACGTCTACGGAGCGAGGGGTTACTCACGGGCGTGGGCGAGCAGTCAGCGAAGTCACTCAGAACCCGCGTGGACGAATCCGACGGTTGGCGAAGCGGGACGCTCCTCCTCCCAAGTTCGCCATGGGGTCCCGGGCTCGCCAGGCGGCCGCTATATGGTTGCTAAGGACGTAGCGCAGGCGGTAGAAGAGGGCCATGATGTCCTGGTTGCTTGCGTCCCTCCTGCCCACCCGAGGTTGGAGAGGCATCGCGCCGCGACCAGGCAGGACGTCCTGAGAGACACCGAGAGACTCCGCCACCGCCTCCGACTAACTGCCGACGGCGCGCCCCCGCAGCGCGTGGAAATAGGCTTCCCCCGACGCCCCGCCCACCACGCCCCGCCCATACCAAGAGCACCGGCCAGTCTCCTTCCGCCTCCCGGCACAGGACGCTCTGGCCCCGCCCCCAGGTCCCGCCCCCGGCGTTGCCCGCGGGCTCCTGGTTCTGTAAGGCGCCTCACAGCCTCGGGCTGTACGCCTGCGTGTGGCGCCTCAGCTTCCGGGGGACAGGAGTCTCAGCAGAAAGCAGGGTAGGAGTGGATGATCCTGAACTCCGCCCTCCACGCTGGATAGTGACCGGTTCTTCTGCATTCTCGGCTAAAGCCTAACTCTGGATCTGTGGTATAAATTTGTTTGCTTTTTTGTTGCCGCTTTTGTAGAAAAAGTTGTCAGCCGGGCCAGTGGTGGCGCACACCTTTAATCCCAGCACTTGGGAGGCAGAGGCAGGTGGATCTCTGTGAGTTCGAGGTCAGCCTGGTCTTACAGAGTGAATCCAGGACAGCCAGGACTACAAGAGAAACCCTGTCTCAAAAAAAAAAAAAAAAAAAAAAAAAAGAGAAAAGAGAAAAGAAAGGGCTGGCGAGATGGCTCAGCGGTTAAGAGCACTGACTGCTCTTCCGAAAGGACCCAGGTTCAACTCCCAGCACCCACATGGCAGCTCACAACTGTCTGTAACTCCAAGATCTGACACTCTCACACAGACATGCATGCAGGCACAACACCAATGCACATAAAACAAAAAATAAATAAAAAAATTTTTAAAAAAGAGAAAAGAAAAAGAGAAACTCTGTCTCCAAAAACAAAACAAACAAACAAACAAAAACAAAAACAAAAAAACAAAAAAAAAAAAAAAAAGAAAAAGAAAAAGAAAGGAAGAAAGAAAGAAAGAAAAGAAAAAATTGTTTCCGGTTACTGGAGAGACCACTCAGTAATTAAGAGCGCTGGGTGGTTTTCCAGAGGACCTGGGGTTCGGTTCCCAGCTTCCACAAAGTGGCTCACAACTTCAGTTCCAGCGGACTTCACACCTTCTTCTGGCCTTTACAGGCACTGTACACTCGTGGGTAAACGGCAAAGCACATTCTTACAGAAAGTAAAAGTACAGGGAGGGGGGAGGAGAGAGGCAGGGGCGGTCTTATGTAACTCAGTTTAGCATTGACCGCATTTATGAAGCTCAAGATAAACTTGGCTTTCTGATCCTCCTGCCTCCACAACTCAAGTGCTGGGATGACAGGCATGTATCACTAGCCCTGATTTTTATTTTATTTTATTTTTTATTTTTTTAGTTAGAAAAGTCGTTTAAGTGTTTAGATTAAAATTGCACCCTGGTGAGATGTGCTTTTAATTTGGAGACTCAATCCAAAGGCAGGCTCCCCTGAGTTGCCCTCCTCTGACCCTGGACACACACAAAGAGAGGCTGGGGACCTGTGGGACACTCACTAGAGACCAGCCAACACTTCAACCACTTCTGAATTTTTTTTCTTTTTCTTTTCTTTCTTTTGTTTTTGTTTTTGTGTTTCCTCCCCTAACCCCCCCCCCCCACACACACACAGGGTTTCTCTGTGTAGCCTTGGCTGTCCTGAATTCCCTTTGTAGGCCAGGCTGGCCTCGAACTCACTGCAATCCACCTGCCTCTGCCTCCTGGCTGCTGGAATTAAAGGTGTGTGCCACCACGCCTGGCCACCCTGATTTTTTTAAGTAAAAAATTGCATACATTTTGATCATGTTTGGCCCTCCCCCACCTCCTCCCAGATTCTTTTCAGTACTTCAGCTTTATATTTCTTCTCTTTCAAACAACCAACCAAAAGGGCTGGGCTTGGTGGCGCATGCCTTTAATCCCAGCACTCAGGAGGCAGAGGCAGGTGGATCGCTGTGAGTTCGAGGCCAGCCTGGTCTACAAATCAAGTCCAGGACAGCCAGGGCTACACAGAGAAACCCTGCCTCGAAAAATCAACAAAACAAAACTTTCACACAAACTCTGGTGCCCCATATTTGACCATGTCCCTTGGATGGGGACGCCTGGTGGCACTCAGAGGAAGGATAATAGGTCACCAAGAAGAGACTCGATACCCTATGAGCATATACAGGGGGAGGAGGTCCTCCTCAGTCACAGACATAGGGGAGGGGAGGGGAGTAGGGGGGTAAGCGGGAGGGAGGAATGGGAGGATACAAGGGGTGGGCTAACAACTGAGATGTAATATGAATAAATTAATAAAAAATAAAAAATTAAATAAATAAAATTAAATACTAAGAGTTGGTAAAAGCAAAAATAAAATAAAATGAAAAAAAAAATTAAAACCAACCCCCCCAAAACAAAAACCAAAACAGATAAGACAAACAAAAAAAAAAAACTAAAGCAAAATGAAACAAAAAGTCTACAGAATACCACTGAGTTTTGTTTTCATATACCTAATAAGACACTACTCATGGGAGTCCATGTATACGCAAGCAGTACTCTGCGAGTCCCAGTGAAAGAGAACTCAGGTCCTCTGGAAGAGTCGTGTGTGCATATGCTCTTAAATGGTGAGCCATCTTTCCTGTACCCTGTGTAAGTTAAGTAGCACCTGGGGCTCCACCCCAACCTTACAGGACATCAGTAATGGTGGCACTCCAGAGGAAGTGCCTCTTTTACTAGGGTAAGTGTGGGATAGCTGGGGGATGGGTGTGGTGGAGAAACATGGCCTGAGGTGCTGTGGTAGAAGGAAAACAGGTATGAGAGGCAAGTTCAGCTGCCTGCTTCCCAGCTCTTCTGCTTCCCAGCTCTTCTGCTTCCCAACTCTTCTGTTTCCCAGCTCTTCGGCTTGCAGCGCTTCCTTCTGTAGAGGTGCCATTTGCTCATCTGCACCATTTTATCTGTCCCTAGAGACGCATTTTATTATCTCTTCACTATAGGTAGGGTTCCAACAATGACAAGGACAAAGGCAGGCTAGACGTGACAGACAGGACAACGTAACAACAACATGACAGACCAAAGCTCCTCCGAAATCTAGCAGACCAAACCAGTGACTTTAATTAGGGTGATTTCCAGGGCCGCTGGTGATGGGGTGGGGGTGGACCGAACAATTCTGGGCAGCAGTGAAGAAAAGCTCCCACCCCCAGCAATCTTTGACTGATACTCTAGCCACCCGACCCACACAGGGCTTAATGGGCCTTGAGAAGTTGAGAGGTCTGGTAGGCCTACCCATGGGGTCGCAGAGTCCTCTGTCCCCTTCACAAGTTACTGGGGAGCTAGCAATGGCCAATGTCATGCCTGTGGGCAGAGTTTGACAGCACATATCAAGGTTTAGTTTGGAGACCATTTCCAGTGAAGTCCTCCAAAAGCCGATGGCACCACCTTTCCACTTCAGAACCAAAGATGCACTCAGCCTGTCCAGTGAGCCAGCCTTGAGGGGAAGTGGGGCAGCTGCAGGGGATGTGTAGATGGAAGCCAGGGCTGGACTTTGTCCAACTGTCACTAGAAGGAAAGCGGGAATGTACCTAGACAGTCACAGGCTGATTCCCAGCCTCTGCCCCTTGCCTCTGGAAGGCACTGCTGGTGACTAGTGTTGGAAGCGAACATGTGGTAGTGCATGCCTTTAATCTCAGCACTTAGGCAGGCAGAGGCAGGAGTATTGCAGTGAGTTCGAGGCCAGCCTGGTGTACAGAGAGTGTCCAGGACAGCCAGGGCTATCCATAGAAACCCTGTCCAGAAAAACCAGAGAGAGAGAGAGAGAGAGAGAGAGAGAGAGAGAGAGAGAGAGAGA
>OU015748.1:107507533-107522658 GCA_907169655.1 Acomys percivali
AAAAAAAAAAAAAAAAAAAAAAAAAAAAAGAAAAGAAAGAAAGAAAGAAAGAAAGAAAGAAAGAAAGAAAAAGAAAGGTGGGAAGACATCTGACCATCACCCACTGTCCTGTACCTGCTGGCACCTGCACAAGAAATCCATCATGTCTCTATATGCTGTGTCTACCTAGGGCTGAGCCATGAGGATGAAAGCAAGCAGCTAACACTGGCACCTCCCTTACAGGACAGCACCATGTGCAAAAGGCTCTTTCTCTGGATCTTTCAGGAACTCCAGCACAAGCAGAAAAAGAATTCAGAGATGGGCTCCACCCAGAACTCAGAGAGTCCATAACATTTGGGACTCATCCGAGTGCCAAGCTAGTGGCATTCTAGGACCAGCAGACATCTTCATTCCTGACAAAATAAGTCAGTTCTGGACTGAAGGTATAAAAGGAGCTCACCTGCCAGGCTTGTTCTGTCCAGACTGGTCACCTGTCTGGTTGATTCCTGTTAGGGTGACACCATCAGCAGCCTTCTTCTTCTCTCTCCGGCTCAGAGTTCGATTCAGATCTGCAGACCACTCCTGAGCAATGGGCCACAGGAAGGAAATGAAAGGTTCATTTCTGGGGAACCACGGTGGTCCAAAATACCTGCTCAGCCAGCAGCTACCCACTCCATGCAATTAGTGGCCCCTGCTCTCCCGTTTCCTAGCAAACCTCAAGCTGCCTTTTGGGCCTAAAGGATATGGCCCGGCATAAAACAACAGACTTTATAGGACAGATGGTGACAGCAGAACTAGGTTTGAGGACTGGGGATGTAGTTCGGTGGAAGAGTGTCTGCCTAGTATACAGAAGGTCATGGGTTCTGTCCCCAGCAACACACATAGCACACACCCATCCCAGAAACACTGAACCACGGCTGATGAGAACCTTCTAAGCCCATTCCCTGCTCACCATGGCTCTTCAGCTCTATCCCCTATGTCAACTCTGGTGGTCTTGAGCCCCTCAAGTAGACAGAAGCCAGCCCTGGAGGGAGCCTGGGTGAGGCATTTAGTCCCTGAGCACTAAGGATCCTTTCCACTTATGATCGAAACCCTAGGTCGCACCATTAACAACTATCTGAAGGGACCTGAGCAAGTCTGCCACATAGGAAACTGAACCCAGCACTGAAAATAAAAACAGAACCTAGGTAGCAAAGGAGGCTGACAGGCAGACACTGAAGGCAGAGGTCTCCAAAGGGCGCTCTCTCCCTGATACATGTCGCCACTCCCCCTCGCCCCCTGATACACACACAGGGTTTCTCTTGTAGTCCTGGCTGTCCTGGACTTGCTTTGTAGACCAGGCTGTCCTTGAACTCACAGAGATCTGTTTGCCTCTGCCTCCCGAGTACTGAGATTAAAGGTGTGCGCCACCATGCCCGGCTCATCATGCTACTTTTAATCAGTGACATTCTGGCAGCTAACAGAGGAGAGCAGAGCATTTATGTACTCAAAGGTTTTCTGTTTTCCCAACAGAAAGAAGCTTTCACCAACTGTTGAAGCATAAGGTTGGAAAGGGGCTAGGTCTTCATTCTCCAGAAAAATCCAATGTGTTCCTGAACTTAATCAGTTCTCCTTGGCTCCCATCCCATTATCAAACAAGTGCAATTAGAACTGTGAGGTGACTAATCAGGTAAAAGCACTCGCCCTGAAAGGGAGACACCGAGTTCAAACCCCAGAAGCCATGTAAGATGGGAGGAGAGCACCAGCTCCACAAAGCTGTCTTATGGCTTACACTCTCTCCACACCCCCCCACACCCCAATTAAATGTAAATGCAATGTGCCTTGGTGCACAGCTTTGTTTTCTCTTACAAAACATCAGGCTCATGAAGTCATCTTAGATAAAGTAAGCCTAGCTTTCAATTTGTCCAAAGAGGAAATACAGATGCCAAGAGAAACAGGTCCATACGGAGTGGATCACAGTTTTGGGCCACAGACCTCAACCAAGTCACCTTGTCTATTACTGACTATCCCGACGGAGGTAAGTGGGCTAAGTACTCAGTTGGACCCTCAGGTTCCCCATGTGACCGCTAACAAGGCAGCTCTTGGGGACTGATGGGAGCAGCACCAGGAATGCTGGAAGGAAAGGCTATGTCTTTCTGTCATAGAACTGGGGCCTCTACAGACAGGGGACTCAGTGGACTGACTACATGCAGTAGGAAGCTTGGCAATCCATGAGTTAATCATAAAACAGAAACTTACTTCATCCTTGTGGCATGAAAAACAAAAATAACATCATTAGAGAAAGTCAGACATAACCCAGCAACAACTATCAGTGTGAACACAAGGAATATGGTATGGCTGGTTCCCAGCCAGTGTCCTACAGAGAGGGGAGCCCATAAACTCTGGCCAGGGTATTCCCTGAGGAAGACTCTGGTCAGCCCAATCTTTTCCACTGTTGCCCTCTTTGGTATAGCGGGCACTCTGAAGGAAGGAGGAGTGTCGTGTACACGGTGTCCTGTGCCACTCTAGAGCAACAAGCAGACTAGAAGCTGAGTATGAGCTATCCTAAGATACCTCTCAGCATCCTTCTTCCCAGTGTGCTGGCCAGTGGAAGGGGGACTGCTTAGGGCCACTCCCACTGGCAAAGGCCCTGGACCTCAATGTTTTCTAGGTCCCATTGTTCTGCAGCCTCCTGGTGGGTGGATGCAGGGGATCTCAGCTCATTTGGAGAAATCATCAATTACCAGAAAAAGAAGTGTGGGGGTGGGGACTGATGGGCTAGCCAGGGCTGAGGAACTTGTGGGGAGCCCAGGGTAACGTGATAATCTAGCACAGATCAGGTTATACACTGCAATAACCCTGGCTTGCTATTCATACTTGAACATGGAAAAACTAAGCCATATAAGGGACTTGCTTGCTCAAATCTCAAAGCTGCTAAGGGTTGAAAACAGATGCAGCCCGAGCTCTGGCTACTATCAGCCAGAGAAGCTGAGGACGAATGCTGGAGGCGTCTGCCTGGACTGGAGGACTCTTCTCAGCAGCTGCAGGGTTGGGGCTCATACCACACCCAGTGAATGAAGAAGAGAGAATGCCTTCCTTCAGGGAACTCTACCTTCTACACTGTTGTCAGGGCGCTCAGTGGGCCTGGTGATCAAAGATCCACAGGCCCTTGAATTTATAATATAAAGGCACTTTACAGCTCAGGCCTACAAAATGGGAGAAAAGGAAAACTAGGCAAACTCATTTTGAGCCAAGATTCACTGGATTTACAGCCCAAGGCAGGAAAAAGCCCTCAAGGGGGGAAAATAGAGAGATAACAGCTTATTGATGCTGGCTGGCCCCACCTGTGTCCCAACATAAGGCCTGGGGACAGAATGGGCACTTTACTTCCTGAGCACTCTGTATGGTGGGATAAACATATTTTTAGTCTGGGAAGTGTCAATGATAAGGTGATGGTATCTGAAGGGCTTTAGCTACAGTGCCTGGGACACGAGAGACACTACTCCTGTCAGACTACTGCACACAAAGCAGGGAGTGAGAGCAACATTCAAAGCTCAACTAGAGGGTCCCAGGCCTCTTCCCAGGTGAGTAGTTATAGGCACACAACCTCCTTACCTCAAACTGTGGCCAGTTCATGGCCATGCCTGGTCCATGGTTGGCTCGGAACCACCTCAGGTCCTCTACCGCATCAGCTGCTTTGATGCTCTGCTCCAGCTCTCGGTAAATGGTTTTGTAGCTAAATCAGAGACAGAAAGACAGCTCTACCAAAGGCAGTGGCCAGCCGCCATTCCTCGCAACCACAGCAGAGCCTGTAGCTTACATGAATCTGTTTCCCAGACATAGATGAGGAACACCATTCCCTGACCATCACCATGTTCAGATGCAGACACCATCCTTGAGAACCTGGCACCCATCAAACCAGGCGGCTCCCTGAGACTCGCTCTGTATCAGATGATGGTTTGCTGTGGGTGCAGCTTCATGTTGAAGAAGAAGCCACTTGAGGGGAGTGTGGGAGTGCCCATCCTCCATTTCTTTCTGGAGAGCTGGAGGATTCCCTGCCCATGTGAAAGGTACTGTGGGAGAAGGGCAGAACTACAAGACCCAGCCCAGCCTCCTGGGGCCAAGAGCACGGGCCTTGGCTTCACTTATAATCTATAGAGGCGGTTCTTTACTTTTTCTGAGCCTCAGCTTCCTTCTCTGCTGAGAGCAGACAATACCTACTCTGTCTAAGAACTGAATTGTGTTAAATACAATTGCTGAGGGCCTAACCTGGGGATGTGACCTTTGAAGCAAACGATCTTTCAGAGGTGAACAACTTAAAACAAGTTCAAGAAAGTGGTCCCAGTGCATGAGGGCTGCTGTCCTTAGAGAGGAGAAATCTGTACTAGATACCCAGGGAAAGATGGCCAGAGGACTGGAGAGAAGTGGTCAGATGTCCAGGAGGCTGAGGACTCTGGCAGGTGCTGCAAGCTGGGAAAGGCAGGAAGGACCTGCCTGGAGCCTCCAGGGAGAGTGTGGCCACACCTTGGTTTGTGACTTCCATCTTCTAGAACTGAATGATGCACTTCTCCCGTTGTCTGACACCCCATTTCACTTACAGCAGCCTTAGGAGCGACTGCGCCATGTACCACCACCATCACCACCACCCCAGGTGCTTGGAACATAGAGACAAGCTGTGTTGATTCTGGCCTTTACCACACGCCAAGTACAAACACAGTGGATGGTGCCTCACACAGAGGAGCAGGACACTGTCCTCCCAACCCTGCTCCTGTCCCCCAACAGCTATGCAGCAGCTCAGTGTCCTCATCAGCAGGATGGGGACAGTGCTGCTTACTTTCCAGGCCATCACAGAGATGGGATGAATGACAGCAGAGCAGCTGTGCAAGAACTGCTTTCCATCTTTTCAGAAGGGACAAAGGGGATGCCATTTCTACTGACAACAAGCTTTGACCTGACCTTCATCTCTGAACAGTTCTGCCAGACCAGTAAAGGAAGTGGATTTCTCTCTGTCTCCAGACATCTGGGTCTCTCCTGATACAGACAGACTGTGTCATAAGTCTAACTGTTGCGTCTCACCATCTCCTAGAACCTACAGCCACCAAAATGTCAATGGTCAAGCTGGCAGCAGAGATGAGAAGACCTCATAAAGGCTTCTACAAGGGACAGTCCTGGGGGCAGAGGACATGAGGCCTGGGCATTGCTGCTTCCTCCAGATGATTTCCAGAATGCTGGGTTTGGCAGGTCCTGGCTGTGGCAGCAGAACAGACAGTGTCAGGCCCATTAGAGCTGGCAGCAGCAAGCCCAAGATGGCTACCTGCTCCAGCCCACATGGCTGTGCTGTATGCTGGCTCTGCAAACAGGCCTCTGGGCATCAGGACTGTGGTGTGAAGAGTACTCTTGGTGGCTGTTCTCCCCTCTCCCAGCAAGGTGGCTGTGCATCATCTGAGTCTATTACTACCAGCCCTCTGTGGCTCGCACTGATGGGTTCTGCTCAGGGGAACTTACCTAGCCACATTGGACAGGTCCAGGTGCTTCTGAACCTCTAGCAGAACCTCCCGGAAGAAGCGCAGGCGCTTCTCTTCAAACTGCTGGCACTGCTCAAAGACCTGCTCCATGTTCTCCATGTATTGGGGTGTGGTCTGGTCAAGCTCCTTCAGGGCTTTCTCATACTTGTCCTTGGTCTATGTTAAAGTTGACATAGACAGAGGTTTGTTTCTGTTCCACCTCTGCTTATCCCACATGCCCTGCCGCTTCTCCCTCCCCCAGGTGTATGTAGGTGAGAGATGGTCACCTCAGTACTCAGGTGGCTCTAACTTCATTACAAAGCTCACGTCTGATTGGATTGTTAGAAGGCAGGGCCTAATTTGAGGGAGCAAGTCTCAGAGATCAAGTCTCTGATACATGTGCCTTGCCTGGGGGCCTTTCCTGCCTGTGCTGTCTGCGCTGCTATTAGCTAAGTAGCCCTCACTACCTCATGCTCCCACTGTCATGGCACTCTAACTTGAAGGTCCAGGCAGCCCTGCCTCAAGTCTCTGAAACCGAACCAAGACAAAATGCTCCTCTTTCACGTTGTTTCTCTATTTTTCACAGTAACAAGAACCAACTACCTGACTGACACTTTCCAGGGTGAAGCGAGGGACATCAGAAGACCTGACCACCTATTTTTTTTTTTTTAAAAACAAAGTTCTATATTACGAGGCTCTGAGAACTGAAGATAGATCTATGGGCCTGCATGAAAGCACGTTTACTCTACACACTCATGTAGGGATTCCTTCACTACCGCTGTTGCCTTGGTGACCTGCTGCTACCCACTGCCTCCCAACCCTGTGACGGGATACCT
This sequence comes from Acomys percivali, assembly GCA_907169655.1. Lineage (NCBI taxonomy): Eukaryota > Metazoa > Chordata > Mammalia > Rodentia > Muridae > Acomys > Acomys percivali. Next base: position 107,513,832 of record OU015748.1, read on the forward strand.
TTCCCAAGCTTGGGGACCCCTCTGCATCCCCCCTCTCTTCCCGCCCCTCCCCAGTCCTTTGGCTCAGAGTGCCTAACACTATCACCACTCCTAAGAGCTATGTAGCTTGCTGTCAGACCTCCTTCCCACCTCAGGGCAGTCAGTCCCTCCTTCCCACCCTGGGGGCTGTGGAGATGGGAAGGGAAAATGGCCACGATTCCAGTCAGCAGCTCAGCAGGCGCTGTCCATGGTTACTATTTCTATGGTGACTGTACCTGCTGAAGCAGAGAGCTGTCCATGATGAGGACAACCTTTCCTGCTTTAGCCTACTGCTTTCACAATGGACACACTGTAAATTTTATTACCCCCCAAGGCAGAAAACTGGCCTGAGCTCTCCCTGAGAAAGCCCCAGCAGCTCCCAGGCCCCCATAACTGCCATCTCCAGCCCTCTTAGTAGGATTCATCCCAGATTATGCTAATTTGGGATGAGAAGTCTGGACAAAACCCCACCAATTCCTGAGCTTCCCTCAACTCAGGCTTGAAATCCCACCAATCCATACTCTGAAATCCCTACCCCCTAAAAACCCTACACAAAGGCCCAGTTCTCTGTTGTCTCCTCTGGGAGCAGAGGCAGCCACTCCTGCATTCTTCCCTCCTCTCCTGAATTCCTCCCTCCAATAAATCTCTTTTAAGAGATTTACTGCCTGGTGTGACTCTTTCATTGGAACAAGAAGAAGAGGAGGAGGAGGAGGAGGAGGAGGAGGAGGAGGAGGAGGAGGAGTAAAGAAAAAGAAACAAGAAGGAGCAGAGCTCAGGCTCCAAGCCTCCTCAGTTCCTCAGGATTTAGAGGTAACTGCTCCCTGGGAGCTGCATCACCTCTGTTGAGGCCTCTCCTCCCAGAGCTGTGAGGTTCCTGGGCTCCTGTGCCTCAGGGTACCCTTGGGAAACTGTTCCACCTCAGGGCTGGGATAACTTGGCAGCTCTCAGAGTTGTTGACGCTCTTCCACCTAAGTACTGGAAGGCAAGCCACACCACCCACACAGCACACACAGTATTCAAGCCATTAGAACAATTTCTCTGTCTTCTCACACTGGGGCACCAAATCTATTCCATCTACCCAGGACTCAGGCTTAGAGACCCCTTTCTGTATGATCTAAGGAGACACCTTCTGGAAGCCTTTCCAGACCTACTAGACAGTTCCCACCTACATTCTAGGCCCTAGTTCTGTTTTTAACCTCTCTCTTGGCATCTGGTTCCTTGCTCTCTTCTCAACATAGAGATGGCCAAGCTGGGTCCTCTTTGAGGAAAGTAAAGGTCTCTTAAGAAACAATAGTTCAACAGACACTCTGCCTACATCCCACCATCTTTAGCACTATCCTGTGCCCCAACATAGAAGCACTGTGTGGGGGGAGCCCTGGATCACAGTCCCCTAGCTCGGAGAAGCCCGAGTCGTCAATTACAAAGCCTCCTAGGAGCCTCTGAGTATCATAGATGCTATTCTTAGTGGCCTCTCCAACTTTCAGCTTGATTATACTGAAGCCATGTCCCGCCCCCAGCAACCAAGGACCAAGCAGGGTAAACACTATTCAGAAAACCCATGGAAGAGATATAGAAAGACCCCAATGGTCCCTCAGAAGGATTCTGTAAACCTCCTCTGATGGACACTGTAAGACACATTTTCTGTCCAGCCAGGAAGAAACAGTCTGTGAGCAACAGCTGGTTGCTCCTCTCTAGCATTCCACGGCTACACAGACTCTAAGATCACTGGCAGGCCACCCAGGGAGGATAAGTTCCAAAAGGGAAGCCACCACTACAAGTGTCTGCCTCCCTGACACATACTTCAGGTCAGACCTCATCCTCTGGGTCTCTTCTGTAGAAGCACCGGACGGACGGATGGATGGACAGATGGACAGACACACACACACCCATGGATGTTCTTTTTTTTTTTTTTTTTTTTGGTTTTTCGAGACAGGGTTTCTCTGTGCGGTCTTGACTGTCCTGGACTCACTTTGTAGACCAGGCTGGCCTCGAACTCACAGCGATCCGCCTGCCTCTGCCTCCCGAGTGCTGGGATTAAAGGCGTGCGCCACCACGCCCGGCTTGCCCATGGATGTTCTTTATCTTCCTTCTAAGCACCTTCCTGGCAGCAGATTCCTGTGATCCTAGCAGTGGCTTTAAGCATTTTCCAGGTCTTACGTTTCTTGAGCTCAAGTGCCCACTCCTATCTAGCATGGAGGCCGGGATCCCTCATCTGAGGAGTTCCAAAGCTTCCCAGTTCTGACCTCGGCTGGGTCAAGGGCTACTTGAGGCACACCCTATGAAGATGGTCGTCCCCTTGCTAGGTGTGGAGGTGAAAAATGGTAGTGCAGAGTGCAGGCTCTGGGTCAGAATCCCTGCCCTCACATTACAGAGCAGCGTGTTACTTATCCTCGTGGACCCTGGCTCCTTATTCACACAGCAGGAACGCCACTACACAGTCCTAAGGGATTTCACTGCCTTATCTGAGGCCTGACAAAGGTGTCAAATAGGTGCCAATCAGTTCAGCACTTGCACCTGCCAGTCTCAACTCCTGTTGGAAGCTTGCATGCTGTGACCTCACTCCATCTGCTTCAGCAGACTCAGGCTGCCCAGACCAGAGGAAGGGAAGGGGGCCCTGGCATCACTCACAGAGCAGTGGCGAAGGGGAGCTAAGAAGCCCAGCCCCCAGGAACTAGGATTTAATCTGTGTGACTCTGGGACTGCCCTGTTCCAGTGGGGCATTCCAGACCCACTGAGGTAGGCCAACTCTCAGCAGAAGCACAAGGGCTCCTAGGGCACTAGCCTCGTGCTACACAGGTGAACTAGCGACACTGACACTCAACACGGCAAAGCAATTGTGTGTTTACCTTGAGAACATCCTGCTTGCATTTTTCTATCTTGTCTTGCAGTTTCTTCAGCTGCTCAGGGTTGAGAGATGGATCTGCTTTGCTGTTGGCTTCCCGAGAGATGGCCAGCTTCTCCTCTTTGCAGGCTGTGTGGTGTGCTTTCTTTGCTGCTTCCACCTACAGCAAAGTAAATTGTGAGTGTGGCATTGCTGTAAGCTCAGACCCTCAGAGACTACACCGGCTGGGAGCTGCATGTGCTGCCAGACAAGAGGGGAAGGCTGGGACAAATACCTCATCTCTATAGTGAATGGTAGAAAACAAAACAAAACAAAACAAAACAAAACTCTGAGACTGCTTGGAGTGAAAGGAAGAGGTGTGGATATCCAAGAGCGTGTCAGAACAGGCCACACATGGAAGCTCCAACAGCCCTTGCCTGGCATGGTGGTCAGGCCTATAATCCCAGCAGTCCGGGAGGCAGATCTACAAAGTGAGTCCAGGCCAGCCAGTTGGATCCTGTCAAAAGTGAGACCTATGGGTTGCGAGGAAGAGCCCTCATGACATGAGTAAAAGGCTTAAGGTGGACTGGCAAAGATTAGGTCACAAGTTCCAAGGACTTCTTTTGTTTTGTTTTTTTGTTTTTTGTTTTTTGAGACAGGGTTTCTCTGTGCAGCCTTGGCTGTCCTGGACTAACTTTGTAGACCAGGCTGGCCTCAAACTCAGAGATCCACCTGACTCTGCCTCCCAAGTGCTGGGATTAAAGGTGTGCGCCACCACACCCGGCTCCAAGGACTTCTTTTAACAAAGAGTCATGACACATTGTTCATACTGGTCTCAAAGTCATGAGCTTATATCAGGGGTTCTCAACTTTCCTTAGTCACAGAGATGGCCTAGTCTCTACCCACTATGTTCTATTGTGGCTCAGGCCACAATACAGGAAATACAGGAAGGGAGCCTTGTCAATGGAGCGGCCACCAGGAAAGAAGCAAAGCAGGGTCAGCAAAAAAGCTGAGGGAGGGAGGCACCTCTTTCAGCTTCTTGGCCCAGGGCTTCTGGGCTTTCCGGAAGCCATCTTCTGCTTCTTTGGTCTCCTTAAAGCCTCCCATCATCTGCTTGTGAAAGGCTTCCTTCTGCCAGTTCTTGATCTTCTCAAAGTCCTCATTCATCAGCGATGCCTTCACTTCCAGGTGCAGCTCGCTGACTCTCTCTGCTTCAGTCATGACAGCCATCCAGGCCTTCTCCACAGTTCCATACTGTGGCCCTGGCACAGGAGAAGCAGCATGGTAACTTAGCCTCTGCCAGCAGCTGGATTTCCTGTCACTCCCAACAGCTGCCCTTTGAGCTTCTGCATGTGTACATGCATACATGTGTATGTGGGTGCATGCACTTGTGTGCATGTGAGTAATGTATATATGTGAGAGCATGTACACCTGATGGGCATGCTTTACATACACGTATGTGAATGAATATACATGTGATGTGCATACACATTTTATGTGGAGGCTGAGGCTCATGTTAACCCTCCATAATCACCTCTCTGTGTTTTTGAGAAGGGTCACATGGAACATGGAACTCATGGGTTCAGCTGAACTGGGTGGCCAGCAGCTGCCCAGGGGCCTCTAGTCTGTTTCACAGATACAGGTCTGTAGTGCTGTGCTTGGCTTTTTGAGCTACCATGTGCTGGTAACAAATCCAGGTCCTCTGATCTTTCAGAGCTACCAATGCTCTTAACCACTGAGCTGTCTCCCTAGTCTTGTGCCTGACTTTTAGGAAGTAAGGGATTGGGGATCAGGCCCTCTGTTTGCATGGCAAGTGCTTACCCACCCAGGCCTGCTCCCTCTGAGGTCTTTAAAACAACCCTTCCTGCATTCTGGAGACCTCAGCTTGTTTAAATGTGGCCAGACAAGGGAGAACTCCCTCAAGTGAGCTGCCTGCTTCTCAAGCAAGAACTCTCTTGCTCTAATGACAGTCCATGACTGGGAGTGGCCTCCCCCAAGATGAACTCACCTTTATTCACTTCCATGAGCAATGGGCCCAGAGGATAACAGTGTCAATGGAGACAGGACAGGGAATATTTTGAAGTCCCAGGGGATTAGGGAAGATTCAAAAAGTCAACTTTCCACTGACCCCAGGCCCCACTCATGAATCGGATTGGAGATGGCCGGTTGCTGGGCACCTCAGTGGTCTAGCTGGGTTTAACTCGGTTCACCTTTGGCTTTGTTCTTGCCCTTCCTACCCAGACCCCTCATCTAAAGTGACAATCCGGATTCAAAGAGTCTCCCTCCTGAGCCTTGGGGAACAAGAACCAGAAGGGAATGAGATGACAATAGTGTCCCTAACCATCCAGAGATTTCTGTGTGGGCCTGTGCAGTCTCTCTCATCTCCTCCCTCTTCCAGTACACACTTCTTTTCTGTTGAGGAAATGGTCTTCTATCCTAAAAGTATTCTCAGGCCCTCAGCAGCTGTCAGTCTCCTGTGGATGACAAAGGGGAGCTGCAACAGGAGATCAAGGATCTTTCCAACTGGCAGTTTGGTATCACCACAGCCTGTGCTAACTAGGTGACAGGCACCATGCAGCCCTCCCCCACAAAGACCCATAGCCCCAGGAACTGCAGGGTGCACTCCTGGCCCACTTGTGAGTAGTGCATCAGGGGTCTCTGGCATGTGAGTAACTGGCAGCCATGCCTAGGGTAACCTACCCTTCTCGACAAGCTGCCTCCAGCGGCGGGCCCACTCCGTGAGCTGCTGTGCATATGCCTTCTCGATGCGTGCCCGCTCGTGCAAACAGTTCATGAGGTCACCACACAGGCGGTGGCCATCATCGATCCGCTTCACGGTCCGTTTGTAGTTGCCAACCTGTGAGATAGGTTGTGCTGTGTGGTGAGGTGGGCCCTCAGGGTGGCTATCCACCGGCTAGACCCTCCAGCATGGCTAGCCTATTTGTTGCTGCTATATAAGCCAGTGGGGTCTCTCATATTCACCCTAGGCGTCATCTCATCTCCCCAGACTGATGGTTACCACATGTCACCAGACAAGACCCCTGTTTTATTACCACCAGGAATAAGTCAGCAAACTGGAACTTCTGTGCATACAACTCCAGGTCAGGTCCTGTGGCAGATACCAACTGGTAGATCAGGGAAGGAGAAAAGGGAGGGAGGGAGGGGGGCTGGCAGGTCTCCAGGCAGATAGAGGAGCAGGGTAGGTTTCCCTGAGCGGGTGACATGTAACTAAATCCTCAAATGTTGGATTATTACTACTTCCCAATGATGCAGGACATGTATTTCCCACCAACTGAGTGCCTACTATGTGCAAGGCACCATGATAGGTGTTTTACACACTGCCTAATCCCTAAGTGGCAGCAACTGTCTCCCACTTTACAGATGAGGAAACTGAGGCGTAGAGTAGCTGAGAACTGGCTAAGACTGCAAAGTCACACTGGCTAGGCCAGAGCTTAATTAAGGCAGTTTGTAAAATACTTGTGGCCTTGAACTTGCAGCGATCCACCTGCCTCTGGCTCCCTGAGTGCTGGGATTAAAGGCGTGCAGAAGGTCTTGATGAACTTGGAGCTCAGTCACAGATTTAGCTATCCTAGCTGGCCACCAAACCCAGACATCCTTCTGTCTCCACCTCCAAGCACACAATTCCAGGCATGTGCCATCACACTCTGCTTTTTATGTGGGTGCTGCAGATCTGAACCTAGGTCACCATGCGTATACACTAGTACTTTACTGACTGAACTACCTCTTGAGCCTGTTTCACCCTTGAAGCTATGGCCTTGAAAGGGTACCAGTGCTAACAGGGAGGGCCCAGGGAAAACAGCACAGAAAAAGACTGGTACGGGTTCGCATTAGTTTCCTACTGCTGTCTTCACACTCTTAAGCACTCTCTTAGGTTTTCTAACTGTCTTTATCCACTGACTCTCCAGCACACTGTTCAGCCTGGAAGCCCCTGAGGAAGGTGGGCCTGGGCCTGCTCTGCACAAGGGAACGGTGATCTGGCACTTCCGAGTCTCTCTTCTGCAGTGCTGAGCTAACTGAGGGAGGAGGAGGGGTGCTGGAGATGACAGCATGCAGGTACTGTGTGCAGATGCAAGAGGATCGAGAGACGGTGACTACAGCACTTAGAGGGAAAGGCTGTCCCTGGGGCCAGAGCTCTAGGTAGGCTCTGCAGGATCCAGAATCCTGTTGAAGAGCAAAGACCCCTAGCAGGCAGACAGCTTGGGAAGCCAGAGGCCCAGCATGACTTTGGCCCACTTACTAAAGAGCAGAACTCTTGAACCCCACTGTTAATAGATACCTTCCACAGAGCCCCTGCAGCCCAGGCAAAGCCTGACTTTTCCCCTCAGCAAGGTTAGCAGTTCAGCAGCTGAGCTGGGACTTGGTACCTCAGCTTTTCCTCTTCCTTACCACAAAAAGAAAATAACAGTCTCTACAACACATATTTGTCCCTCTTCAAATAGGGCTTTGTGGTATCATTGACATTTACAAAAGGAGAAGAAAATAATAATAAAATACAATTCAGTACCACTGGGCTATTGGTAAGAGGAACAGAGTCAACTTCACTGAATCTCAGTGGACACATAGAAACACACACATGCATGGGTGCACACATGCACAGTGTTCATCTGTCCCAGTAGTGCTCAACCGGAGGCCTGCTCACCTCTTCAATGGTCAAAGCCCAGAAGGAAAAATTTTAGTAAAGGAAAGTGCGTCTGCTAGCAAGCTATAACAGTGCAGCAGATGGCACACAGCAGCCGTGGCCACACAAGCAAGACTCCTGAAACCTGAAGGGCAACGTCCCAGGCTCCAAGTGCAGGAAGGCTGCCTCAGCAAGCAGACATTTCAGGCTGTTAGTGGGCCTGGTGGTGGCAGAGAAATCTGAACTGGTACTGGGATTGCTTCTAGGGACAGGGAGCCATATCGTCAGGCACAGAGCAAAGAGGAGGAGGGAGATGACAGGCAACACGATCCACCTCACATAAGCTACTCAAATGTAGCTGCAGACTCGGGGAGAGCCTGCGGCCTAGTGAGCAGAGAGCTCACGTTCCCACCTGAGCGGCCTTGGTGCTGAGGTACTAGGGAAACTCCTACCCTGCCCTCCACAGGGAGGGCCTTGGTTTCCCAAGGAACCCAAACAGATAGTCCATCCTGAGATCCCAGAGAGGCTCAGCTGGCACAGGCTGATCCCCAAAGGAGAGAAGGAGTGGATGTTCTCTGGCATGCAGTGGTTCGGGATCTGTGCCTCAGACCACCCTGTTGTCCTCTGATGAGGCAATGGCCACCATCGCCTCTGCTATAGACAAGTTCACTTCTTGCACGCTAGGTCTGGGTAGCCCAGGCAACAAAAGCTTCATAATGCACAAAGCATCAATGGCTTCCAGCATGTGGACCAGTGTCTCTGTCTAGTCTTCGTCCTCTAGGCCTCCCACAGCACGCTTGCAGTGAAAACATGAGCAGTGAAAGCAGAGCAAGCAGAAGAGCATGCAGGCCAGTACACCTGTGCGAGTTAAGGCGGCACTCTTTAAACAGCATTTCACAGGCTAACACTACACCTGCTATCCCCCGAAAACCTGAAGACTTCTGTTCAGAAACGGACATCCTGAACAACTGTAGACCATAAACACTGTCTCCTAACTGTTATGTCGAAACCAACAGGGGGTGCTGGAGAGATAGCTCAGCTGTCAGGAGCTCTTTCCAGAAGATCAAGTTCCACTCCAGCTCCCATATCGGGTGGCTCATAACTGACTGTAAGTAACTCCAGCTCCCGGAGCCCTTTGGCTTCAGTGGGTACCTTCACTAAAGTACGTACAACTACCTAGCTACCCACCAACACACACACACACACACACACACACACACACACACACACACACACACACACACACTTTGGCTTCAGTGGGTACCTTCACTAAAGTACATACAACTACCTAGCTACCCACCAACACACACACACACACACACACACACACACACACACACACACACACA
>OU015748.1:107522668-107542851 GCA_907169655.1 Acomys percivali
ACACACACACACACACACACACACACACACACACACACACACACACACTCTCTCTCTTTTTTTTAAACTGCAAGGAACTTAAATTTAAAATCTTCTACTAAGTCCTAAGCGCCACGATGCCAAAGACTGCTGCAAGGGTAGATGGGAAAAGGAACACAAAACCACAATGGAGCTCTCAGGGAACTCTTTACACCCAGAGAGCAGCAAACCTCAGAGGGGGAAATCTCAAGCACAGGGTAGAGCAGGGCAAAGGCTCTTACTGGATAAAGTAGTAGAAAACAGATTTCTGTCAACAACCAGCAGAGACTGAAGTCACCAGGCACTAGTAGGCCTGTACCTCTGGCCCACCCAGCAGTTTGGGTTCAGGCCATACCTTCACACCCCAAGCAGATAGGAAACATGAGATGTACAGCACAGTAACGAACAGAAGGCAGATGTGTGGGTCACAAGAGACTCGCCACAACTAGAAACTTTATATAAATCACAAATGCCTGTACATGAAGCAAGAATAAAAAGCTTCAGAAACATGACAACAAGATCTGCACCACTGGGAGGGAGGGCCAAACAGGCACGAATGGGAAGTAGAGAGGTGCAGAACGGGCCCTGCACTGCCCAGACCATAGTACCTTGCCTGAGGAATGGCTCAGCCAGTCTTCCCCAGGGATGCCTCCTTGGCCGCATGCACCCTGTTGAGACCACCGGCCAGTACTCGCATCACCTGCACCCCTTGGCTGCTGGAACTGATTTTGCCAACATGGCTCCAGACAAATGGTCCAGCTGGGGGTCACACTTGCCCTTGTAAACATGGTGCCCATAGCCACAGTTTCTATGGGTCACCTTGGGCACACTGGCCTTGGCCCTTAACTGTACTGGACTCTCTTAGCAGTAAGTGCACACATCCTGTCCCTGCATTACATCACAATAATGTTTATGTTTTGCCAGGCAGGAAGTGACTGCCCCACTGTGACATCCCACCTCCTGCACTCTTAGCAGGTGGGATACTAGTGTTTCCGTCTCACTCAAGAAGTCACCGAAGACCATACAGACAGAAAGAGACAGAGCCCGCATGCCACGGCTCCCTTGGGTCAATCAAGGAGGGTGAAGAGATGCAGAGCAGGGCCAGGTTCCACTTCTGTTCCCACTGTATCCCAATGCAGCTTCACCCCAGGAACCTCAAACCTGCATGTTCCTAAGACAACTTGCCAAGGGTAACCTTGATTTTACCTCATATCTGCCCCCTCTCATGCCTAGAAGAGGAAGGCATCTGTGTCCAGTTGCTCAGCAGAAGGCTGGCAATGTCCCTCCAGGCAGTTACCTGCTGTGGAATCAAATGTCTGACCCAACACTGATAGTGCCTAGAAGCTGCAGCACCTTCTGTGCTGGCGTAGAAGACATAAGGAGTGACAGGTCTTTGTGGGCTGTGCTTAATCCTGCAGGTGGTGACAAGATGGACTGAAAGGCCTTTTGCTACTGTGCTCAAGCCCCTAGGCTCTCCTGGCCCTCTTCCTTTCACTATGTCCCACTAGAAGAGCAGCACTAGAAGAGCAGCCCAGCTCTGGCTCCGCCCCAAAGCATGTGATGTGGACAGGCCTCCTCTCTGCATTTCTGACTCTCAAGCTGGAAGGTGAGGTGAGGACAGAGCACCTATGTGCCAGGCCAGGCTGCCTCCTGCCAGCTATACTCTCATAAGTTGCATGACAGGATCTAAGTTCTTTTCTGGCTGTTTCTTCATCATGTCCACCCAGGGAAGGAGGGAGAAGCAGCTTGGGTGACTCCCTTCATGGCTCTGGAATCTTGAAATGAGCTGTGTCTGCCTCCACCACTCGCCAGCCAGCTCCAAGTAGCCAGTCAAGGCATTCCTAATTCTCAGTAGCTCATGTGCTGGCAACTCCTTCTTGCCACCTACAAATATCTAATGAACATCTGCTGGGTGCCAAGGACTATGTAAGGCGGAGTGGTGTCATGGTGAATACGTCATCACTATTTTAGCCTGATAGGACTTTATGATGAATAACATACTCTGGAAAAGAATGTATCTCAGATGGTCAGAGCTGGCCTGGAGACATGAGGTAAGAGTGAAGGACCACAGGCTTCTGGAAGGCTTGGCACAGGAGGTCACGGCCCACACAGCATAACAATACATAGCACCACTCTCTGATATCTGTCCTGCAGCTCAAGCCACCCTTGTGACCTTATGTGGACATCTGCTGTAAAGAAAACAGTGTCAGTACTCTCTACTCTCCATGCTCACAGACTGGGCACCCCATAATGTCATCTCAGAGCCCACATTGGCTGGTAGTTAGATCTGGATTGTCACTCCACATGGAAAGAAGAGGTCCGAGGAGTTACTAAGATACTTCCTATTATGGATACTAAAGCGGTCTGGAGTCCTTTATTCTCAAAGTTCTCAACCCACAATGGGATGGGCCCTCCCCCATGAATCATCAATTAAGAAAATGCTATCCTAAAGGGAGAAATGGGGTACAAACACTACACCCTAAACAATTTGTTTTGTTTAGAGATGAGTTAAAGCAGGAAAAAGGGTACTTCAGGACCATGCAAACTGATGGAAGCAATTGTGCACAGTCACTGCATCCTGTCAGAGGGAGGCCACTAGAGGCCATGATGTCTCATCAGCAAGAGCATTCCCTTTATTTAGCATCCTCAGAAGAGAATTACGGGCTCTGGTGTGTGATATAAAGATAGGGTGTTGTTGCTGTTGTAATACAGCTTGCAAAGCTAAAACATGGAAGTCTAGGGAAGTCGTAATTTTCATCTTTATGAAAGCAGCAGGTGATCTAGGAATAAGCTGAGTGTAGTAAACACTATCAGTATACAGGTTAATAGGCTAGGCTGTGGGGAGCTCTCCCCAGAGTGGCCTTCCAAATGTTAGCCTCTTCGGTAGCCGTACAGTATCACATAAGCCACTGCGCATGGGGACTGGCAGCAGCGAACGTTAGAGCCAGTTTAGGTACAGGCTTTGAATAACAGGAGAAAATCTCTTTATGTGATTTATCTTAAAACTTGAATGGGCTTCCACGGAGGACAATTATCCAGCCTTCCTGGAAAACCAAAGATATCAGCTTGAAACAAAGAATGACTACTGTAAATTTACAGCTCTTAAGTCATATATTATCCAATTTCCTTTAGCTTTTCTCTGAATGAAAAAACAGGAGTGTTCCAGGGACTGAGGCCTGGCTCCGTGTGTCTCAGATGCTCTTGTTCTTCTCATTCCAGAGCGTGTTGCAGTTTCTCTTCACATAAAGGCCACTGCCCCATGCAAACAGGTTCCCCTGTTTTCCACTGAATTTTTATGGGCCGGGGAAGTGAAACAAAGGCCCCTCTAATTAGACTTCAGGGCTAGTTCAAAAGCCTCTGCAAAGACAATGGCAGTATATGTCGAGTCCCTATTTTCTGGATCCAGTCACCCAGAGGCCATTCTTTTGTTGTCCGATGGTCATTTATTGAAATATTTTCTCGTTGCTTAACTAGCTGGGCAGTCCACTGCACCACTGTTGATATCATCTATGATGTCATGAGGGTGGTGGCCATCCATGTTGCAGCCCACACACTGTGTAGTACCCAGGATCTCCTTAATAGTTACAGAAAGCTCTCTGGCTAAAGACTGGTGCCACATCTGCCTGGCAATGTTGACAATCTCATAAAAAGTGATGTTTCCACTGTGCTTAATGTTGTTCTGCTTTTTTCTGTCTCCTGGTGGCTCCTTGAGGGCTTTGATGATCAAGGCAGAGGCAGAGGGCACTGCCTCAATCTGGGCCTGTCTGTTCTGGATGCGCAGTTTCACTAATCCTCAGACCTTTCCAGTCACCAGGGGCCTTGGCAATGTCCTCACCTACCTTTTTAAAGACAGGCCTAAAGGACCAAGCTTGGGGGCCAGGGCGGATGTGGCGCTGATCTTGCCTCCAGTGCACCTCAGGTACATGACTTTGATCTCGTTGGGGTCAAACTTGAGTAGCATGGTGGAGGCAGCTGGTGTCAGATGAATCTGGATTTGGGATGACTGAAGAAAGTTACACTGTAGCCTCCTCCAAGCCGAAAGCTGAAAGCCAGAGGCCACTCTTTATCGGACCTAGCACCACTCTGCAGCTCTGCCATCACAGGAGCAAGTTGCTGCACGGTATGTTAGATGCCTCAGCAGGCTGCACTTTGCATTCCAAGGAACTTTGTACTTGAGCCAGAAATTTAGTAAAAGGCTACATAGGTCCTCGTCTTAAATCTTTGGAAATTTGCTGTGTCCCCTCAAGAGGGCACAACCTTCCAAGTTCTTAGGGCACACAGACTAATTTGGTCAAAACACTGAGGAGGTCCAGGGGCCTGTTGAGCAGGTAATGAGAACGCTCCTTCCCCTGTGACATTCACACTCAACACTACACCTGATTTCGACTTCTCTCAGCCTCAAGTCCACACTGAGCATAATAATGTGCCATCCAAATAAACTCCTGAGCGTTCATGTACTCACACCATTTATAACCCTCTATGTGTTTAAATTCATGTGCATGGATTTTAATAACTTCATTGCATATGGAGAATGACACCTGTCATCTTGACAAGCAATCTGCAACTGCTGGATGGTTCAAAGTCCTGTGGATACCATGCGTAAGGTCTTTGCGGGGTACAGTTTAATTTCACTGGAAAAGCAGAGACTGCGAGTTGCTCATTTGTCCAGCAATCATCATGACTAGGATGAAGACATGAAATAGGATCTAAATGTAGCGGCAGCTGAGATTCTTCACTTTAAAAAAAAAAGATTTATTATTTATTACATATACAGTGCTCTGCCTGCTTATACCCCTGCAGGCCAGAAGAGGGCAACAGATTACACTATAGATGGCTGTGAGCCACCATGTGGTTGCTGGGAATTGAACTCAGGACTTCTGGAATAATAGACAGTTCTCTTAACCTCTGAGCCACCTCTCCAGCCCAATTCTTCACTTTCTAAGGCACAGTGCTCAAGCAATGGATCCAAGGAAGCATGTAAGGAAGACAGTACCAAGAGGCCTATTTTTGTGACAAGAATGTCTATCAGCGCCATTTTAACTTTCTCCCTGTTCTTTTTTCTTTTTCACTGACCTTATCTTTATCTGCTACTAGGAAAGTCTGCAGGTTTTAACTACTTTCTACTCCCGTCCCTAATGTAGGCACCTGATTTACAGCAATCATAATATGATAAAAATAGATACAGACAAGAAAGCAAAGTCCTAACTTTCTCTCTATGCATTATTCAAAGCTCTTGGCCTTAGTGCAAGATCAAAAACCCCTCTACAGAAAATGAAGGATTTACCTGTAGGGACTCAGACCAAAACTTCTCTACCTCAAGCATTTGTACTTCTTCTATTTAGCAGGCACTCTACCACCTGCATTTAAGTCACTCTTTGACCAGACAAAGAATGCACCCAGTTTTTTTTTTTTTAACCAAGAGGTCCCTTTACCCTATGTTCTTACATCTCCCGCATTTGGGTGTCAACTTGCCATTGTTACCAGGGCGTCCCCCAACAAGACAGCAATGACCATGAGACAGTAAAAGGTTTGGAGAAAACAGTTTCTGGGGAAGCCTAGTGACTGTGACTGGTTAACACATTATCTCAGAGTGGATAATGAGTTCATACCACCAGACCTCTATTTGGAAGAAGCACATTAAAGGAGAAGTGAAAAGTGCAGCCTCATCCGCAGGCCAGCTACTGATTACTCATGCTACTTCCAAATTCAGTGTTCCAACTTTCTGGGGCATGGTATGCTGTGCTTATTTAGCAGTACGGCATGCCAAGTAGGCCGGCCGCCAGACATGCCTATAGCCCAATCTTAGGGAGGCGTTTCTTAATTGAGGTTCCCTCATTGCAGATGATTTTAGCTTGTATATAGTTGACATAAAAGTAGCCAGCATGGGCTGGAGAAATGGCTCAGCAGTTAAGGGCACTGACTGCTCTTCCAGAGGACCTAGGTTCAAATCCCAGCACCCCCATGGCATCTTAACACTGTCTATAACTCCAAGATCTAACATTCTCACATAGACATGCATACAGCCACTACACCAATGCATATAAAATAAAGATAAATTAAAAAAAAAACATTTTTAAAAAGTAGCTAGCACATCTGTGAAGAGGAGCAGGCCATTCCTCAACTCCCACACTGCTAGAAGAGGAGTGAGGCGGGCACAGGCCAGCAGGAGGGTGGCTGATCCCTTGCTGCAGTCCGTCCACACAATCTTTGGTGACATCAATAACTGACTATTTATTTTACCCCAAGCCCACAGTATCTCGGCGAGGCTTGTTTTTTTGTTTTTTTGGGGTTTTTTTTTTTTTTTTTTTTTAAGGGATGTGTTTTTAAAAACCTACTTAAATTTTTTTACATGTATTATTTACTTAGTGGGGAAATTGTGTGCATGTATGCGTGTGTGCGTGCGTGTCTACACTTATGCCCATAGAAGTGTGTGTGTGTGTGTCTGTGTGTCTACACTTGTGCCCACAGGAGCATTAGATTCCTGGAGCTAGAATTACAGATGGTTCTGGGTTACCCAACGTGGGCGCTGGCAACTGAATCTAAGTCCTTTAGAAGGGCAGCCTGGGCTCTTAACTACTGAGCTTCAGTCCCAACACTACTCTGCTGCTGGCAGAGTTTGCTGCACCCCATGTCCTCAGTGCATGCGGTGTGCAGTGTACAATGGAGTGAGGCAGGACCCTTAGGGCCCCATAGCCATCAGTGCTCATAACATGGACCAGATCTGCAAGCCACTGCCCCCACGGCCCCTCCTCAAACTCCAGGCTCCCACACAGAGGTTGTGAGCCCTTCATCCTTCTGCAAACAGCCTAGAAAATGGCGAGGCCCTGAGCCACAGCTGCTGCTACCAGTTGGGATGACGGGACCCTTTTCCTGGTATTACATACTCACTGAAGACCAGCAGCTCTTAGGAGAACCCACAAGCATTCCAGTGTAGGAGGGACCTGTGAACCTTGGGATCCAAATCAAGAGCTATGTGGAAACAAGTCAGCCTGGCATAAATAGGCCAGTGTCCTGGGATGAAATCAATAGACTGGAAAGTGGGTTTAGGGTTGGGGACTAGTCCCCCCAGGGACTCAATCTCCCAGACCCTTTACTCTAGCCCTGGTGGTAATTCACTCTCACCCTGGTTTCCATGTCCAAGCCTGGTTTACAGTTCTTACTACCTGTTCTCTTCAGGCTGTGTCTGGCCACCCAGCTCCCTTCCTGCCCTGCTAGCTCAAACCAACACTTGTCCTCAAAGTCCCATGGAGCCAAGCTGCTATGAGGAGTCCATACCAAAGACCACTCCTGCTCTCACATTCTGCAGTTCCTTGTGAGTGTACCCCCAACAACTTAGTCAAGTGACTGAAATCTAAAGAGGATGAGCTTCATGACCAAGCAACCAAAGGCTGCCCCAGCCCCCAGGGAACTAGCTGGTATTCAGAACCATGTCTAGACAGTGACGAGGCTTGCCAGCAACACAATGGAATCTATGTACTTCATCTGCCTTCCCCATCTGCGTGTGCGCAATGAGGACTAGCTATAATGCAGAGACACTAAGGAGGCCCTGGCCCTACCCTTGAAGAGCTCTGTGACCCTAGAGATCCAGGTATTGCTGGCACCAACACTGAGTTCCAGAAGGCCACAAACAGAGCAGGCGCACAGGCCCTGTATCCCAGTGGCCACACCCTAGCCCTGCCACATTCTACTCTCAAGGTTGGCGAGTTAAGCCACTTGGAGCTTGTTTTCCCATCCATTTAAGCAGAGAGCACACCAGGGAGGCAGCTGTAAGCTCTGAAAGTAGGTTCGAGCAGTCACTCATGATTTCTAAATGTTCTGTGAGAGTCTCACATGGCTGCAGGAAAGTACAGAGATCATAAACATAGTTTGCGTACATGACTGATGGGTTGTCGGAGTACACACAACCAGATGCAGGACACAAAAGGCATAGACACAGCTTCAATGGGTGCTTTTGTGACACTAGTGTGGCCATAGCTTCTCTGGGGTTTGGCAAGAGGCCCGCCTGCCCACACTCCTGTCCCTGCAAGGGCAGAGGGCAAGTGCCTTGCTCCAGATGATGTCTCAGTCACAGCTCTAAGGCAGATTCCTACAGTACTGCTCCAACCCTTCCAACATACCCTGCTGCTGAGCAGCAGGCAACATGTCTGTCCCTGTCCCTGTGACCCTTGCTGCCGTAACTGTTTCCAGGGCAGAGGTGTCTTTTGTCATCCAGACTCCTGTTCGAGCCTCCAGCTTCACAAGAACACTGCTGCCAGCCAGTCTGGGAAGAACGTACCAGCTCTTTCCCTTCCACTCACTCTGCACTTGTAGGAGCAGCTCCTTAAGCTCCCAGACTTATTCTCTACATGCCCCGCCATATCCTCACAGGACTCCACACACAGTGTCCGCTTGGTAATACAGATCCCAGAATACTTTGTTCTGGGGCCAGGATCTTGCTGCACTGCTCAGCCTGGACTCCCACTCCTGGGCTGAGGCAACCCTCTGGCCTCAGCCTTCCCAGTGCTAGGAACATGGGCATGCTGCATCTGGCTAAGTAGGTACCTTTAATAGAGTAAGGTATTTAGCTTCAATCAGAGCCTTCTCACTTGGAGCACAGGAGAGAATGTGCTAGTAGTTTGAACTCTCTGCTACCTTTTAAAACTGTGGCATTGGTGATCACTGGTTTCCATTAGCCTACTGTTTTCAGACATGCTAGCCCCAGCGAACAGCAGCACTGCACACTCCCCTTTTCCTTCCCTGGAGCCTCCTGTGCCAGGAAGGGGCCCACACAGTGCTGAAGACCACCCCCCACCTCATCTGGCAGCCTCGCTTGGGGCCAAGATATATCAGCCACCTTTTACAGATAAAGACTCTGAAGCTCAGGCAAAGTGGGCAACATGCCCATGGTCAGACAGCTAGTAACAGCACAGCTGGAGTCAGAGTTGACACGCCACCCAGCTACAAGCCCAGTCCTCCTCACCCTGTCCCATGCAACCCAGAGTGGAAAGTTAGTTCCAGGGGTTTTTCCATGGAGATAAAATATGGTCTCGAGGTTACTTTTGCAGCTGGAGTTGAAACTCAGTGGTAGGACCCCTGCCCAGCATGCATGAGGTGCAGAATTCCACCCCTAGTGCTATCACCACCAACAAAAAGAATACAGTTGGATTTTCTTTAGTGGCCAGGAAAAAAGTGGGTTGAAGGAGAATAACTTCTGAAAACAAAACCAGTCACATGATATTTCATCAGGAAGGGAGTTCCCAGGACACAAGCTGTAAGCAGATGCTCTATCAAGACCCAGGCCCTTTGTGCAGCCCTCTGTCCTCTTGCCTGCACTATGAGAATAATATCATGTCATGGTCACCCGTATGTAAAAGCTGCCTGTGAGACTGAGCAGGGCCATTACTGTGAGTTGTTGTCTGTCATACAAGACTAGACACCCAAGAACATTGGAGCGCAAACTATCAAGACCTTTCAAACACCCTTCAGCTTATGGAAGATCAGACTTTGCAAACAAATAAGCTTCCTCCTCCACTGAGGGCTAGCGCATTCCTGCACTCCCTAAAAACCAATGCCCTATCTACCCCACCACCCATTTGATGGTGAGTGCCCACTGATTTTGAGTTATGTTCCTCTCCTCCTGACTCTACCACAACCACAATGGTATGCTGGACGACAGCAGCCGTGGATTTGCATTCATCAGAGGGGAGGCATTACCTCCCAGAAGCTGTCGCTGGACACTTCCACTCCCACAGAATCGTCGTAGGTGACAGACATTTCTGCAGAGAATGAGGGGGTGGCAGCAGACACTCCGATTCAGGGGTCAGATCCTCAAAACCTGCAGACAGATCTATGAAAGAAAAACAGAGATAGTTGTAGTTTTCACATTCCAGGACAAAAGGAACGGCATCTCTATTGAATACCTGGCACCAGCCTCAGCACGTTGGTCTCTGCTACCCTGCATCAGGACAGCCTCTCTTCCCTGACCTGCTACTCAGAGTGTCCATCCACTCCTGAGGTTCCTAAGTACTCCGGTGTCACCAGTGTACAGGACACAACACCAGCTCCTAAGAGGCAGCCATAGGCAAATGCAGACGAGGTGCTTTACTCACACTGCATGAAGTTAGTGTGCTGGCCATTCTTGGTGGTCAACCTGACCACATCTGGACCTAACTGAAAGCCAAGGGGCTGGGTGCGCCTGGGAGGGACTTTCTTTCTTTCTCCTCCTTCCTTCCTCTTTTTTCTGAGACAGGGTTTCTCTGCGTAGCTGACTGTCCTGGAACTTGCTCTATAGACCAGGCTGGCCTGGAACTAAGAGATCTGCCTGTCTCTGCTTCCTGAGTGCTAGGATTAAGGTGTGCGCCACCAAACCCAGCAAGATTTTTTTCTTAATTAAATCGTTTGAAATGGGAAGACCCACCTTTAATCTAGGCCACATTTTCTGGGAAAGGCTTATATAAATGGAAGAAGGAAGCTGCTGCTCTTTGTCTGCTTGTCCATTGCTCTTGCTGGCAAGTGTACTCCCTCACTGGCAACAGAGCCTACTTCTTTGGGAGTCCAGTATATACTAGAGACCAGCTGAGACATGCAGCCTTATGGACCCAACAACTACTAGATTCTTGGACTTTCTGTAAGGAGATATTATTGTTGGGCTAGCCAGCTGGACCACAGCCTATAAGATACTCTAATAAATTCCCTATGTATACATACATACATACATACATACATACATACATACATACATACATACATATTTTCATCCTATCCCTCTAGAGAACCCTGACTAATATAGTTAGCAATGACAAATAAGAGTTACTTGACATATATTTGACACACCACAAGTATCCATCCAGCAAGCTGCCCAAAGACAGCAGAAAACACTAGGTACTGGACTAGGCTTTTGTTACTGTTTCTGGGACAAGCATTTTCTCTGAGGCTGTCAGCTTCCCTTAGGAAGGGGCCTGGCGGCCAGTTGCTACCAAAAGTTTTATGTACTCTTCCTGCATGTACTTAGTCAGTCCTGACTGATGAGACTATGAGGCAGTAGCCATCACATGCCTCACTAAAGGCGGGAAAGAAAGGGGGATGAGTCTGTCCAGCTTAGGAGCAGGGCCTTAAACAAAGGTTCACAGTCTGTAGAATGCTGGCAGTGCCCTCAGCGATGCCAGTGGGTCTTCACCCTCCTGGGGGACTGTGCGGTGGCTCACTGTGGATCTGCCTGGGAACTGTCTTCTCATCAGTTCATGCTGTCATAGCCTTAATCTTCTAAATAAATAAATAATCTTTTAAAGGGATTTTGTTTTTGGACAGGCAGCTGTGGTGCACACCTTTAATCCCAGCACTTAGGAGGCAGAGGCAGGTGGATCTCAAACTGTGAGTTAAGGACAGCCTGGTCTACAGAGTGAGTTCCAGGATGGCCAGGGCTACACAGAGAAACCTTGTCTCAAAAACAAAAAATGTTTCACTTTTACTTGAAAGAGAGAGGGTGGGGAAAGGAAAGGGAGAGAACGCGCAGGCAGACGTGCGCATTCCCATCCTCTGGCCCCACAGGTTCTTAGTCAATGTATTCTCACGCATCGTATTCTCTTGCTGTCATTGGCGCTTTCCTTTTCAGGGAGTCTCCCCTTTTGCTGCTGCCCTTCACTTTTGTTCCTCTTGCATCTGTCATGCTAGTTTTTCAGTTTTACTTTTCTTATCCAGAAATGGTACATACATGTGATGAGACACCTGATCTGCGTCTAACCTCTTTCCATGTTGAGGTCAAGTTATTCCAAAAACATTTGCTGAGTTTTTCTTCTTGATTCTTTGTCTGTCCTAGCTACGCTATCTTCACTGCTGTACCTGAGTCTGGCAGGAGGTCCTGTCCATTTCTAGCAGATAGCCACAGTCCCATGTATCTCCAAACACAACCTTTCAACTTGTTTCTTTAGTTTCACCAAACAGCAAGGTCTGCTGACCAAACCCTCACCAAACCTGATGCACTGAGACCCTGACCCATGCCACCTGCTCTGCTTGCCCGGCTTTCCCCAGCTTCTCAGCAGTGGTCTGCACAGTTCCCTTGTATAACCTAGTAAGAGGTTACTAGGCCAGGCCTTTAATATTTTTAGTAGTATAAGTAGACTGTCTAGGGTTTTTTCTATTTTAGCTGATAATTGTCAATAAAGAGAAAATGATTGACCTACCTACCTTCCTTTCTTTCTTTGAGATAGGTTCTCACTATACAGTCCTGGCTGGCCTGAAACTTGTTATGTAGACAGGCTAACCTTGAAATCCCAGACATCTGCCTATCTCTGGATAAAAGGCGTGTGCCACCAGACCGAGCAGAAAAGGGTTTTCTATACTCACAGATGCAGCCACTTTGCACTTACTAGCTCTAGACAGTATCTACACATCTGCTTGGACTATGTCCCTACATCACCACCAACCTCACAGTCACAGTTTTTCTTCTCCTCTCTAAGGCTTTCATTTCTCTTGCCTTAGTACACCAGAGGGGTCTGCCAAAGACAAAGCTCTCAACACTTCACCACTGAGGACAGTATGGCTTGGGTGGAGAATGCTGGTTCAGCAGGTGCCAGGTCTTAGGCTCAGCCCCAGCACAAAATGGGAAGTATCTGTCATCACGTCTGGCTTCAGCTTTCATTCCTTTTCTAGCTCCTGAGAGTGAAAGCTTACTACTTATTTCTGCAGCCTTTCTCCTTTTCTAAAACACACAGAAAACAAGAGAGCAAGAGTCCACCTCCCACATGACACAGGGAAAGCTGGCAGGGGTTCACAGGCAGATGGCTCAAGGACACGGGCAACAGGGCTTCAAGTCTATAAGGTGGTCAAAATGGCATCTCTGGGAATCTGTAATTGGTGATGTCACTTAAATGACAAAGCTGGCTCAGGCTTCAGGATCACACAGGAGCATCCTGTAGCACCTTTCATAGGCCAGATTTAATCAGCGCTGCACACTCAGCATGGCACGAGGACTCAACACTATTCCTGGGCCCACAAGACTCGGCAGCCACAACTAGGCAGAGAGATGGCCAGGAGGGTAGTAGAAGCAAAGAGAGCCTGAAGCATCATGAGCCAACTTATAACTGGAAGGGCCCATCATTGCCAACCACGGTTGGTGGCTCTCATCCACTCATAGAATACAATTCTAATTCTCAAGAACAGGCAGTGCCAGGGGTACAAAAAGCCTTAATTCTCTTAAACAAAATTCAGAAATATAGCTGCATGTGGTACTATGTGTCTAACCCCACCCCCCACCCCCAGCTTTTCAGGAAACCAAAGCAGAAGGATCTCTCTCTCTCTCTCTCTCTCTCTCTCTCTCTCTCTCTCTCTCTCTCTCTCCCCTCTCTCCCTCTCTTTTGGTTTTTTGAGACAGGGTTTCTCTGTGTAGCCTTGACTGTCCTGGAACTCACTCTGTAGACCAGGCTGGCCTTGAACTCAGAACCTGCCTCTGCCTCCTGAGTGATGAGATTAAAGGCGTGTACCACCACGCCTGGCTGCAGAAGGATTTCTTGGATCTAGAGGTTCAAGGTTAGCTTAGGCAACAGAGTAAGACCCAAAACATTAAATACTAAATAATTAGTAATATTAACTCTAGCCTGAACTAGGATAGGAAGCAAGTAAAAGACTAGAATGTTAAGTTTGGTTAAATGTAAAAGAACACAGAATAAATGTTTTTCCTTTCAATGCTGTAAATTAAATAAAACTGGGAATTATTGATAATCATTGAACTAAAATCTAAGGATGTAGGCTGGAGGGTTAGCTCAGTGGTTAAGAGCGCAGGCTGTTCTTCAAGAGGACCTAGGTTTGACTCCCAGCACCCACATGGTGGCTCACAACTGTCTGTAATTCCAGATCCAGAGGATCCAACACCCTCTTCTGGCCTCCAAAGGCACCAGGCGTGCATGTGGTGCACAGATATATACATGTAAGAAAAACACCAATACATATAAAAAAGAAAAGAAACCTATTTATACAAGACAAACATACCTGGGGTGGTTTGAATTTGAATACCCTCCCCATAAACCACATGTGTCAACACTTGGTTCCTAGTTGGTAAAACTGTTTGGGAAGGAGTAGGTGTGGCCTTGTTGAAGAAAGTGTGTCATGGGTGTTGGACTTTGAGGGTCAAAAGACCTCTTTGACTCCCAGCATTCTCTCTGTGCCTCTGGATGTGGATGATGATGATCTAAGCTCTCAGCCTGGCTTGGCAGGCACACACACCCTTTAATCCTAATCCCCAGGAGGCAGAGGCATCTCTGAGTTTGACTCCGGCCTAGTCTACACAGTGAGTTCCAGGACAGCTAGGACCACACAGAGTGTAACTGAGGACACCTAGAGCTGCAGAGAAAGAGCTCTAAGGGAAGAGGAGAGGGCACGGACTATAACTACACTCCAAAGGGCTTCCAGAACAAAAGCTCCTCATGTCCAAACTATGGCTCTCCCTTCTATCACACCCCTAATATGAGAGTCGTCCCCCCTAGGTGAGAGCCAGCTACCAACAAGGACAGGTAGGTGGCACCCCAAAAGAGCCACACTTAGCCTCATAGTCAAATACCATCAAGGAAGGAACCAGAAGAGCTGCCTGATGATGTCACATAGGTGTCAGTCACTAAGCAATGGCTAAATTATGCTTCCAAAGAAGGCTCTTCTTCTGGAAACAGCCATATTTGTGTAAAACACGGCAAGCCTGCTTTAGGCAGGTATGAGTCTTTTGTTCTACCTGGGAGTACATGGTAAGAACATGGAGCTGCCATGTTGGGCATACCTCTTAGTACCAGCAGGTAGTCTATGCTGAACTTTAGGCAGGTTTCTTGTTCCTCAAAACCCCTACACACATCTGCCACTATCTTCACTTTACAAGCGGGCAACCCAGTATCCAGGACTCAAACCACTGGTCCTGCACCTGCTGCAGGATACTGTATAATAGCCCCCAACAGCTCTTGTGCTGAAGGTTTGCCTCTCAGCTGGTAGTTTCCAACCATCGAGAGGACTCTGATGACATCAGATTAGTCCCCCAAACTGCTTGACTATGTAAGGTTGAAACATATGGCATCACTGGGAGTTGGTGCCAACTTGAAAGGAGGAGATTACTGGGAACATGCCTCGGCCCCTTTCTCTCTCTGCTTCTTGGAACCTACAGAGATGTGCAGCTTTGCTCTACCACGCCCATCTGCTGTGATGATCTGCTTCATCAAGCACCAGGAACAATGGAGCCATGGCCATGGCCATAAACCATGAGCCAAAGCAAACACTCCCACCCAGATTTCTGTCACAGTGGCAGAAGAGGGAGGGAGAGAAAAGGAAAAGAAAAACAAACCCCTAACACAGTCCCGTGTATACCTCCTGCATGGCTACCAGTTCCCCAGACTCACTTGCTGCAGGCCTGGAGGCCACGCCTTCAGAAGCGAGGCTGTGGCTTGGGGACTTTCCTACTGACAGTGATCACCAAAGCACGTGCCCTCATGATTCATAGCCCCCCATCTGGAGGGCAGGATGTAACAGAACACCTCCTGCAGCATTAAAAGGTTCTGGTGGGCTTGGTGTGGCCGAGTGGTAAGAGTGGAGGCCTAGGTCCACGGGTACACTGGGGATAAGAGTTACTAAAGAACTCTGAACATCATAAAAACAACAAGCCAGCCATCACTGATCTTTATAAAGATGTGCTAGGCCTGGCACGTGGTTTATGCAGCTCACATTGTTTGGTATTCAGAAAGTGACTGTGACTTCTACAAAAGAAACTGAACTCTAATGCTTGAGCAGAATGTTCAGAGTTCTGAGAACTCCCCAGTGCTGCTGGTGAGGGCGAAGTCACTCCAATATTTCAGTGTTAAAGATGAAGCTAGCTAAATGATGAAAACACAGGGATCTCCCAGCACATCAGCCAGGAGGACACACATTAAGAGTCTTAATACAGCCGGGTGGTGGTGGTGGTGGCGCACGCCTTTAATCCCAGCACTTGGGAGGTAGAGGCAGGCAGACTGCTGTGAGTTCGAGGTCAGCCTGGTCTACAAAGCAAGTCTAGGACAGTCAAGGATACACTGAGAGATGCTGTCTCGAAAAAAACAAAAAACAACAACAAAAAGCAACAACAAAAAAGAGTCTTAGTACAAGTTTAGGCAGGTGAGTGAGTGACTTGGTGGGTACACAAGATTCCCAGCTAGGAGCTCCTCCTTCTGGACATCTTAGAGGGATGCAGAGCTTCTGCAGCTCCTTAGTGAGCCGTGGGAGGGGCAGTGGACAGTGCCTCAGAGCTCCTCAGAAGCCTTAACATTCCAGTTACATAAGGGACAAGGACAGCACAGGCCATAAAGGAGGTTTTAGCTGCTTTTCTGTTTGCTGTGACATGACACGTGGCAAAACCAGCATGCGGTATGGAGGGTTTGTCCCAGCTCAGGTGTGATGGTCCAATCCATCATGCGGGGTCAACTGGTCACACTATATCCACAGCCAGAAAGCACAGAGCAAGGAATGCTAGTGCTCAGCAAGCCTCTCCTTTTTATTCAGCCTGGGGCCCCCACCCACTGGATGTTGCTGATGGCAATTAGGGTGGGCCTTCCTCTTTCAGCTAACCCTGGGTACACCCTCACAAACACACCTAGATGTACATCTCCTCAGTGACTATAACCCAGTCAAGTTGACAATGACAATGCAACAAACATGTAACTTGAGAGCAAGAAAATCCTAATTTCAAAAGCCAGGCTGGAGGTCAATGCCTGTAATCCCAGCGCTTGGAAGGCTGAGGAGGCAAAAGGACTGCTAGGTTCAAGGCTGCAGTACGCTCCAGGCCACCTAAGCAACACTATAGACCCTGTGTAAGGCCATCACACAGTGAGCCCTCCAAAGATGCTCACTAAACAATCCTGTTTTCAGAGGCACTCTTTAGGAATCCAGGAGCAAGAATGGGGACAAAAGTGTCTAGGTCCCTGCTTCCAGTGACTTTTGCTGCTGAACAATGTCAACACTTGTCCCAGAGCCAGACTTCCGCCAGCATACAGAAGCTTAGAGGTTAAAAGGGGGGGTCAGTGCTGCGTGTGGCTCCAGCTGGAGGCTGGCACAACCTCTTCTTACCATTCTGGCCTGATAACAAGTATCAGGGAAACAAAAGGTGTGTTACATAAACTTCCCTTTAACCCCGAGTTCATTCCGAAAGGGAACCAAGATGCCCTTCTTGAGGCCTATGGGCCACTGCAGAAAGCAAGCCAGTTCAGGTACTGTGCCTGCCCATCTCTCCTAAAGAGCAGGAAGCCTTCTCTTTAATCCCTGCCAAGCACTAGCCACAGGGGGCAGCAGAGGTGCCCACACGGCCTTCCAGGCTGTTCTGCAGTCCCAAGGTTCACACAGGGTTCTTTCTTCCTTCCTTGTTATTTTTGGAGGGAGGGGTTCTGAGACAGGGTTTCTCTGTGGAACAGAGGCCCAGCTGTCCTGGACTCGCTTTGTGGGGCAGGCTGGTCTCAAACTCACAGAGATCCGCCTGTCTCTGCATCCTGAGCTCTGGGATTAAAGGAGTGCATCACCATGCTTGGCTCCTGGGCTTCTTTCTTACTCATTACCTGCACCGAGAAGTCTTCAGTCACTAGGAAATGACTGCAACTTCTAAGCCACTGTGCAGGCCTGGGGTGAGGGGCCGGCCAGCATGCCTTAAACAAGGGATACATTTACCCATTCATTGCACAAACACCTACCATGTACCAGGAACTGGCCTAACCTGGGGACAGAACGGTACCACTAAGCAAGACAAACTCAGTTCCTGCCCTCCTGGGTACCCTGCCATGCAGTTAAGTGACATGGCCACAGAGTGTTCTATACTCCAGGAGAGGAAACGTGGGTGTAGGAAAAGAAGTCTGAGGTGCAGAGGCTTGTTGAGATCAAGCATGGTCTCTGAGGACTTAGAAAGATGGGAGGCGCTTCCCTGTAGAGTGACGGTGAGGTCAGCACCAAAAGCTCCAGACAGGACGGGTAGGGTTTCATCCGTGGCATGTACAGCAACTGGGGCTTT
Source organism: Acomys percivali (assembly GCA_907169655.1). Lineage (NCBI taxonomy): Eukaryota > Metazoa > Chordata > Mammalia > Rodentia > Muridae > Acomys > Acomys percivali. Next base: position 107,540,658 of record OU015748.1, read on the forward strand.
ACCTCTGTGCTCTGCTTTTCAGAACCAAAGCCTCACAGTAAGACACGCTATTCAAAACCAAGCATGAGGCAGTTAGGAGCAGGTGTTATGCTTCCATGCCAGGCAGCTCATACCCCTGAACTCCAGCTCAGGGGATCCAGTGCATTTGGCCTCCTTAGGTACATGTACCACACACATGTAGCCTCCCCCCCCCCCCCCCCGTTCACATAATTAAAAATAAATCTTAAAAAGCAAAAACCAAAGACATATGCATTTTGTATCTATCCTTAGCTCTGCACTGTCCAAACCTCAATGTGAGAAGTTACATCTACCCTGAGGCCTGTTTCAGCTGCAAGTTTACCCCACAGATAAGCTTGGCCAGGACAGCAGGGGTTTACTGTGGGACTATTGAAGAAGCAGAAAACAAAACTGAGAAATGAAAGCTAATTCAGTGCCCATCAAATGCTGACACTGGAGCTGGAGAGGTGGCACAAGCCTGTGATTCTGGCGCCGGGGAGGCTTAGGAAGTAGGACCGACAAGTCCAGCTTTCCCGGCCAGCAAGTTCCTATCTGAAAAAAGGAAAGAAAAGATGAGAAGAGATTTAAAATGGGAAGAGGAAATACTTCAAACATGGGACACCAGGCAGGCAGCACGAGGGAACACTGGCAACTCTGGCAGTGGCAACAAACGCCCCACTGGGAGGCAGCAGCTCTGGTCTCTCAAAGCTCACTGATGCACAATCCTCACTCAGATACATGTGCCCATGGCGGTGAAGGAGTATCTACCCACTGTTATCAGCTGCCTAAGCTATTTGAAATGTCAGCTAAAAGTACAGAATGCTTTTGGAATACAACAGGCCAAGACAAAACATTTGTCTCATAAACGTTTGGTCCCACAGGACCACATTCCAGGACACCCTCATCGCTTCGAGAGAGATTTTCCCATGCACTGCTAGGCTGGCCTCCCTCCCCTCTGTAAATCTGGAGAGATGACCAGCTCCTCTCCCCATTTCCTTTTGGCACCATCACTGCCACTGTCACCTCTGCCCTGCATTTTTGTTGTCAGCTGTCTCCTAGTGATCCTCCCAACACCACAGTTCCACTTTAGTCTATCTCAACACTGTGACCCCCTCAAAGTCTAAGGCAGCCTAGTAACCACCCACATAACTATGTACAGGCCCCTCCAGTAGCCTCCACAGCTAGAGTTCTGCTCACTCCCCCACCCCCATTTCCTACAGCACACAACTCCAACCGGGCAGGTACTCCAATGACATTGGCACTGCCAGGTGCAGCCAGTCCACTCGTCCTGCCTGGACCCTGTCCTTCCTCCTGCGCCACAGACCTGTGTGAGGCAGGCAGCGCCCTAGTACCTCCAACTTTTCATTTTGATTTTGATAACAGACTATAACTTGGGTTTTGTATTTTGGGTTTTTTTGTTTTGAGGCAGGGTCTCTCTATGAAGCCCTGGCTGTCCTGAAACTCACTGTGTAGACCAGGCTGGCCTCAACCTGCAGAGCTCCATCTCCCTCTGCCTCCTGAGTGCTGGGATTAAAGGCCTGTGCCACCCACACCACAGATGGGAACTCTGAGAGGGCAAGGGTCTGTATCGTTGCCCCTTTCTGCTCACTGCCCTGACATTTCCTTGGGTACAGTCACTTTGTTACAACTTGTTAGAGGTTTTAACATGAGCTGAACTCAAGAGTCTGAGTGATGTTGACCTAAGGAGATGAGATCTGTAGACGGAAACTAGCGGGAGCCCTTCTGTGAAGAGTGGCAGCTCTGGTGGCTGGAATTCCTTTCTGACAGCCCTCCCATTTTATTATCTGCGCTCTAAGTCCTTCTACCGGCCCAACGGCCGCCTTCTCGGAGCACGCACTACTTCAGCAGCTGTTGGCTTCAGCAGCTCAACAGAAACGGGCAGCTCGAGCCTGCTCACTGCAGCCATACATACAGGAAGCTCCAGGAGCCTGCTCACCGCAGCCATACATACAGGAAGCTCCAGGAGCCTGCTCACCACAGCCATACATACAGGAAGCTCCAGGAGCCTGCTCACTGCAGCCATACAGTGTGGGAAAGATTAAGCTTTGTCACAGGTGGAAGCAGTCTTGGCGGGCTTTACCCTTGGGGCACCCCATGAATACCTTGTGATAGACTGAGTGGAGCCACCCTGGGCCTGGAATTCAGGAAGCAAACCTGGGAACCCCACCTGGGCTAT
>OU015748.1:107542861-107562532 GCA_907169655.1 Acomys percivali
AAGCTAGTTGGGTTGTATAATAAAGTTTAATTGTTAAGAAACAGAGCTAACAATACAGGAAGCTCCAGGAGCCTGCTCACCGCAGCCATACAGGAAGCTCCAGGAAGCACACAGACCTGCTGATGGCCTCTGCTGCCAGGTTCAGTGTTGTGTCCTGGTCAGTCCCTTATAAGAAGGACAGGTGTCTTGCACCTCTCCAGCACTCAGGCCACTTTGTACATGCTGGCTGCTCGGGTCTGGGCTAACACGTGGTTTTGCACCATTGGTTAGGCAGAAACACGAGTTTCAACTCAGCTATCTGCCACAACCTATTTTGTTTCCAATGACTTCATCTGAAAAAGGGAACATTCCTTAAAGGAAGTGATAGAGATCAGCAAACAGAGTGACTTCTCTCTCTGGAATGCTGGGTAGAGCACTCACCACTGAGTGGGAAACTGTCCACCACAGCATGCTGGATTCTAAAGGCTGCCTAAGGGAAGCTGCCTAAGGCTCAGGCCTCCATCTGGCCAGAGCACCTTCCAGTCTAAACAGTGAAGGTGGAGCATAGTTTTTAATTCTCTGCTTCTAAGAGGCATCTCCCTGAAGACAAGAACTTGTAGTTGCCCTGGAAACTGCCACTTGGAAACCAAGTTGGCTAGAGGAGGATTTCAAGGCACTACGTGACATAGGCTAGCCCACCAAACTGCAGAGCAGACTGCTAAGAGGCAGGCAATTTTAGAGGTCCATGAGGGCACAGAACCATTTTCCTAAAAATAAACTCTTAAAAACCCCAATTAAAGCTGGGCAGTGGTGGTGCACACCTTTAATGCCAGCACTCAAGAGGTACAGGCAAGCTAATCTCTGTGAGTTCAAGGCCAGCCTGATCTACAGAGGGAGATCCAGGAAAGCCAAGGCTACACAGAGAAACCATGTATATCAAAAAAACAAAACCAAGCAAACAAACAGAACAAAAAACAATTAAGAAGAAAAGGGCAGGTGGGGCTGGTCTTTATTTGGTTTCATTCAACATTCAGGGGCCTTCTTCCCCCTGGGGAGGTAGAGGGGGAGGGACTAAGCCAGCGAAGGTGGCTCCAGTCCTGCTCTTCCAGGCGGCCATGCTGTTGGCCCATGACAGCTCTAATTCCAAATGGCATTCCTTGGTCAGCATGAAGACACCAATACGGGGCCCTCCATTCTCAGTACTTGGCCCTTTCAGCCCATCTATGGCGGAACCACAAACCCTTGGTGTGCTTTCCTCAACTATAAAACCATCATTTCTCCCTGAGATGTTCTTAAACACTATTGCACTGTGGTCCTAGCCTTGACCCCACCAGGTCCTCACAGGTCAGGCCATGCCAGTCAGCACCAAGAAAGGGGCGGTCTGAGCTTGCACAGCTTCCCATTTTTGTTCTATTACTTCACTAGGGCTTCAGCACTCCAGACTGTTGTCAGATCTCTCAGGCCCAGTTTAAAGGGCAAGCTCCTGAGTAGTATCCTACACTTGCACTGACAGTCAGTGGAGGCTGGTTGTAATGACAGGAGAAAGGATCAGAATGTGTCCGAGAGGAGGAAAAAGGCCTAAAATGGCTGGGCAGTGGTGCACACCTTTAATCCCAGCATTCAGGAGGCAGGAAGATCTTATTAGTTTGAGGCCAGCCTAGACTACAAAGCGAGTCCAGGACAGCCAGGGCTACACAGAGAAACCCTGTCTCATAACAACAACAACGTCACCTAAAATGCTGCTGTCTCTTGCAGCCCTTGGAAGATTTCACCCCCTGTGTACAGCACTATGATTTGCTGTTTGTGTTATGCACTAAGGCTAAGAATATTGGAGCAGGTACAGGCAATAACCTGTGACATCATAGATGAGGAAGAATGGATAGAAAAGGAAACAGAATAAGGCCGTATGAAAGCAAGAGCAGACAGACAAGACTCCTTAGAGTTTGCTTGTTTGGGGAGCTGGAGGGATGATGGCTCAGCTGTCAAGAGCACCGGCTAGTATTGCAGGGGACCCAGGTTCAGTTCTTCAGCATCACATGATGACTCACAACTGTATCTAATCCCAATTCCAGGGAATCCAATGGCCTTCTGTGGCCTCCATGGGCACCTGCACACATATGGTGACATATATATACATGTAAGCAAAACACTCAAACACTTTTGTAAATGTCTCCTCATGTCATTGTTCATAGAATACAGGAATCAGGCTGGTTTTGTTTTACATATAAACCACCTTTGGAACAGAGCTGCAAGAGCATCTCATCATATGCATATTTAAGGATTACCGTGCTTTCCACTCAGTGAGGTGTCTACACATGACTACATACATACACTCACATAGGTCAAAGTGAGTTATTCAGCGGGCTGAAAGGGATCGTCTCATCATATGCCTTGTCTCAAGTGTCAAGTTTACATTTGTTTTGTGATGTATTGTCTCACTGTGTACCTCAGGATGGCCTGGAATGCTCTTATATAACCCAGGCTGGCCCCAAACTCAACATCCTCCTGTCTCAGGCTGCCAAGTGCTGGGTCACAGGTGTGTACCACCATGCCCAGCAAGAACACTGATTTTTAAAGGAAAGTACAGCTAGACATTCACACATCCTCAAACAAACAAAGCAGTAAATCTATATCAACCATAATATTTGGGGACTGGTGAGGTGGCTCAGCAGTTAAGAGCACTGGCTACTCTGACAGAAGACCTGGGTTCAAATCCTAGCAATGACATGCAGCTTGTAATTGTAACTCCAGTTCGAGGGGGCCTGACACCCTCTTCTAGCCTCTCTGGGCACTGCACATACATGGTGTCCAATGTATATGAAAGTAAAACACCCATACACATAAAAATAATTTTAAATATGTAAATACCGAGCAAAACAAAAACAAACAAAACCACCATAATTTCTGATGAGTCCAAAGGACAAATACAAAAATATTCTAAGATTTTATTTATGTGCCTGAGTGAATGTATGCTACATGCATGTCAGTGTCCCCAGAGAACAGAAGAGGGTTTTAGACCCCCTAGAGCTAAAGTTATAACTACTGGACTTGGGTTCTGAGAACTGAGCCAGGGTCCTCTAGAAGAATAAGGAGTGCTCTTGACTGCTGAGCCATCTCTCCAGCATCCTCAAAAGTCAGTTTCTTAAAAAAAAATTTATTTATTTATTATGTATGCAGTGCTGTCTGCATGTACACATTTGTACACCAGAAGAGGGCACCAGATCTCTTTATAGATGGTTGTGAGCCACCATGTGGTTGCTGGGAATCGAACTCAGGACCTTTGGAAGAACAGGCAGTGCACTTAACCTCTGAGCCATCTCTCCAGCCCCCTCAAAAGTCAGTTTTTACAAAGTGATCTCAGGGTCAAAATGTGGAAGATTCATTAGAAACTTGCCCTCAAGCTTCTGTGGACTTTGGTCAAGTCCCGTACCTTTTTAGGGGCTCACTATTATTAATCAGCCAGGTGCAGAGGCTTACACCCCTTTAATTCCAGCACTCTGGAGGCAGAGGCAGGAGGATCTCTGAGTTCAAGGCCAACAGAGCCAGTTCCAGGACATCCAGGGCTACACAGAGAAACTCTGTCTTGAAACACCAAAAGAGAAAAAGAGGAAAGAATTAATTCCTAAATGGCTTCAAAGAACATCTCACTAGAAAGGGATTATAGGAAAACCTGCACAGACCAGAGGTTAGAGTGTGTATTAGTAGTGATCTTCAAGGTTGCAAGTGCTTTCCTATTTACATCGGACCTGAGCATCACTTGCCTTGTGTGTTTATCTTGACCAGAGCCCCAGTGGGTAGCTTGCCTCTTTTCCAGGATCTTGCTGTAAATCAATCCACCGTCTGTACTTCCCAAGGCCATTCATATCATGGTGCTGCTAACACAGGATCCCAGTCTCTGTACTGAGTCTTGGGCGGACTAATGCTAAAAACCAAAAGGCCAATGCTAAAACTTACACATGCACCTTACACCCTGAGTAAAAAGCAGAATCAAGCTGGGGAGACGAGCTTTCCAGGCTGTGTGGGGTGTAATTCCTGCCCTTGCCGAATAACAGAGACAGCAGCAGTTAATAGTTACTGAGTATGAGTCCAAGTACTGGGGCACACCCACTCTCCAACAGCCTGGTAAGGCATTGAAAGATGAAGAAACAGAGGTGGTGTTGTGGTTACGGCTCAGGTCACCCAGGAAGTGCAGCGGCAGAACTGAGTCTCAAAGCTAGGCTGTATTCTCCCAAGTGAGGCAGGAGCAGATGTAAATCACTGAGTTTGACTCAGGCAGAGAAGGAGGGTTTGAAGGAGCTGGTGTGCCTGCCAGGGCTCCAGCTTTGTAAGACATCAACAGGGTTGTGTATATTGCTTCTCTCCATTTCATTCATGAAGGCCATGCACTAGCATGTCTTATAGTACACAGGAAAAAAAAAAAGAGTATTTAGATTACTAAACAAAAGTATCAATCAAAATAGGCGAGGGGCAATTCTTTTACAATTAATGGTCTGTTGGTCCATCTACTAAGTCACCAGAATGCCCCACACCTGGAGTCTCTTGGGCATGCCCAGATCACCTGATACACCAAAGGCCACCTTGTTATCCTGCTTTTGTCCTTCAAAAAGGGTCACCTATGCATCAGAGGAATTGTGTGTGTGAGAAGTCAAGCCAGTGATGCTGCACTGCCAGTCTCCAGTACCTGCGCCCGTCTGCCATCCCGCATGCTCACAGCAGAACTGGAACACATCTAACCTGGTGCACAGCTTCCCTGAAGGCCAAAGCACATGCTCAGAACCTAGTGTGACATGACTTCATGTGCCACCCCTGAACTAGTGACCTCTAAAGTACAAGACTTTGAGATGGACATGAGCTGTCCCTTTCCATGCATGGTCCTCTGGAACTATCTTTTAAAGCCTGGACAATTATCTAGGAAACACCCTTTTTCAAGAGCTAGAGTGCAGAAAAGAACCCAAAGTAAATGTGGTCAGAATGCTAGGACTAGCATACAGGCTGTCTTTAAGACCTTAAGTCCAAAGAGAAACGGCCAATAAGAGTAACGGAGCCAGGCACAGTGGTTCTTACCAACAGCACCAACACTTAAGAGGCAGAGGACTGCTGCTACAAGTTCCACAAGCTTGATTCGAGCCTCGGCTATCTAATGAATTCCAGGCCAGCATAAACTACAGTGTGAGGTTGTCTCTAAACAAAATGCAAGAGAAAAAAAAAAAAAACACCCATATTTGGGGATCCCAAGAACCAAGGGCCTGCTACTAGGCATGCAGCACCAACACTTCCCAAGCCAAGCCTGGGCCCTCAGCCAGGAGACCTGGATGTAAGGGCTCAAGGCAGAGGGCCTGACAGCCCTGAGCAAGCACAGCACCTTTCACAGAGCAGCCCTTCTTGGCAACATGTGCAAGGCTGCAGCAGCGGATCCTTGCCACTTGGAGAGATTGCCACTGCAGCTAGGGAAACACTGCTGCCTATCTGAGCAGGAGACTCAGCTTGAGAGAGCAGAAAGCCCACACCAAGTGTGTGAAAGCGCAAGCACACGGACCTAAGGAAATATTATGGAGCCTTAGTAACAGAAACCACGAGGAAACTCTGCTCACACAGAACTGTTTAAAAATAAACGGGAACCAAAATACCAGCAAAGAGCTACTGTGACTCACACTGCCCTCAGTACTGAGAGGACAGCAGTTCCTTAACACACTTGTCTCCCAGGCTTTTTCCCCAGTGGAGAAACAAGACAGTGTAAAGAGAAGCCCTGAGGTCTAATTTTACCAGATGAGGAACATCTTACATGCGTAGAGTTAGGAGTACAGAGACGAGCATTCATGCAAAGCATCTCAACAAAGGAGAAATTCTACAGCAGAACCAGGGCTGGGTGTGTTATACCCACACAGAGCATCTCAGACAGCTCAGGCTCAGCCAGAAGGTAGGACCTTGAAGGCACTCATATGCTCACTGCCACAATGACCACTTCTTTGGCCATGCATACACCACCACCTTCATGCTCTCTAACTGCTTTTTTAAAAAAATATTTTATTTAATTTTACTTTTTATGTGCCCTAGTATGAGGGTGTCAGATCTTGGAGTTACAGACAGTTGTGAGCCACCATGTGGGTGCTGGGAATTGAACTCGGGTCCTTTAGAAGAGCAGGCAGTGCTCTTAACCCCTGAGCCATCTCTCCAGCTCCTCTCTAACTGCTCTTAATGACAGAAAGCCCTTGGGAGCCTCATATTATGGCCAGCCCGACTGCCCTTCCTAGTCAACTCTGACTCACCACCCTTCAAGGCTGGTGTGAGGGTCACTCCATCCTCTACCATCCCTGTGAAGGTGGGATCATGCCGGCATGAAGAGCCCATCCCAAGAAAAGACACCCCACTCAACCTACAGATCTAAGCAGCAGGAAGGTCCAGCACCCCTTAGAGACTAGTCACATAGGCATGGGGCTGGCTCAGCTCAGGCAGTCCTGTACTTCTTCAATCTTCCCAACACCCTCAAAGTGAGGCTACACCCACCCAGCAGATTCCTCCATTCACCTACCCTCCTGAACCCATGCCAATGCAGAGAACAACCTCATTTTGCTAAATGCTCACTTCACATCAACCCTACAAACCAATGGCATCTAAACTGAACAGAATTATTTTTGAAACCAGCCAAACTACTTGATGTAGCTCTGGGAAGATGTGGCTATCACCTCTGTGTCTGCATTAGTGCTCTAGTTTCTAAACTGTTTCCTGTCAGAGACCAGCAGGTGTGATCAGAGATTATCAGGCCTGACAGTGAAAGGGAAGATGGTTCTGAAGCCCAGGAGGAAAGTCAAAAGCACAGAGTCCTTGCTTTGCCTCACCTTTGGAACCACAGTCAACGAAAGCTTGACCTTCCTTTGTCTGACTCTTACAGGAAAGGAAGGCATCACAGGACAGCTGCTGCTCTGCCCAGCAGGCTTCAGAGGACATCAGTGACACTCCTTCTGCCAAACTGTGCTCTATGCCAAGGCTCACGCCAAGTAGAGAGTGCACAGACACTAATGGCCCTACTCTGCCAGGTCCTTCAGGCTCAGCTACCTACTCCTAACAGCCTGTCACAGTTGGCATCACCTCTGAGCTGTGCCTGCCTAGCTACCGTGCAGCCTGTACCCAGAGCCCCGTGAAGAGCAGCTGGCTCTGCCCTGCTTATCTGTGCAGGACCCAAACCACCAGGCATGCAGGAAATGGAACAAGGAGGGAGACAGGGGTGTAGAGGGTGACAGGTTATGAGACAGCAGTTCAAGAAACAAAAATTTTAAAAAGTGGATTTGTGTAGTAATATCTTTGGCCCCTAGTGTTTTTTGTATCCTAATAGCACAAAGAAAACAAGCTGAGGACCAGGTGCCTAGGTCACTTTCAGATGACTGTCTCAGGTCACAGAGGTAGGAGGAAGTTCAACATCAGAAGGTCTCAGGCCAGCTGTCAGCCACCAGCTCACTCACTTTTACTAGTAAAAGTATGGAGCTCACAACATGTAGTTCCCCAAAAGGCATTTTTCTTCTGTAATGGGAACAGGTCAAGATTGTGTCTAAGAGTGCTGCCTGTGCCTCTGGCTGGCAAGTGCCCCAGGACTGCAACATGGACTCTCAGCTGAGGACTTCCTAGACCTGAATGCCAGCTGATGATCCACAGGGTTAAACAGAGCTATTTTTAAAAGGACAAAACAGACACATTTCCAAGTCTGATACTAACACAGAAATGCCAACAGCAATGTAAGAAAACACACAGAAGGAATCTAAAGATTGGAAAAAGAAATGGTCGAGGTGACCCAGCTGGGCAAGCAGACTACCTCCATGGATGCCCACAGCTCCTAAAGAGCCACCGGCAAGAGGAAGAGGCTAACGCGCTCTAGACAGTGCTTCATGAGAAATGCTCTCAAGGTTGAGAGGGACTAGGACCTAGAGTGGAGAGAATCAGGAAGCTTGGACTCCAGGACTTCACTGAGGCTTTCACAAGCTACCTAAGGAACTCCTATGTAAGCCACTTTGCCACCAGCCTCAGGTTCCTCACTTTCTACTTGGGGAAATACACTTGGCCCTGCCTGTCTCTCTATATAAATCACTGTCTCTTGCAGAGAGGAACTCACCACTCACTCTGTCGCTAAGTGTTGTCTCCTGAGTACTGCCTATGAGTGACTGAGCATTCCAGACCTTAGGTAAACTGCTAAAGGAAGCTACTTAGCACCAGAACAGTAGTGATTTTTTGTTTCCACAGATGGAGATTTGACTCACGCAGGGAAATGCCTGTGAATGGGCTTCGTACCTATTACCCAGCACTATCACTCATCAGTCAGCCAGCTGAGTAAGGGCTGAAACAAACGGGAAACACAAGCTCACTTGAAACCCTACTTGCTCCTAACTACCGAGGGCTTGTCACTTTGCACCAAAAACTGCTCTGTTTTCCGCGAAGGAGATCACATCTCTAGGACGTGGGTCCATTGTCATCTTCACTCCTGTGGCTCAGGCTTTGCTGCTTAAGTACATATGACATTCCTATCCCCAGCCACCTCACATACCATCTCCTTCATGTCTACACCTTTTATTGCTGTGAAAATGGGAAAAAAGGTCGCTTTCAAGGCCAGCAAATAAGTGGGAAGTAATACCACAGCTCTGCCCAAAGAAGGAACAAGTGCCCAGAGTGGCATTGCCTGGACAGGGATCCACTCCACAACCAGGGCTGCCATCTCAGTCCTGGTGGCGTCCCTTGGAGCTGCAAAGCCCTGACCACTTCTGCTACCATGGACCAGAACCCTGTATTTAATACTGGAAATCACAATGTGAGAAGTGCAAAGAAGACTGGAATTCTATGTGTAGAAATGAGCAGGTCCCATACACACCTGTCTAGCAGAGACAAAAGTCAGATAGCGACAAAACTCACTGGTAGAATGACTGCCTTCCTAAGGCCCCAGCGTCAATCTCCAGAACCACGGGTGGGAGGACCAAGGAAGGAAATTATTTAGCAGGGGCTGGGGGTAGTAATAAGGCGTAACTATTGAAAATGGCCAGTTTCCAGAATAACGCTTCTAAAATACGACTTATGCATAATCTACCCATTTAAAATGGACGAAGTGATTTTTACAAAGTTCACTGAGTTGTGCCGGCATCACCAGCCATTTTTTAGGACATCTCTATCACACTAAACACATCTCCCAGCCTTTATCGGTCACCTCGGTTCCCTCTGTCCCCACCCCAACAGTCACTGAACTAGTTCTTGTCTCAGGGTTAGTCTCCCTTTACAGTTCATATTAAAGGGACCACACAGGCTGTGGCCTGGCTTCTTCCACTAAGCATGCCTGTGAAGTTCCGGAGTGTTTAGCATATTAGCATTTCATTCCATTTTAATGCTAATAACGTTTCATTGAATGAACATACTCCAATTTGTGATTAACAACTTCTCTTGGTCTGTTATGAAAAGTTCTGCAATGTATATCTGTGCACAGGTCTCTGTATAACCCTGCGTACACCTTCATTTCTCTAGCATTGACACCTAGGAACTGCTGGGTCATACTGACAACTAGTTTCCCAACCTCAGGCTATTTGACAAACAACTGCACCATTTTACATTACCAGCAGCAGTGTAAAGAGCTGGAGCAGAGACAGAAGCAGACACACTCATGGACACTCGCTAAGCCAGGCAGCAGGAGCTGTCCCAGCTACATGAGCAGGAAGCTGAGGCCAAGTCCTAACACTGTCCTTTTTGTTGTGTCCACCACTGAGGAGGCCTCAACTGGTAGCTGTAGGGAGCAGGGTCTCCTAGACCAACCTGGCCCCAGGTTATCACTGTGTACAGGACTATATACCCTGTCACTACACAGGAACATGTTGAAAAGTGAGGGGAATGGGGGGTGGTAAGAAAGGCCAACATTTTTATCACGTATAGTCCCTGAAAACTAGCATTGCTTACTAGTGAGACATAACCTAGACAGATGAAACACAATGAATTATGGGAGGAAGGAACAGGGCTTCCTTAAAACATGTTGGGATGGAGTTATGGGAAACAGGCTTTATGGAAAAAAATCTGGAAATATAGAACAAGACTGATAACAGTTACCAACCTCTGACTCTGTAGTCCCACTCTGGGGAATATGCCCCAAGCAAATAAACGCAAAGGAAAAAATAGCCTGAACAAAATGTTCATCCCAGTAATATTTATAACAATAAAAGCTGGAGACAAGTCAAATACTCAAAAACTAAGGAAGCAATGGTGAATTGACAGGACAGAGACACACAGTCACCATAATGGTCAGGCAGGAAAGTGGTTTACATTTTAAACTGGATATACACAGAACATCACAAACATCCATTCCTTGGGGGCAAGGGTTGTACATTTTTATCTCTGTCCTCAGTGCTTGGCATAAGGGACACACTAATATTAGCCAAGTAACTGAATCAAGAAACAACCAAGTCAACTTGGTGAGTGAGTAACAAGAAATGGGGGGGGGGGGGGAGATGTATGGAAGAAAGCTACGACCTGGGTTCTAGAAAATGATTCAGAGTATGCCTTATAAGATGCACATCTGAAAGAGAAAGAAGAAACAATATTCTTCCTTCACATGAGAAAATTGGCAGGACACGGTGGCGCATGCCTTTAATCCCAGCACTTGAGAGGAAGAGACAGGCAGATCTCTGTGAGTTCGAGGCCAGCCTGGTCTACAAAGTGAGTCCAGGACAGCCAGGACAACAAGAGAAACCCTATCTCGAAAAAACAAAAAGAAAAAAGAAAAAGAAAATTGGATGCTTCAACAGGACGGGTCATGACTTTCCACAGAGAACCCATGCACCTGTGGGTCAAAGAGCCTGTCAGCGTCTGCAAGAAGGTCCAAGTACCTCCTAGAATGTCAGCTACACACAACAGGCATTCACCCCTCAGACTCTGCAGGCACTGTCTTAAATCCTAAGTGTTTGTTCAGGGGCTCCTGTTGATAGTCATGGAGCCTGCTTCTGTTACTGAAGAAAACAGGTTTCTTCTTTTAAATTAATTTTCACATTCATGAGGAGAAGTCACCAGAAGTTCAAAGGGCTGTGATATGAAGTCTTTCATCAGACAGACACTCCTCAGTGCCCAACATTGTGGCCCTGCACCTACCACATTCCTTCTCAGTAGTGCTGGGCTAGCTACTGTCACATCTCCAGCCACAGGGCACAGGAGGACTGCCAGCTCCTGTGTCCAGCTCTTTCTCACCTGCCTAGAGAAAAGCTACCACTCCAACTGCTAGCCTCTTGCCCCATTCTGAGCAGCTGACTGGCAGCACTGGAGAACTGGCTCCCCCGGGGGACGGTCCTCCCTGTGTGCTGACAGCCAGCAGCTGGCCAATCCACAATGGCTGCAGACCTCTGTAGTTCACCTCCACTCTTCCTCCATCCACCTCCCTTCTCTCTCACTCTCATCCTCAGCCATCAGAAGGGATCCTGCTCTTCCCACTCCCCACTGCTACCTTCTCTGGCCAAAACTATGCTAGTTTCCACTCTTGTCACAGGCCCTGTCTCCCACAGCACACTCTACCTGAACAAATTCCTTCATTCCCACAAATCAAACCGCATTTAACCTGCTCTTGGGCTCTAATCCACACACCCGTCTGCCTTCTGGACACCTCCACTCAACCCTCTCGTATCACTGTAAACTATCTCCTCCATCTGCTCCAGACAGTTCAAGTGTCAGGAAATGGTCCCAGCACTCTTCGGCTGCTTCCCACGCCCACACCTTACTGACACTTCTGCACAAGGTCAGGGGTGGGCTAGATGATTAGAGTTTCTACAGTTTTGATTTTTTCATTTAAGTTTGGAAAAGAATTCCGATCTAGAGGCACCAAACTCTCAATGCCATATTTTCTTAGCTTCCATGGAACATAATTGACTGCTGGGGGTTTTCTATGTCAAATTATAAGCATCCTCTACAAACAGCCTGGTGGCCATATTCAACAAGAGCTTGCTTTAGGCCTCAAGAACTGCTCCTTGTTACTACCACATCCACATAGCTATGTGACAATGTGCAAAGAAGTCTGCCAAAGAACGACAAGGTGGTATTAGAATCCCTTCACCAGTGGGCTGAAGAGACGGCTCAGAGGTTAAGAGTGCTTGTTGCTCTTGCAAAGAACCCAGGTTCAGTTCCTAGGTAGCTTACAATCATAGGAAAACTTACCTGCAGGGGATCCAACACACTCTTTGAAGTGTGGGCCCCAGGTACACCATGGAGCACATATACTCATGCACATAAAATAATACTTTTGTTGTTGGTGGTTTTTGTTTGTTTTTCAAGACAGGTTTCTCTTGTATTCTTTAAAAATAATCTTAAAAAAAAAATTTTTTTGGCAGAGCTCGATAGATGGCTCAGTGGTTAAGAGCACTTGCTGCTCTTCCAAAGGATCTCAGTTTGGTTTTTTATATCTGCATTGGGTGTCTCACAGCTGCCTTTAACTCCAGCTGTCCTTCAGGGGTGCTGGCATACATGACACACTTAATATACACATAAATAAAAATAAATCTTTTTGTTTGGTTGATTTTGGTTTTTGGTTTTTTGAGAGAGGGCTTCTTGGCTGTCTTGGACTCCCTTTGTAGACCAGGCTGGCCTCGAACTCACAAAGATCTGCATGACTCTGCCTCCTGAGTGCTGAGATTAAAGGTATGCACCACCACACCTGGCAAAAATAAATCTTTATATAAAGAATTCTTTCAGCTGAATGTGGTGGCACATTCCTTTAATCCCAGCACTCTGGATGCTGAGGCAAGCCTATCTCTGTGACTTCCAGGCCAGTCTAAACAAAGCAAGTTCCAGGACAGCCAGGGCTGTTACACAGAGAAACTGTGTGTGTGTGTGTGTGTGTGTGTGTGTGTGTGTGTGTGTGTCTGTCTGTCTGTCTGCCTGCTGAGGGTGAGAGCTAGAGAACACACAAGGATGCATCAGCTTACCTCTGCCATGGCTTCCAGCTCACTTTAGTGTATCTTAAAATCAGAATCAACAGTCTCCAACAAGTAACAGATAGATGGCTACAGGTACACAGAGAGGCAAGTAACAAGCCAGCAGAGATCTGGGCTGGGAACGGGGGTACTGGTGTTTCAGAGCACTCTTTGTACCTCTCCTGTGGTTCCACTCCCCTCTGATCCAGCCTGAGAGGCACTGCCACAGTCCCCCGCCCCTCCCCAGTCAAGCCACACCAAACACTCTCCTGGAGACTCTCCCAGTCAGAGGTGCCTGCCTGGTGAGCTCCCACTCAAGAGCTGCACTTTCAACTCCCAGAAAAGTCACACAGATCCAGATAAGTCAAAAGGACTCTTCTGGCTAAAGTAGGAAAAAAAAAAAAATAGAACAGGTCAGGAGGTTGTCCTTTGTTCAGGACAGAAAATGGGGGCATTCACCAAGGGCTGGCATGAGGGGACAAGGGCAGAGTTCTCTCTGACGGGAACGGATGCTGCTGAAGCAGGTTCCCAAGCGTGGACACAGGGCATTATTAACAGCACATGAGTCAGAGTCCCAGGTCAGCCCCTCCAGCTCCTTGCAGCCCTCCACTTTGAGACCGCCCCCAGTAGCAGGGCTTCCTGTCACACAAAGGGCCTCTGTGGTCCTGTGTCCACAGAGGAGTGGATGCTTTTCCTGGGCACAAGCAGCAGTTTCAGAGGCTCTTCCTCACGGAAAAGTCTGACAAAGCAGATGCCTCTGGGAGCTGCAGCCCTGACTTGGAGGTGACTTGGATGCCTCTGGCCAGGTCTCACAGAAATGGCTTCCTCCAACACAGTGGACAGCCTCTTCCAATGAATAAAGGGCTGTGCAAAAGGGACACAGACAAGGTGCTCAAGGCAGGAGGAAATCTCACTGGGAAGCCACAAACTGAAGGGGAGGGTGACCTATGGGAAGGAACCTGTGTGACAACAAAAGTGCACAGCACACAGTTGGACTGGCTTTCAAGCCTACTTGGTCAGGAGAGAATTTATTATTTACAAATAACAATGTACATGGGTCAGACACAACCTGAGTCTTCAAGCCACCACAACTGACTTATGTCTCATCTACCTATCATGAATTATTTTTAAAAAGTTCAAAGCACACCTCCACAAGAACGCTAGAAAATGCCACAAAAATCATGGCAATGCTACACCTTTCAGAAGTTGTATCCAGAAAGAACTGCTCAAATATTTCTCTAGCCACATACTTTTGAAGCTAAAAAAGCCACACAAACCACAGGGATATTGGTTTTTAAGTGTTGTATAGGCATTGTCTGCATTCAACTATGATGCCACTTTCTCAAGAACTTATTCTGCTCATACCAGCTGGAGCCCACAGCAACCCACCCCAGAGAAGAGCACTGGGCCAGTTTGTGATCACAACACACTGGAAACTGGAGGAAGGAAGAAGGGACTGACGCAGAGACAGAGACAGAGAGAGGGAGGACGGGAAGAAGGGAGGAAGGAAAGTTGGAGAGCTTTAATGTGATACTGATTTTAGTTAAAACAAAGCTAGTAGATTGGAACAACAGGAAACTCGTTTATCAAGCAATAATATGAAACCAGCATAAGCAAAGCATAAATTAGTAGCAAAATCCATTTTGCATGAGAAAAGTGGGAAGAACAGAAATCTGAATTCTGGCATCAGCAGTGATGGGTTTAAGGTTTAACTTCTAAGCTTCATTCCCATCTGTAAAATGGGGATAAACAAGGCTTTATTTCATTGAGAAAAGTATAAATTTAAATAACATTTTAAGCATGAATACCTGAATGTCTAAGGCACTCCACAAATACTGGTTTCCCATGCTCTCAACCTGCTTATCCTTAGCATAACTCCCATCAGCCCCTTTGGCCTGGCTCACCCACAGCACAGATGTCACTTAGCAAGTATCGAATAAGCTCCATGCATCAAGCATCTCTGAAGAAGCTGCACCCACAGATCCTCTCGAAAGCTCATGCAGACTCTTGAGCCTGGCTGACTGGAGCACTGTGATTCTGGTACAGAAAGACCCAGATCTTGGGCCCTTTAGTGGCCATCTCTCTTAAGAGATACTTTTGTGGGCTGGAGAGATGGCTCAGCGGTTAAGAGCACTGACTGCTCTTCCAGAGGTCCTGAGTTTAATTCCCAGCAACACATGGTGGCTCACAACCATCTATAATGAGATCTGGTGCCCTCTCCTGATATCCAGGCATATATTGTAGTCAGGACAATATATACATAGTAAATAAATAAATCTAAAAAAAAAAAAAAAAAAAAGCTAGACCTTTGAGACATGCATAACACCCAAAAGCCCTGCAGAAAGGAACCCCTAAGGTTGTGCTCCAGACAAATTCTCTCTGTGGGAGTACCCAGATGAGAGGCACATCACTCTGGAGACAGTAGGGAAGGCACCCTCCAGGTAGAGAGCACAGGGGTGGGATGTGACAATGGACTGCTAAGAGACAAAAGAAGGGCCACCAAGCAATAGAGCCTGTGCCTTCTTCACATCATGGGGGTGGATGGAGTAGATCACGGAGAATGTTCCACTGGACAGAGTGCAGAACAGTCTCCAGCATCAGGACTCAGTCCACCATGGCACTCACCAGCTCTTCAACACAGAAACGTGGCTGGTTCAAATGAGGTCTCAGCATCCACATGGTGACTTACAACCTCCTATAATTTCAGCTCCAGGGGATCTGATGCCATCTCTTTGGTTCTGTTCTCATGAGGAACACACATGATGCACATACATACATGCAGACATTAATATGTGTGTGTTTGGGGGGGGCAGGTAGAAGATACTAAATCAATCAGTGGATGATCACTTAATAGCTTATTACAAGGTAGTGATGGAGAGGTCTTAAAAACGTAGGTGACAGGAGAGTATGTCCTTGGGACCAGTTTCTGGCCCTGGCCCTGGCCCGTCCCCAAATGCTAACAAAACCACCAAATCACTTATGTCACAGGGTCCCTTTGCCATGATATTCTGTCTGTGGTGCTTGCTTGCTATGGAAGCCTGGCGACCTGAGCTCACTCTCTGGAGCCCATGTAAAAGTGGAAGGAGAGCTGTCCTCTGACCTCCACATGTATGCCATGCACAGGTACATACAAGCAATAAAAATAAAATAAAATGGAAAAAGCCACATGTGAGGCTGGAGAGTTGTCTAGTGGTTAGCACTTGCTCCTCCTCAGAGGACCCAGGTTCAGTTCAGCGCCTCTAAGGTAGCTTACAGCCTTCTGTAACTGTAGTTCCAGGGAATCTGGCATTGCCATCTCCTTGCCTCTGTTCTCACAAGGCACACAGGACGCACAGACATACATGTAGACATTCATATGCGTGCGGGAGGAGGGTTACTTCCAGAAGCCCATCAGCTCCCCATAGGTTGCTGTAAGCTGCTTCCATGAGTACTTGGAACCAAACTGAGGTCCTCTGGAAGCGCAGCAAGTTCTCTTCACTGCTTAGCATCTCTCTAGCTCCTGACCCTGAAGTCACAAAGATCCAAGTACCTCTGCTTCCCAAGTGCTGGGGTTAAACGTGTAGGACACCATACACAGCAATCCCCTCAATTCTTTTTTAAGAGTTCTGCAGTAGCCAGGTGGTGGTGGTGGTGCACGCCTTTAATCTCAGCACTCGAGAGGTGGAGGCAGGTGGATCACTGTGAGTTGGAGGCCAGCCTAGTCTACAAAGCAAGTCCAGGACAGTCAAGGCTACAAAGAAAAATCCTGTCTCAAAAAACCAAAACCAAAACAAAACAAAAGAGTTCTACAGTAACCCAGTGGTAAAATTCTTGCCTAGCAAGCCTGAATTTATTCCCTAACATGTGTGTGTGTGCATGCGTGTGCACGAACACACACCCTTTAATCTCTACAAAAAGAATCCTTCAGTTTCTTAGCCCACTCATTCTCTCATTCCCATCCCTGACTTTTGTCTCTCCTGTTACTCTCTGACATACAAGCATGCTTCTCTAGGCTCACTTCTCTTTGCCTAGATAACTAGCAAGTTTCTTCAAAGTCTGAAAAGACTTAGACACTCTGAGCCTATCACTGGAACTGAGTCTGAAGAGGGGCCCTATACAAGCATAAAAGTACGGAGGGCCCAGATGTCAGGAACATAAATTCTCAGTGATTTCTGAGCCAGCAGAAGCTCTGAGCTGTGCATCTGCAGCAGAACCAGCATGGAGGACCCTCATAACCACCCTCTCATGTCTGTGACTCACACAGGACCAAGTGGGCAGAAGCCAGAACGGGAGAATTGAATGGGTTGTCAAATAGTAGTATCAACTGACTCCAGGAAGATATGAACCAATTACATTATTAGGAAAAGGAAGCCAGATGAAATATTCTATGCAAAACACATACTAGGGGGCTGGAGAGATGGCTCAGAGGTTAAGAGCACTGACTGTTGTTCTTCCAGAGGTCCTGAGTTCAATTACCAGCAACCACATGGTGGCTTATAACCACCTATAATGAGATCTCATGTCCTCTTCTGGTGTGCATTAAGACAGTGTACCCATATACATAAAATAAATAAATAAATAAATCTTTAAAAAAACACACACATACTAAAACTACAATAGGGGCTGGAGACATGGTTCAAACATTAAAAGCACTGGCTGCTCTTGGACTCAGGTTCAATTACTAGCACTCACAGGGCAGCTCACTCACAATTATCTCTACCTCTAGCACCAGGGAATCCCACGCGCTCCTCTGGCCTTGGAGGGGACACTGAGCATGCACGTGGTGCATAGATAAATACTGGTGTAGGTAGGTAGGTAGATAGGTAGACAAACAGTAAGTTGAAAAAACCTTATGAAAATACAAGAGTAAGTCTAAAACCCTGAGAAACAAGTCACGGAAGTGGTGGCAGGAGCTGCACTGAGAAGCAGCCTGCTGGCCCACAGCCTCTCTCTTTTGGCCCAGGTGTTGACATCAGGCTCACAATGTGGGAGCAACAATTTTTTTAGGAATACTAACAAAAGATACCCATTACAATGGCAGGGAAGTCACAGCTCTGCCCTGCAGAATGAAAATATCACCCATGGGACTCAGTTCATTCTTGGCTTTATAGATTACAGTAGGTATACATTTTATTAGATTCAGTTTTAAGCATACACTCAATTTTAAGCACAAATAAGATACTTATTAAAGACACCCTTTTCCTTGGAGTGTATGCATTTCAGAAATGTTATTTGTTTTTATTATTTAATCATGGTCTTCCCAGGTCCAAAGAAAACCCCAGTTCCCCGAACTCTAAAAAAGGCAGTCCAGCTATCCAGAAATGAGCTCCACCTGCACTGTAGGAGGAGTTCAGGAACTTGTGAAGCCAGTTCCCCTCCACCAAAAGGAGTTATCCCCTCACCTCGAGCAGAAGGACCCGTGGTGCCTATCAAGTGTATGAAAGCTCATGCTGGGCCACGTCACAAGCACCTGATCCACACTGCAGAGTCCATGCCTGCCCTTCTCCCCTCCTCCCCTCCCCTAAACCCCCTCAGCTCAAAGGCTTCCCTCCCCCAGCTACTCCTTGATGTGCTCGCCCCTTTGCTCTCTTGCTCTCGCTCCATGGCCTGCCTCTGCTTCTCTCACTATGCTTTCTCCATTCTCTCTCACAGAGAGCCCTGACTCGGTGCCCTACGCTCAACATGGTCAGTCTACTACTTCTCTTTGCTCTGGACTCTTCTAGATGCTTCTGGCTGTTCTCGCTCTCACATCTACAATAAAAGTCCTATCTTAACCAGGCATGTCGTCAGTTTATACAGACCTCACTGTGTAGCTCAGGCTGTTCTGGAACTCACTATGCAGACCAGGTTGGCCTGGACCTCACAGAGATCCACCTAACTCTGCCTCTTGAGTGCTGGTATTAAAGGTGTGCACTCCTACACCCAGCCTATTTCAGAAAACTTTAAAGATTATATGCTAACTGTTTTAGAAAATAAAAACATATGCTATCTATAAACCTCCTGCAGGGTACCAAGTAGGCTTTGGACAGTGGCAGGGAGCCATACTAAAGTGGATGGACAGTCATCCAATATTCTCAGCCAAATGTTGCTTATATCTGAGTTTCAGGAGGACTTGAACTCAGTTTTTAGCAAAGAATTTTGTAAAGGCTGGATGCTAGAGACTGAACTCAGGGCTGCACATGCTCAATATACAGGTCTATCCCATGAGACTATGTTTAAGGATTCTGAAAAACTGTGAGTAAATTCCATTTTATTAATTAAATCACCTTTCTTTCTTTACATTATAATTTTTAGAAGTCTCTCATGTTGCAAAACCTGTCTCAAGACTTAAAAGCTGTCAGTATTCCCATGCAGGAACTGAAACA
Organism: Acomys percivali; assembly: GCA_907169655.1. Taxonomy (NCBI): domain Eukaryota; kingdom Metazoa; phylum Chordata; class Mammalia; order Rodentia; family Muridae; genus Acomys; species Acomys percivali. The sequence goes on from OU015748.1 coordinate 107,562,093, forward strand.
CACAACTACTAAGAAAAGGAGCTTGTGTTTGGGGTTTTCCTGTCGTGTTTCCTCTTTCAAAGAAGAACGAAGTTCTTGTCTGTCTCTTTTATTAGATGTGATCTTCACAGGCCTGGAAGCCTCATCTGCAGATAACATATAATGGGGCTCACTTGGCTGGGTCCTAATTTAGGAGAGAGGCAGAGAAAACTACAAAATAGAGAACTCTTTATTTTTCAGAAAGTATCTCTCGGAGGCAGAGCTGTCGGTGCCCTTTGTATTGATAATGACCTCATTATACATTATACTCTATATTAATCTACTTTATTCATTATGCATCTATGTCAAATTGTACTCAGCAAAAAGTGTTATTTAATAAAAGCTGAGTCTTTGGAAATAAAAAAAGAACGAAAGAAAGAAAGAAAGAAAGAAAGAAAGAAAGAAAGAAAGAAAGAAAGAAA
>OU015748.1:107562542-107583628 GCA_907169655.1 Acomys percivali
AAAGAAAGAAAGAAAGAAAGAAAGAAAGAAAGAAAGAAAGAAAGAAAATGAACTCTTGGGCCCAGGGCTGCAGTTCAGAGAGAAAGCATTCCGCATTCCGTCTTGCTCTTGATCTGAGAGAAGAGGGGAACATCCAATGTATATAATGTTGAGAAAAGATGCCTACCATGCAAAAAGTTTCAACCCAGAAAGCAGGAACCTTGGCTTCTAGACTCACCTAACAAGCCATGTGACCCTGAAGCAGTCACTGCATTTCTCAATCTTGACTCCCTTGTCAAGATCAGGGGCCCAGCCACAGCCGCTCCAAGAGCCCTCTAACTCTAAACGCCAAGTTCCCACCTTTGAAACTAAGCCACCAAATAACTCAGCACGTGGATGAGCAAGAGTCAAATAAAAAGAGGGAACAATAAAGACGGCTTATTCTGCCGGGCGATGGTGGCGCACGCCTTTAATCCCAGACAGAGGCAGGTGGATCGCTTTGAGTTCGAGGCCAGCTTGGTCTACAAAGTTAGTCCAGGACAGCCACGGTTACATAGAGAAACCTTGTCTTGAAAAACTGGGGTGGGGAGTGGGGTGGAGGGAGCTTATTCTTACTTACCAGCATGGTTCTCACCTGCAGGGCACACTTCATCTTGACCTTATAAAACTGCTTTTTTTTTTTTTTTTAAACAACTGCAGCATTTAGAGACTATTCAGTAGAACTGTCTGTGATCCAGAAGGTTTGAGGAAAGAGCTATTCAAAGCTATAAGAGCAAAACTAAGACTGGAGGCCCTGAATAAGGTCTAAAGGACATGTGTTACACACTGTGGAAATTCTGTGGCCCAAAAAACGCTAGACACAAGCCGGGCGTGGTGGCGCACGCCTTTAATCCCAGCACTCGGGAGGCAGAAGTGGGCGGATTGCTGTGAGTTCGAGGCCAGCTTGGTCTACAAAGTGAGTCCAGGACAGCCAAGACTAACACAGAGAGACCCTGTCTCGAAAAACCAAAACCAAAACCAAAACAAAAACACTAGACACATGGGCGAATCACAGCAGGTGACAATCTAAGCAGAAAGCGTGTGGTGGCACAGCTGCACCAGCAGAGCGAGCACTTACAAGAACCACACCAGGTCACTGCCTGGTTCAATGTTCATGGCAATGGGTAATCCAGTAGGAATAACTCACATAGGGAGGGTCCCTTAAGCAGCAAGGGCTGGGGGGGGAGGGGTCCTTTTTAAGCTTTAAATTACAATTACAGTATTACAAAAATAAGGGAGGAGGGAATCCTAATTTTCCAGTTCTAGAATATGACTTTTGAGATAAGAAATAATTAAAAATGTGTATGAGGATGCTCAGTTTTACAGAACACTTGATATCCAATGAGAACATGAAGTTTCTAGCGCTGGAGATGGGCACAGGGTCTGAGAAGAGAAATGAGGAAGAGCTGACTCAGGCCACAGGCCGGTGGAATGCTAATTTGGGGAGCACCCACCCCCACTCCCAGCAATTACAGTTAACTGGAAAAGCTCATCTGCTAGCTGTTTTCTCTGTGTCTATAGATTAGCTCTGGCTTTTAAGAAAAGAAACAGCAAACATAATAAACACACCATGTGAAAGTAAGGAAATAACAGCTCTCTCTCTAGTGACAAACAGTTAACCCAGGTAACTCAGTTAGCTAGGCAGCTAGAGAACAGCTCCATTAGAGGAGTGCAAGGTGGAGGAAGGCAAGCTGACGCAGCCCAAAGTGATCCACTGGGAGAGGAACCAGGCGCACGTGCTCCAAGCCAGAGTCAAAGATTATAAAGCACAAGTCTTCATTTCTTGTTCGGGGCGAAATCTAGCACAGGAGAATTAAGCACTTGCTGTCATTTTCTCAGGGCATGAGGGACGAAACATTCCATGCTGGTTAATGTGGAACTGGCTGAACACTTCTGTCAAGAACCTCTCAAACTAGGTAAGCTTACTTACAAGGTGAAACTGCTGTTAATCACGCAGACCAAAAAAAAAAAGTACAAGAATTCTGCTTTCAGACAGGCCTACCTTAAAGCTTACCCAGTCCCTCTCTCAGACACTGGCTGCCGCGCCGAACTTTGCAGATCTGCTCAGTACCTGCCTCCTTCCAACCCTGCTGGTAGGTCTGACCTCCCTCTCCCAGCACATTTCATCATTTCCTGTTGGCTGCTGAGATAAGGTCACTCCTCACACTGCTGCATTCACAGTGCAAGCTCCAGGTTCTGACTGAGACTGGCTCCTGCCTGCCTGGGCCATCACAGAACAGCTCTCTTTTCAAAATGTGACCCCAGGAATCTCAGCATTCCCATGGGGGAAAAAAAAAACAGAGAAGGGAGGTCTGGCAACAAATGCATGCTGTTCTTCTCAAACCAAAATATGTGCTCACCAACTTACATGACAGACGTGCCTTGTCTTTCGGACAGAAAGAAGGCATGCCTGGCGCCTGGGGGCAGGTGTATGCCCGTGTTCCCAGGCTTGCTTCCGTGGGTGGCCTGGTCTTAGTGCTCCCGTATCCACTCTACTCCTGTGCTGCCCTCTCCAACGCAGATACCCTTAGTGGAAGACAACGGGGAGCCTGGTGAAGAGACGGGACAGGGGACAGGTGTGGAGGAGCAACTGTCTCCTAAGAAGGAGGGGACACAAATAAGCAAGGTGAACTCATTAAAAAGCAAAAGCCACCCCACTTCTACTCTAACAAAAAACTGAAAGTAAAAGAAAAAACAATGTTAAAATTTGGGGTACAGTATGTAATCAGAATGCATAGCCATGGGGCTCCTCTAGATAAAGGACAAGGGGGAAACCCCACCAAACTGGGCTGTTGGAACCCGGACAAGGAAGCAGAAAGGAACAGAAGGAGCAGGGAGCAGCATCTGAGTTTCTGGTTCTTTTGTTTTGTTTTTCTTTCAGTACTTGAAATAGAACCCAGGGCCTCACAAGGCACTGTATCACTGCACTGCAGACACACCCAGGCCTGTTTTCTGGTTCTTGAACTAATTACATACATACTGTGCATGTGAAAAAATCTATACACACTTATGTCTGGACACTTTTTGTACACATATTATTTGCCAATAAAGTTGTCTCCCCTGGCCCACCCCTCTCCCCCCAGATAGGGTTTCTCTGTGTAGCCCTTAGCTGTCCTGGAACTCTGTAGACCAGGCTGGCCTCAAACTCACCATGATCCACCTGCCTCGCTCTGCCTCCCAAGTGCTGAGACTACAGGTGTGTGCCACTGTGCCTGGCTGCCAATAAAGATTCTTTAAATTACATGCAAAATGGCTCAGCAGGTAAAGGTGCTTGCTACACAAGCCTGGCTACCTGAGCTCCAGCCAGAAAACTGGCCCCCAGGCTTCCCTCCCAGCGAGGGCCAACTCCTTCCACATGGCCAGCTACAATGTGGCAGTGGCTGGAAAATGGTCACTTTGGAGCAGTTTCTACCTTAAAATATGAGCCAAGAGGAAGAATGGAGTAAAATTAAATTATGTGGCTGATGAAATAATACATTGCAAGGGAAAATGATGCCCGTGAACATTCAGTTATTTTCAGTGTTCCTGATGTACTCTTCACTTGGGCATGTCACTCAAGTCACCTAGTCTCACCCTGTACAAGGCAGTTAGGAGATTCTTTCTGAAATCTTGTACTGAAAGTCTCTTAATGGGAACATCAGAAAAGACCACACCGACAGGTAGCAGAAGGGGAAGGGGGGGGCAGGGGCAATGGTACCTGACAGGCCAGCCTCAACAGGCTTCACACCTCCTATAGATATGGGTTCCTGAACTCAGCAAGCCCAAGACACAAAGCCAGGTGGTTCAGCTAAGGCTGGTGGCAGAAGTCCTGCAGGAGCCCTCTCACCATAGGTCCTTACTCACTGGCATTCCAATCTCCACATCTGCAGAAAGATCAAGCCAGCTGCCCACCCTCTAGAGGCCACCAGAACATAGTCATTCTAGAAAAGTAGGTCTCAACCTATGGGTTGCGACCCCTTTGACAAACCTCTATCCCCAAAAAAGGTTCACATTACAATTCATAAAACTAGTAAGATCACAGTCATGAAGTAGCAATGGAAATAATTTCATGGTCTGGGGTCACCACAACACAAAGAACTATACTTAAGTGTAACAGCATTAGGGAGGTTGAGAACCACTGTTCTAGAAGGACTGGGACTCATGATCTTCTTTGTCTTTCCTTCCTTTCGCTCTTCATCTTCCCTTCCTATCTGCTTTTCCTCCTCCTCTTCCTCCCTTCTTTCCCTTTACTGAGATATTGATCTGCACAGAACTGAGTGCATCACTTTGTGGCACTGACAAAACATTTCTCCAGCCTCCAAGTTCCCTGTGCCCTCTGCAGCATTCCCTGGCTTGACAGATCAGCAAACACTGATCTATGGTTTTTTTAAAAGTAGTTTCTGTTGTTGAAACATAATCTAACCACACTGCCCAAGTTAGATGTGAACCTGGGACCCTCCTGCCTCGACACTGGTATCTGCCTTTCTGCAGACACAGAGAATGGAATCCTAACAGCATAAGTCTGAGAACGCAGAAGGCTCTTCCTGGGCTCCTGCGTGGCTTCTGCCATCCCAGGGGGATCACAACCCCAATAACACAACTTCTGCAGGACACCGCAGATGACACTGACCATGAACTGCGCCCAAAGTGCTGGAGTCAAGAACTAAACTCCCTAACATTTCAGCCTAAGTATATTTTATTGAGACTCAAACTTTCCCCACCCACCCGCGAACCCCTGGCCCAAGACAGGGTTTCTCTGTGTAGTCCTAGCTGTCCTGGACTCGCTTTGTAGACCAAGCTGGCCTCGACCTGTCTCTTGCCTCCCCGGGCGCTGGGATTACAAGCGTGCGCCACCACACCCAACTAAGACTCAAACCTTTAGGTAACTGGCTCTATTATACACCAATGGTTCTGATGAACCAAATGGTCCACTTTCTAGCCAGTATCACTCAACTTCTCCCCACTGTCACAGGAGTGCCTTGCAGTGGCAGAATTCAGTTACAGGTTGGATGGCCAGGCAACAAACTGTGCTAATTTATGATTTGTTCTTGTCTTTAAATATCAAGTAAATATTCAATTTCAGAAACTTACTATAATACTAAGTAAAGTGTCAGGGGGTGTTAGATCATTTGGAGAGAGGAGGATAGTGGTTAATTTCAAATCCTAATGTTAGTCTTTCCTATTTTTTAGGAACCAAGATGTAAATGAGTCATCTGGCTTTATTCCTTCTACCTCTATGCCAAATTTCTAACAGCCTCTATCAGAAAATGCACCAGAACAAAGCTGAACTATCTTTGGCAAAGTTTAAAAAAAAAAGGTAAAGTCTCTTACATAAGCGTCTTTGCTTTTCTGGCAGTTGTCCAATCATGAAGGAGGAGACGGAAGGAAAAAAAAAAATAGAAAAAGGAATTGGCAACACCAAGCTAATAAAAGCTGAAGGCTCAACCAAGGAAAATTTCAAAGCACCAATTGTTATAGAATATGCTGGCTTTTTCCCTCTCATATACAGCTTATAAAATCCCCAATGGTATCAAAAGAAGTGATACTTGGGTTTTGCATGTGTGTACACATATGTAGGGCAATCAGGAGCCATCTATTTGTTTGAGACCAGGTCTTTCACTGTGGCACTTTGGCTGTCTTGGAAATCACTATGTAGTCCAGGCTGGCCTTGAACTCACAGAGGTCCACCTGCCTCTGCCTCCAAGTGCTGGAATTACAGGCATGTGCTACCATGTCTGACATCTACTTTAAGACAGCATCTCTCACTGACCTGGAGCTTGCCTAGTAGGCTAGGCTAGAGCGTCAGTAAGCCCCACAGATCCACCTTCTCCACCTCACCAGAAATGAGATTACAAGCATGTGCTACCACATCCATCTTTTTCACAAGGGTTCTGGGTTCTAGCTCAGGTTCTCAGCTTGCAAAGCAAGGACTCTGACAACTGAGCTATCATCTTAGCCCAGCACCTGGATTTCCAACCCAATATCTTAGAGGCTAAGATGTCATTACCTATGACCCTTGGAATACTTTAAGCATTCTCTGGGCAATATACTGAAGATGGAACATGATCCAAGAAGGAAGATTTAAAGTTCAAAAAACAAATACTGAACAAGAGTCAGTGAGTTCGGAGGCACTTTCAGGACTAAAAGTAGTTCATGTTGCATGAATGCTTTATTGGTATGATTTCACCCACTTACTTATATATTAACTTCATCATCTGTTACAGTTTGGCTATCAGGTTCCCCTGATCATATGTGTTAACGACAGTCCTCACTGTGTCACTACTGAGGACTTGTAGAAACTTTAAGAGAGAGCATGCCCTCAAAGGGAACTGTGGGACCTTGGTCTCTTCCTCCCTTTTGAATCCTAGCCACCAGTGTCTGCTCCACTACACTCCCACTATGACATACAGCCTCAGCACAAGCTCAAAGGCAGCCAGCTGTACACTGACATCTCCAACCTTGTAAGGCAAAACAGTCCTCTCCTCTTCACAGACAGTTGATACAGTGATTATCGGAGGTGTTTTCCTCAGTGGTACAGTCCACCAACGGCAGGACGGCATGAGGCAGCTAGTCACATTGCATACCCAGTCAGGAAGCAGAGAGAGCTGAATACTGAATGCTAGTGCTCGGCTCACTTTATCCTTTATTTAGTCTAGAACTCCAGCCATGGGATGGTGCCACCCACAGTTAAAGTCAATCTTCCCACCTTGGTCATCCAATCCAGAAGTCCTCTCAAATACATGGCCAGAGGTTTGTCTTTTAGGTGACTCTGGGGCTGCCAGGTTGGCTCTACACAACTGGCACAGTGATACTGACACTGTATAGAAAGTTTCGCGCTCCATAGTTCACTATTCCTGTTCTTACCAGCTTCAAGCCTGGCAGGTAGATGGACAAACATCCAGAGGACCATACAGAGTGACAAGTACTGCATCTAGGGACCTACGCAGGGAGCCAAGCTAGGCCAGGGAATGAGGAAAAGAGGTGGACAACTCCCCAGAAAAGTGAACCCCTCGGCTGAATCACTTTTAGGAGCCACCTCCAAGGGAGAGCGGGCATCAGGCAGGAGCTCCTAGCTTTATTAGCTTGTGTCTTTTGTTGAAGGCAAGAAAAACCGCCAACTTTATTCACCCAGTAAGGACACTAGAAAAGAAAAACAAAAACAAAAAGCGTGTTACCTCCCAATATTTCATCATTCTTTTTTGTTTGGGGTTTTTTTCAAGACAGAGTGTCTCTGTGCAATCTTGACTGTCCTGGACTCGCTTTGTAGATCAGGCTGGCCTTGAACTCAGCGATCCACCACCTGCCTCTGCCTTCCTAGTGCTGGGATTACAGGCGTGCGGCACTATACCCGGCTCCAATATTTCATCTCTCAAGAGATCTTACTAATAAAGACACTTTCAGCTGGAGAGTAGACAGGTAAGAGCACTTGCTGCCAAGCCTGCTGGCCTGAGTTCGATTCCCGGAATCCACATGATGGAAGGTGAGGCCTATTCCTGCAAGTTGTCCTCTGACATCACACATATGGAAACATACATATTAATAATATGAAATTACTTTTAAACCATGTCTGCATGTGAGACCACAAAAGAGAAAGCCTATGTTGAGGTACTATGATGGTTTTTTTTCTGAACACTTACATTTGTATTTTACAATGTCCATTTTCTGGTTTTAGAAAGGAGGAATAGTGGGCTTCCATTCTGAGTCCTCTAACTGGACAGACAACATTGAAGCCAAGTCAAAGGTCAACCTTGTGCAGAGAGGCTAGAACCACTGCACTCAAAGCCCACAGGCTAACGCCCACTCACAGGCTTTCAGAACATCCACAATGCCAGGTGACAAGTTGTCACCAAGCCTGCCATTCTGAAACCCCTGACCAGAGGGAAGCTCGTCACCACAGCTAGCTCCGATTGTATTACACTTCACTGGGAAAGAACAAGGTCATTCCACACCATTTACTCCAAAAAGCCGAGTGTGAGATTTTATGACCCCTTCTGGAAGCATAAACCCCAGGGAAGGTTTAAACCCTCAGCTATGCCCAAAGGCAGAGGCACCCTAGACCAGCATGGGACTTCACATGTGGCACTGACACAAGCAGGCGCGTGGCCACATCATCGCACAGTTCCCTACTCTCAAGAGCATGAAGGAATTCATGCAGAGAGGTAAGTATGAGACAGAGATTTTCATGGATGAATAAATCTTAATTTACTGGATAAATAGACGAATGAAACCTGGGCTTGTATACTCAGAGTGGTCAGCTCTGACCATGGCCACAGTGTCTCTAGTCCCCAAAAGAAAAGCCTATGAAAATACCAAAGAAAGTAAGGACCTTGAAATGAAATTCATAACCACACAAATGACCAATAGCTGCATGCGACTAGTAATTAATGAGGATGACATTAAGTAGCTTCCAAAGCCTGGGATCAAATCTGCAGGCACTGGTCAAGTGACAGCCCAGGCTCCCTGCATCTCCACTCCACCCCCACTTGCCCAGCCTGTTCACAGTGCTCTGCTACACACTGCTGCACGCTTCATTCTCACCGGTGTCAGAGGGTCACCTAGCTTACACTAAGCTGAAAACAGGAAAGAGAGCTGGTACCTCAAACTATTACATGCCATCTAGTTTATAAAAAGCCGGCACTTGGTGGCACACACCTTTAATCCCAGCACTTGGGAGGCAGAGGCAGGTGGATCACTTTGAGTTCAAGGTCAGTCTGGTCTACAAAGTGAGTCGAGGACAGGCAAGGCTACACAGAGAAACTCTGTATCAAAAAAAAAAAAAAAAGAAAGAAAGAAAGAAAGAAAGAAAGAAAGGAAAAGAAAAGAAAAGAAAAAAGAAAAAGCTGGCACTCAGGAGGCAGAGACAGGCGGACAGAGTAACCCTGTCTCAAAAACAAAAACCTTGTTTTTAGTAGTATTTGTTTTGTGGGGTTTTTTCTTTTGTATTTTTTGAGTCCCACTCTGTAGCTCTCCCTATGCTAGAACCCCTATGTGGAACTCATGGATAATCCCCCTGCCTCTGGAGATCTGGAGCCATAGGAGTGCGCCTCCAAACAGCTTTAAGCTAGGAGAAGATGCTGTGATTGGAACTGTGCCCTGGGAATCCTGCAGCCAGGGCCCTGCATGGGAGTCACAGAAGCACTCAAGCACTTCAGCTCTGGTCTTTCTGACTCAGACCATGCTCAGGGCTACTCGGCCTACCAGCTGCTCCAAGCCCGTAAGGAATTCAGCGGTGCTTTCAATTAAGAGGCCTCGAATGAGTTTCACACAAAGCATCTTCCCACATATCAAACAGGAAAATTCTAGAAATGGAAGCATGAACCTAGATTTTGAAGTGGTGAAGAGCATGTAAGGACTGAATTCATTCAGACTTACATTTTTTTAAAAAAATATTTTATTTAACTTTAATCTATGTACATTGGTGTGAGGGTGTCAGATCTTGGAGTTACAGACAGTTGTGAGTTGCCATGTGGGTGCTGGGAATTGAACCCGGGTCCTTCGGAAGAACAGGCAGTGCTCTTAACCACTGAGCCACCTCTCCAGCCACCGGACTTACATTTAAGATGCTTTTTTCTCTCTTTCTACTCTCACTCTCTCTCTACTTTCTCTCTCTGAGGCACCCCTTTCCCCTTTTCCTTCTCCCCCCATGCTTTTCTAATAAACTCTGTATATCATCATCATCATCATCACCATCATCATCATCATCATCATAAAAAAGATGCTTTTTGTGGCCAAGGTCAAGACAGAGGTAAGCACCTTTAACAGAACTGCTGACCACTGCTCTGGGACATAACTAAACAACATTACTGCTGTGGAGTCCCAAGCACATTTACCAGTGAGCTGGTTTCTTCAGCCATCACAAAGACCAGCCTCTTCTACTCCCCAGGTTCCAAGAAGATAAAATTGCTGTGTTGTTAGCTTTTCATCATGGACACCATGGACATCATCTGAGACATGTCAGATCCTATTTCCTCCCACTGGGCTCTATTTCCTAAAATTTCCAGAATCTCCCCGAAACAGCACCACCAGCTGGGGCTAAACTTTCACCATTCCAAATCGTGTACCTATTTGCTTCTGGCTGGCCTCCACCTTGCCCTCTGTAGCAGTTTGAATGAGGTATGTCCTCCATAGGTGCTGGTGTTTGAACATTTAGCCCCCTGTTGTGAAAGATCCTTTAAGGAAGGAAGTATATCATTAGAAGAAGGCTTTGAGAGTTTAAAGACTCCTGCCATTTCCACTCTGCGCTCTCGCTCTCTCCTGCTGGCTCACTCTCCTCCCCTCACCTCTGCTTTTTGTTTGAGGTTCAAGATATGCGCTCTCAGCATCCATGCTCACCTGCGGCCTCTGCCCTGCCACTATGGACTCTAGCTCTCTGGAACAGTAAGCCAAAACTCTTTCTTCTCTAAGGTAACTTGGTCGTGGTGTTTTATCACAGCAACAAAAATGTCCCTTTACGGACTAATGGCTTCATCCAATGAATGACATACAGCCAATTCCACCAAGGACGCAACACTTTGTATCTTCTACCCACAGCCTTTGTTTCTGTTTCCAAGGTTGGCTTTCAACTGAAATAGTCTTCTTGCCTCAGGCTCCCAAGTGCTAAGACCACAGATGTGAGCCACCACACCAACGCATGAGCGTCATGCTGGACCAACTCACCTATTAATTGGATGTGTTCTTATCCCACCTACTTCCAAATGATAGAGGGCTACCTGCCCATGCCATCGTCTCAGTGAGGAGGGCTCCTCTCTGGATGCTCTTCGCCCGTGCTATGTCTGCCACCTCCACACTAATAGTAGAGTTCTTCCTGGTGAAGGCAGAGGGCAGCTGCTGGTAACAGCTCCTTTGTTCCAATGGAGATCATCCAATTGAGAGGTCATAAGCAACCAATATGAGAGTAGCTTCTTTTCCTTCCTTCTCCACCCACTGTTAATGCAAGTCAGCCATGTGGAACTAGCGTTTCTCCTTAGAGGACCTAGCCGACTTTTGAAAACACCGAGCCTGGGCGTAGGATGTGGACACCAGAGTGAGCAAACCCACTTCCGAGTACTGCAGATAAGTGACAGTTTACCTTACATGCTGAGCACACACGGCAAACAACTCTGCCTCGGAGTAAACTCCGTGAGAAGCACAGAGCTGCGTAAAGAAGGCGCACAGCCGCAGTACTCATTGTGGTGTGGCCACTGAAGCAAGCCAGTATCTGCTGACAGGAGAATAAAATGTGGACTGTACATGTGATGGGAAATGTTTGCCAACTTAACTTCACCAGCACATACCCAGATATTTGATCAAATATGCTGAATGCTTCTACAAGAGATGAGATCAAGTGTTTTTAAAAATAATTTTTTTAAAGATTTATTTATTTATTATGTATATAGTGCACATCAGATCTCATTATAGATAGCTGTGAGCCACCATGTAGTTGCTGGGAATTGAACTCAGGACCTCTGGAAGAGCAGTCAGTGCTCTTAACCGCTGAGCCATCTCTCTAGCCCTTAAAAATAATTTTTAAAATAATTTCTTTTTAAAAAATTTTATGGGGGCTGGAGAGATGGCTCAGTGGTTAAGGGCACTGTCTGTTCTTCCAAAGGACCAGAGTTCAATTCCCAGCACCCACATGGCAGCTCACAACTGTCTGTAACTTCAGTTCCAAGGGATCTGACACCCTCACAGCAATGCACATTTTTAAAAAATTATGTGCACTGGTGTTTTGCTTGCATATGTCTGTGTGAGGGTGTCAGATCCCCTGGAACTGGAGTTACAAATGGTTGCGTACTGCCATGTGGGTGTTGGGAATTGAACCAGGGTCCTATGGAAGAACAGCCAGTACTCTTATCCTCTGAGCCATTTCTCCAGCTCCCTGAGACCAACATTTAATCAGCTGGTTTTAGATTGTCCCCTCTGATGTGGGTGCCCTCATCTAATTAGGTGAAGGTCTGAGTAGAACAAAAACTGTAAGGGAATGGCCACCTGCACACTTCAGGCAGGAACTGCTGCACTGGCTCTCCTGGGCAACAGTGTGCATGGGGACTTGCCTTCAACAATGCATGGGCACGTTTTTTATAAATCTCATGCATGCATGTAGACTCACTCACTCACTCACTCTCTCCTCTCCTCTCTCCTCTCCCCTCCCCTCCCCTTCCCTTCCCTTCCCTTCCCTTCCCTTCCCTTCCCTTCTCTTCTCTTCTCTCTCTCTCTCTCTCTCTCTCTCTCTCTCTCTCTCTCTCTCTCTCAGCTGTTTCGATCTAGAACATTAATACGAAAGTATGCAAAAGACAATTGCAATTGTGAGTCCTGCTTTTAAGGCACACAAAAACATTAAATACAGTAATTACAGGTATATAATTAAATATAGAGTATTCTTTGGAGAGAAACAGAAAATCAAAAGAATAATGAAGGCCACGTTTATCCCTAGCAGGATGCACCACCTTCCCTGAAGTTTACACAAGGTTTCCTTCTAAAGCTGGAAGGATGGTTTCAAAGGTTAGCAATCCAGAAGCACACGTGCAGCTCAGTAAGTAGCAAGCATGCCTGCCTAGCTCACACAGGCCTCTTGGTCTATCCCCAGTGCCGCATACACCTGAAAGATAAAATAAATACATCTTGCACATCCATTTCTCTCCTTTCAGATGAAGTTTAAGCTGTATTAAACAAAACATTCCTAAACTAGAGGTAGATGACAAAAATATCACAAGACAGACACAAGAAGAAAAGCCTGTTTAGCAAATGCAAAACCCAAAGCAGGGGAGAACTGAGACGCTCTTACCCCCAGCTCCCCACTCCTTACGCAGCATGGCTTTCAGGCGATCTGACTGTCTAGTCTGTCTGTAGCCTTCTAAGTCTTAGGCCCTCCTCTCTCTTATTTTGAGAACATCCACCCACTTGTGTGGAAGTCAGAAGACAACCTACTTTCAGGTTTCTTCATTCATTCATTTCTCACTTAATTTAGTTAGGGTGTTTACATGAGCAGAAGTGGTAGATCTTTGCTCCTGAGACCTTAAACTGAGACAGACATGTGAACTCACGGGAAGTGGAACTGCTGAGTTTCAGAGTGATGGCCACCAAGGCGTCTTCCTCTTTACGGCGGGTATGCTGTGAGAACCCGGAGAAAGACACCCACGGCTCTGCCACACCAAGCAGTCAGCCTGGCCTGAGCTGAGTTGAGCCTGAGGCTTTATTATCATTACCATCTCCGCCTTCATCTTTTGCTTTATTTGACATGAGCATACAGTAACAAATGTAGTAACTTGTAACTAAGAAATCCAATGAAAGACACTGCAAATAGCCTTTGTTTATATGTAACAAAAAAAGGACACAGGAGCCACATCAGGTTGGTGGCTGAGCTAAGAGTCTACTTTGTTCTGCTGACAGCAAAGAAGGGTTCCTGGCTCCCAGGCAATGACATTCCTCTGCCCTGAATCCACCCACCCATGTGGTGCAGAACTCAGGAAGGTTCTATGTGTGTACTGACAGTAAGTTCAGGAATGCAGTCTGGCCACATCTGTGGCATTCCTAAGGATGATATGCTACGCTTCTGGCCTGACAGTCTAGTGGACTTACCTAAGGGTGGTTAGCATCCTGGGCCCAGCCTGGCTTAGTCTGTTACATCTCCCATGCTGTAGGGTGCTCTATGACATCCCCAAAGTAGCTCCATAGCCAGCGGCACCTCCCCCCCACCCCCACGCGCGCAAAGCATCTCAGCTGGGCTTTAGGGAATCTCTACTACTTTTACACAACAGTCCCTCCCTCCTTTTCAGGATTCCTGAATCTGTGTGACCACCATACCTAGTGTCTTCCAAAGATTGACTTTATGCTCAGACTCGCTCAGATCACAAAAACCCTTTTCAGTTTACTGGAATAATTTCCAGAATACTTCCCAGTATTCTAGCAAAGTAGAATACAATCTTGACCAACGCCTCTGCACTAGAGAGCACAGACCACAGGCTCTACAAAGAACTGAAACACAAAAGCTTCCAAAGCCTCTGAAATGCTCTTGCCATTGCCCAGGGCTCAAGGACAGCAACCGGTGTTTACATCTCTACCCAAGAAATGACACTAGGTTAAACATAAAGACAGTAAACTAAACACAGATAGAAATCAATGGCCTTGTGAAGGAGAGATAAACATGTTTTTTGTTTAGATCACAAGTGGGGGATGAGAAAAAGACTTGTGAGAGAGCAGGTGATATTTATCCCCTTAGAAGTTGAACTACCATGTTGGGGAGATTGCTTGTTATCCAGCTGAAAAATATCCTTGAACAAATTCTGAGAGGAGGTATAAATGTGAACCAAAAACAAGAGGTGGGCCTTTGGAGACTTGGGATAGTTTTGGCTGTTTATTGCTCCACTTCGAGACGCATCTAGAGAGAACTGCTCGAGGGAAGGCTTTGGGGCTCCAGCTCTAAGCTGAGGTTCCAGGTTCTGGTTGCTCCAGGTTCCAGCAGAATAAATCCTGCTGATTAACGCCAGGAGAATCGTTCCTCAGAACTCATGTCCTTACGGTTTCATTACTGTATCCTTTAACCTTTTCCTATTGTTTAGGTTAGTCAGGTTATAAGTGAGGTATTCTCAGTTAATAAGCTCGTAATAAAATATATTTGCTAAGAAAATTGAGCCTACAGCCCTGGCCAAATGCCTCCTTCACTATGAACTCTGTGACCCTTCCTGCTGGGATACATGCATTCACTTAAGGCAGTGGTTCTCGATCTTTCTAACGAGGAGACCCTTTAATATTGTTCCTCACATCATGGTGACCGCCAACCCTAAAATTATTTTTATTGTAATTTTGCTACTGTTACGAATCAAAACATGTCATAAATATTTGTTTTCTGATGGTGCCCCCTGTGAAAGGGTTGTTTGACACCTCAAAGGGGTCACAACCCACGGGTTGAGAACCGCTAACTTAAGGCATCTGCTTAACACACTTCCATGAGGCATGGAACTTCCTATGAGCAGAATCCTCTTAGCCTATGGATTACATGGAACAAAAATATCTCCATGTTGTCCCTAAACCTCAGGCTTGGCAGAAGGTTGGCTAGTGTAAATTCCCACATATCAATACACACATACATAGTGGAGCTGGAAGATGGTTCAGTATGTGAGAGCAGCTGTGCAAGCATGAGGACTTGAGCTGGAATCCTAGCACTCAGATAAAAGCTAAGTGTGCGTGTAACCCCGGCACTGATGGAGAAGGGAGGAGGCAACAGGAAGGTGGCTGGGGCTAGATGACCAAACAGTCTAGGAGAAAAAAGCAAGCTCCGGGATAAGGCAGGGGGGCTGGAGAGACAGCGCAGAGGGGGGTCCTGAGTTCAATTCCCAGCAACCACATGGTGGCTCACAACCATCTACAGTGTGATCTGGTGTCCTCTTCTGGTGTGCAGGTATACATGCAGGCATGTATAAATAATAAATAAATATTTTTTAAAAAAGGAATAAGGCAGAGAACAGAGCAGAACACGAACACACACACGCACACATCACACTTCACACAGTGACCACACCATTTGAAGTGACCCACCTTACTGCCCCCTCCCTTGCTGACTACAGGACTGGTATCTCCTCTAGAGCCACTGGCTATTTGGCTTTACTCTCATCCACCAGTACATAATGCAAAGGGCACATCAAAGTCACCTTACCTGAGCCTTGGTCCTGTGCCACACTTCACCCAGACTAACCCTCCCACCCTTCCACTACCAACACTCGCCACACACATACTCAACTGTTCTTTCCTTTCAAGGTCAACAATCCCTTGCCATATGGTCTCAGTCAAGCAACCTCTAGCTGGTCTCCCTTCTCTCTGAATTACTACAGAAAGTGAGCAATAAACAAGGGGAAACAGGAAAAAAGGAAGATTAGAAGCTCCCCTAGAGATTACAAAAGAGGAAAATGATGCTGCCAAAAAGGACCTGCCCAACAGAAGAAGAAGAGGACCCAGGCTCAGGAAAGCAATGCTGCTATTGAAAGAGGCCACTATTCTGTGCACCATCCCCACTGGTTTGAAAGAAGTAGTGGTCACTCAACCAAAACAGCCACAGTATGAGCCAAAGGCAACATTAATCTGGTCAAATGAAATTGAACACACCAAAATGACCTTTCCTTCCACCCGCTGGCTCCCACTCCATGCAGCCTACTGCTAGAACAGCATGTCTCATACCTGGGCTGCCCACTCACACCATGGACGCACAGAGGGCTTTCCAGGTCACAATAGCCAGAGAACAGAGGACACGGAAACAGAAAACACTAAAACCCACGTGAGAACAGGACGGCCACATAAGGGAAGGAGTGACAGGCCTCTGAGGAGGGGCACACTGGCCTCAAGAGTGAGAAGAACCAGGCAGGTACATTGCGGAGACCCTAAGAGGCAGAAGCCAGTTCATAGGCATTTGTCTCTGCATCCCATCTCTTTTCTCACCTATGCATCTGGGAGAACCTTCCTGAGGCTCAGGTCTGATGTCACCCCATTCTTCTGCTCAGAAATCTCCAGATTCCCACAGCCTGGACAAGTAAGGCACAGACCGCTTGTGTGAGTTTTATAAACACAAATGCACAGCTCTATACATGTACAGATGCTAAATTTCTCCCACAAAGGCCCTGACTAACCAATCTCTTCTTTATGGCCACCAAGGCTACCATATCCAACACTAATCCATAAGTATGGGGAGAGATGGAATCCTGAATCTGCACAGAGAATAACCCAAGTTCAAATCTTCATTGTCATTAGACATTTAAGTTCAAAGATTTTTTTTTTTAATGTGTTCATGTGTGCTTCTCTCCTCCCACTTGTGTGCAGGTGTCCCTAGAGGCCAGAAGAAGAAGGTGCTGGATCTTCCAGATCTGTAGTTATAGGTGGTTATAAGCCTCCCCATGTGGGTACTAGGAACCAAACTTGGGCACTCTGGAAGAGTAGCGAGGCTCGTTAACTGCTGAGCTGTGTGTGTCTCCAGGCCCTGGCCAGGTACTTACAGCCTCTCTTAGGCCCCTTCTATGTACAATACCATCAGTGACCATGAATACCTGCAGTGGAATGGGAGCCCAGCACTCATGGCTGCCTACAGGCCGCTCGGTCCCAGATGAAGAATTCCATCTCAAGCCCCTAGACAACCCTCAATACAATGGCATCACTGGCCACTCATTCACAAAAAAACTCTAGAGCCCACTTCTTCAGGAGTAACCACTACCCTTCCAGCGCCATCATGCTCAGACAGTGGTAGTCAAACCTTAAGTTCTCCAAGGATTTTATTTTAAGTACCCATTTCCAAAGAGAGGACAAGAAACTTTGGTGTGCCAGGGAGAGTGGGGGGCTCTGGGGTGCTTTTCTTTTCTTTCTTCCCTCCCCCCATTTATTTATTTGCTTGTGGGGTACAAATATAGAGATCAGAGGACAACTCGTTGGAGGTCCTTCCCAAGCACTTTTCACTCATGACCACTGCCAAATGCCCTCTCAAGTCAGAAAGCTCTCAAGGGCAAGACACTTGCTGAAGAGACACACTCAGACTGAACAGGCAAGCATGGCTGGACGCAGATGTTGACAATGAAGTAAGTTTGAACTCACGTTCATACACCACCGCCTTCTATGCGCTTCCACCCCTCCTGTGTCCCTTCCTCCTCTACACGTCCCTATACCCCTTAGCCTCCCTCAAACATGAGGCAGCCAAATGAGATTGGCCAACCTTGTCTCCTAGTAAATAAAAGATGAGACTACATAGTGGACTGAAATAATCTGATTCAAAGGTCAGAACCCCAAAACCTGTAGGAGTATGCCTCAGGTATGCAAGCCAGCCTTCAACCCCCAGCATCCTTAAATTACAGCCACACAAGAACCAACAAGCCATGCGGCTGCAGGTCTGCAGACCAGTGAAGGCAGCAACATTCCTAGGCCTCTCAGGACCAAAGCAGTGCGTTCCAGTGACAGCAGCCTTGATCCACTCTAATCAACCATGCCCAGCTCCCACATTCCAAAGCAACATTGCAAAAACTCAAATTTGTCTTTAAACTTACCATCAAAATTCCAATAGTAGACACATTTGGAAAAAGATGATAAAGTAGTGGGGTGGCTCAGAGGGTAGAGGTACCACAAATAGGAAGCTCTGACATGAGCTCAATCCCAACATCCCACAAGGTGGCAGGAAAGAACCAACTCCCAACAGCCGTCCTTTGACTGCCACAGGCAAACAAGGGCACATGTATTCCTGCACTCACACACATACATACACGCAGAAAGATAATAATAAGCTTGTGTTAGAAATACTAATTTTTTAATTGTTATAAGAGAGAAAAATAGGTATAAGCTTAAAAATCCATGATCTAAAAAAAGACAGCCCAGGAGCTGGTGCGGTGGCTCACACCTATAATCCCAGCACTCCAGAGGCAGAGGCCAGAGAAGTGTCACAAATGTTGAGGCCTGCCTGGCCTAGATAGTGAGTTCCATACAGCCAGACATAATACAGCGAGACCTCCATCTCAGTAACAGGAAAGAAGAGAAGAGGACAGAGGGAAGTGGGAGGAAGAAAGAGAAATAGAAAGAAGACAGTCAATATAATTCCCACCTAAAGACAAGAGCAACAAAACCAGCTCAATCCAGACACCCATTTCTCACCCGGTGAGACGGCTCCCAAGCATGCATTTGTGGATTCTTATGCCACTGCAGAGCTAAAAACTAGGTTCCATTTTTAAAAAGATGGATTGAACGGGCCCTCACCTTCCTCAGGAAATCCTCTGGGAAGTGGGGAGCATTGCATTACAAGACCACAAGATGGGCATCCCTGGCAGAAGAAGGTAAAGTGAGAGCAAAGACTGAAAGGACAGGAAGTCACTTCTTACCTGAGGGCAGAAATGCAGGAATGTGGCAAGAAATGAAGTAAGCAAGGGCCATTCTAAAGTCTGGGTTTTGATTGTGAGTGCTGCCAGGAGCTACTGAAAAACTGTAATCCCAACCATCTGCCCCTTCTCCACTGCTGACAATGAAGAGGGGAATGCCGGAAGAGCAAACCAACCAGTCCTGCAGACTCTAACAGCCAAACACACTGCCCAAAGGCTTCTGGCATGCAGGCTCCTCCAAGCCTCAGTTTTCTTGTCATCTGTTCAGAGGGCCATTAGAGGCAGGCTAGGCACTGAGAGCAAAAGAGAGGTCCTGACACAGCAGACGGTGGCACCGGCAGGACCACAGTCACACCACATAGGCCCAAAGCAGACCAAACATCCTATCTCCTGGGAATGGCAAGCCTAGACTGCCCAGAGCCTCTCTGTGACTGAGAATAAACACCACTGCTTACACAGTCATCTAGCTGGCCAAGAACAGTCAGACCATGGAGGAGCCAAATTCCCTCAGCCAACAGGAGGCACTACCCACTGTTGGGCCCCTCCCACGCAAAGTAGCCTCCACACAGCCACATCCCCTGCCTAGGTGCCATCCTACCTACCCAGGCACAGAAGGCTGATTGTACCCTCACTGTCCCGGCAGGCCTCCAGAGTCACCTCTGGAATGGCCCAGCAGCCATGAAGCAGGATGCCCATAAAGCCTCTGTGTCCAGGGTTCCGTGTAAACCCCAGTAGGAAGAAAGGCCATGTACACCTGGCCAAGCATCCCCCTGCCCCTTTGTAACTTGTTATATTATGACAGGGCCCTGCCATCAGGAGCTAAAGACACTCAAGAAAGAAAGACAGCAGACTAAATGAAACAGAGAATAATAAGCAGCAAAGAACAGGAAGAAAGCCAAGAGCCCAGAAACAATAGTCCCAGACCATTAGAAAAATGTCCCTTAAATTTTGGGAAACATTTTAGTAAATGGACCTGAAAGAACTAGATATTTGTAGGACGCACAGGGACCTTCTACATATCTCCCACTATAAACAAAAGTGGCTCAAATGGATCATAGACCCAACTGTAAAACCCAGACCTGTAGGACCAGCAAGAGACAGTTTGTGACCCTGAATTAAGCAAAGATTTTACACCTGAAACTTAGTCCAAAATGCACAAACCTGCAAACATCCACTTCATCAAGTCCTAAGGCTTGCAGACAGGGCAATGGCTTCCTTCCTGGGGTGGGGGGTGGGGAAGGAAGAAAAGATCAGTGGAGGGGCTACACAACAGCTGCTAGTGTGCAGAAATGGCAACAGTATATGCACATGTCAAATTTTACCAAGCTGTACTTACAAGGCAGCACGGTACAGTCTGCTCATTATTATAACTCACTGTCTAAAACTTGGGGCAACAATGCCAGGTGTGGTGGCGCATGCCTTTAATCTCAGCACTCGAGAGGCAGAGGCAGGTGGATCCCTGTGAGTCCAAGGCCAGCCTGGTCTACAAAGTGAGTCCAGGACAGCCAAGGCTACACAGAGAAACCCTGTCTCAAAAAACCAAACCAAACCAAATCAAACAAAAAACAAACGAAACTTGGGGCAACAGCAGCATAACCTTTTATACTATCAAATTACAACACTCTTTAAAGGCCAGCTCCTGAGCCAGGCATGGTGCCTGTAATCCCAGCACTTGGGAGCTACAGCAGGAGGATCAGGAGGTCAAGATCATCCTCAGCTAAACAGCAAGTTCTAGGCGAGCCTAAACTAAGTGGGATCAATCTCAACAAAGACCACTACTCACACTATTGCCACTGTTTAAAGGGCACTTTTTCTTTCTTCCTTTTTTTTTTTTAAAAAAACTTTTTCAGGGTCTCTCTGTGTAGCCTTGGCTGTCCTGAACCCACTTTGTAGACCAGGCTGGCCTTGAACTCAATGAGATCCGTCTGCCTCTGCCTCCGAGTGCTGGGATTACAGGTAGGCATCACCACACCCAGCTGTCTATTTATTCGAAACATTGAAATTACTGAGATTTTTTTTTTTTCTTGAAAGAGACACAAACATCATTGTTTAAAGACTATTTTACCAGCACTACAGCTGCCTCTGGGTGTTTAATTAATTAATTAAAAAAAAAAAATATTTGGGTGAATGTGAGCAGCACTCTACTTACTGCCCAGACCACTGCTACACCCTCTCCTTATACTGTATTCCAACTTTGATTTCAAGGAAAGGAAAGGAGGGGAGGAAGGAAGGAAGGAAGGAAGGAAGGAAGGAAGGAAGGAAGGAAGGAAGGAAGGA
>OU015748.1:107596098-107627223 GCA_907169655.1 Acomys percivali
CTCTCTCTCTCTCTCTCTCTCTCTCTCTCTCTCTCTCTCTCTCTCTCAAAACACAAAGCAAGGGCTGGGCATGGTGGTGAACATCTTTGATCCCAGCACTCTAGAGACAGTGGCAGACAGCACGGTCTACATAGTGAGTTCCAGGACAACCAGGGCTACATAGAGACTGTGTCTCAAAAGACCAAAAATCCATCAATCAAAGAGCCAAGAAATAGTTTAGCAGTCAAGAGCATATACTGCTCTTGCAGAGGGCGCACATTCAGTTGCCAGCACCCATGTTGGGTAGCGAACAACCACTAGTAACTCCAGCACCTGGAAATCAAATGTCCTCTTCAGGCTTCTGTAGTCATCCACACAACATATACACATGAACACACACAAATGCATACACATACATAATTTAAAAAAAAAAGAAAAAAGGCCGGGCGTGGTGGCGCATGCCTTTAATCCCAGCACTTGGGAGGCAGAGGCAGGTAGATCGATTTGAGTTCAAGGCCAGCCTGGTCTACAAAGTGAGTCCAGGACAGCCAAGGCAACACAGAGAAACCCTGTCTCAAACCACCACCCCCCCAAAAAAAGAAAAAGAAACTAAATTCAAGCACTTCCATGGCAATTCAGTGAAATTTGCTAGCTCCAGCTTGGCGATAGTGATGCACATCTTTAGTCCCAGCACTATGGAAGGCAGAGGCAGGCATATTGCTGTGAGTTCTAGGCCAGCCTGGTCTACAAAGAGCATCCAGGACAGCCAGTGCTACAAAGAAAAATTCTGTCTCGAAAAACAAAAACAACAAAACTTCCCAGCTCCAGCTGACAACTTTGCTCTTACCAGTATCTAAGTAGCAGACAGGAAGCCACTGGAAGGCAAAGACCAGTGTGTGGTCCAGTTCCCGGAGAGAGTAAGTCGCTGTGGGTGATGCAGCGTCCATAAAGGTATGCGACAGCTGCACTCAGTGCATTCTGGCGCATGAGAGCAGCCGACTGGAGCTCACAGGCCGTTTCAGGCCTTACTGTCAGGTGGCCTAGTTTCCTCACCAGGCTTTTACTTTCATAATTTCCTATTGCTTACCATTTCAGAACTGACCATTTGCCATTAAGTCTATCAACTTTCTCCACGAGGGAAAGCCTTCACTGGGGAGGCTGAGGCATGACACTGGGCTTCTCACTTCATTTAGCAGGGCTGCATGACACTGCGCTGTCCTCTCCAGTATTTACAGAACCCACCATATATACAAATGTATAAATATACACATATTATATTTATATTTATATTTTATGTGTGTGTGTGTGCGCGCGTGCACTGCATGCATATAGTACTCACAGAAGTCAGAAGAGGGCCTCAAATCTCCTGCAACGAGTTAGCAAGAGCTTTGTTAGGCGGCACATGTTGTTTCTGGGCACTGAACCCTGTTTCTCTGGAAGAGCAGCCAGTACACTTAACCACTGAGGCATCTCTCCAGTCCAAGAACAGACACTTTTTCCATCTCATAACATGAACTGCGGTTGGCTGCCTCCTGACAAGCATCAGAGCGACATGGTAGGAGGACAGGGGACTCCTCCATACCAATCATATTGGAGGAATACTCTATTCTATGCAGTACAATACATTCCAATCTGATAACCAATACATCTGACCACCCTGTTTATTTTCATCAGAAATAAGCCAATGAAATGGTGTCTTAGTCAGTGTTCTATTGCTGTGAAGAGACACCATTACCAAGGCAGCTCTTATGAAAGAAAACATTTAATTGGGGGCAGGGGCTTGCTTATAGTGTCAGAGGCTTAGTCCATTATCATCAAACAGGACACATGGCGGTGGGCAGCATGGAGGCCGAGTCGGGCAGCATGGCGGGCAGGCATTACTGCTGGAGAAGTAATTGAGACCTATATCCTGATCCACAAGCAAAGGCTCACAATGGCCCTGGCACTTTTGAAACCCACTCCCAGTGACACACTCCTCCAACAAGGCCACACCTACTCTAACAACACCTCCTGAGCCTTCTCAAATAGTGCCACTCCCTGATGACTAAGTATTCAGATATAAGAGCTGATGGGGGACATTTTAATTCAAACCACCAGATGGTTGGCATGTAAAAGCATTTGCTGTCCCATGTACATGTATTTACACATGTACACAGAGTAATGAAAAAAATTAAGGAAAAAGTCAAGTATGATGGTGCACATCTTTAATTTCTGCACGTGGGAGGCAGAGGCAGTCGCTGTGAGTTCGAGGCCAGCCTGGTCTACAAAGCGAGTCCAGGACAGCCAAGGCTACACAGAGAAACCCTGTCTCGGAAAAAAAAAAAATTAAGGAAAAAAAAGCCATCTAACCTGGTACTTTTAAAGTTTCGTGTCCTTTATGAAACACTTGCTCTTTATACAGCTGAGACTATGCTACTAATAAACAATCCATAAAGCATTAGAAACCTGGCAGGGCACAAGAAGCAACTGTTGGACAGCCATGGTCACTGTAGTCATCTGAATGGCTCCCTTAGACTGGTGTGCTTGAACGCTTGCGGAACTGCTTAGGAAGAGTTAGATGTGGCCTTATAGGAAGAGGTGTGCCACTGGGAGAGCGCTTTGAGGTTTCAGAAGCCCATGCCATTCCCAGGGTGTGTGCATCCCCTCTCTCCCTCTCCCCCACATCTCTCTCTCCCTCCTTCCCTCCCTCTCCCTCTCTCTGCTGCCTACTTTCTGATCATGATGTGAGCTCTCAGCCAATCCCGCCACCATGCATGCCTTTGCTGTGCCACCGTGGACTCTGACCCTTTCGTTCATAAGTTGCCTTGGTCATGGTGTTTTATCACAGCAATAGGAAAGCAACTACAACAGTCACCAACACAATTCATATCCAGTCTCAAACTAGCCGGGATTCTGGTGCAGGGAGTATCTCATCAATGAGGACACACTTGAATAGGTCAACTCCACAATTTGGGATTTTTCTCTGTTTCCAGACAAGGTCTGCTGTGTAGCTCTGGCTGGCCTGGAACTCACTCTGTAACCAGGCTGGCCTCCAGCTCACAGAGATCCACATGTCTCTGCCTCCTGAGTGCTGGGATTAAAGGCGTGTGCCACCAGGTCTGACTCAACTTATAATTTGTATTTAACATTTATTTACTTCACAGCTTTCTCAAGTGCTAAGCAACTGAGAAGTAGTTTAAACATACTCTTTAATCAATAAATATTAAATGAGTCTTGCCAAAACACTCAAACCTTACAAATGTTCCCCTCTGAAAAAGGTTGCAAAAAAACAAAAACAAGAGCACAAGGTTAGACATGGGTTCAATTCCCAGCATCTACACGACAGCTCACAGTGGTCTGTAACTCTAGTCCCTGGAGATCCAACACACACATGGTATACAGACACACACGTAGGCAGAATACCTATTAACATAAAATAAAAATAAAGATTAAAAAACATATATATATATATGGTTTCAGTCAAGACAGAAAGGTGTTTAAGGATTCAAGTTCCAAAGGAAAAATAATCCTTTAGTAGACAAACAAAACTTCTTCTACAAGAGACATTCCAGGATCTTTACGATGCCAACAACTCTTCATAACCACCACCAAGGAAGCAGAATCTAGTGGAAAAACCCCATGCTGGCATCCCCGAGCCCAGGTTCTGGACCCAGGATGGACACCTGGCCATCATGTCATTCAAATGTTTGAGTACAAAGTAACGAGGAGAAAATACTTCGGAATGTGTGCCCTCCATGTATGTAAGTCACTATTATTATTAGCTCCAAGATGACAAGGAAAATAGGATTACAGATTCTTTGAGGCGAGAGGCAGGCAGCTTAGGAAGGCTGCACTCACCACCCTAACCACAGCAAGAGCCAGACAGCTTAGGGCTGGAGTGTGACAGTCCTCACCCTGGATGCTGGCCCCAAGTTGTTCACATGTGTGCTTCCTTTCCTGAGGTAGAGATAGGGGTGTCTCACAGCTGTTCTCAACATTTCAAAGGTTAAGAATTCCTAAGCCTCTCTTACAAATATGAAACCAGAGGAACTGAGATCTGCGTATCCTAGCCTCAGTTGGTGGAGGGAAGGCTAGGGCCCAGGGCCTCTTGTGCCCACGCATCTCCCACTCTCTCATCTGGGATGCGAGGCGAGGACAACTCCATCGAGGCCAGATGTACTGACTCAAGCCTGAAAGGTCAGCACTTGAAGGGCTGAGGCAGGAAAACTGCTTTGATTCTGAGGCCAAGGACAGCCACACAGCGAGCTCCAGCAAGGTTCCTGCCTAAGGTGTCTGCTGCGGACTCTGGGCGCTGAGTGAGCACTCTGCCCACTGCTGTACTTCCTTCTCTGTCTAGTGCAGAGCCTCGACTCAGTGCCTAGATCAAGCATTGTGTGGATATTCTTGACTGAAATGCTTTAAATGAGCTCGAGCTTAGTGGTTGACAGCCCGCCTCACAGGGAGCACATGGAGCTCCATCCTCAGCAGTGAGAGGGTGTGCAGAGGAGGGGGTGGGGGAAAGGGGCTGGCAGGATGGCTCAGAAGGTAAAGGTGCCCGACATCAAGCCTCACAACCAGAGTTCAAGGCCAGAACCCAGAGGGTGAAAGAAGAAAACTGATGAGAACTGACTCCTACAGTGGCCCTCTGACCACCACACCTGTACACCTTGGCACATGCACACATCCATTAAAATAACTGTTATAAAGCATATTATCTTTTTAAAAATAAAAGGTTTGGGGCGGGAGAGGTGGCTCAGCGGTTAAGAGCACTTACTGATCTTCCAAAGGACCCAGGTTTAATTCCCAGCACCCACATGGCAGCTCACAACTGTCTGTAGCTCCAAGATCTGACACACTCACACAGACATACATGCAGGCAAAACACCAATGTGCATATAATAAAAATATATATATTATTTTAAATAAATAGATAAATAAAAATAAAAGGTTTTATTTTTTAAATGAAAATTAAAAATCTGGACAGAAGCCAGGCAGAGCGAGATCATGCCAGGCATGGTGGTACATGCCTTTAATCCCAGTACCTGGGAGGCAGAGGCAGGTGGATTGCTCTGAGTTCCAGGACAGCCTGGTCTACAAAGTGAGTCCAGGACAGCCAGGGTGACACAGAGAAACCCTGCCTCAAACAAACAAAGTCTGGTTGTGCAGAATATTTGGAGAACTGTCCTTTGCTGAGATAGGGTCTTGCTAGAGTCCAAAGCTGCCCTTTGGCCTCAGACTGGAGATTTCTCTGCCTCAGCCACCCAAAGGGTAGGATTACAGGCAAGGGCTCAGTAGAAGAACTATTCTGTGTGTACAAGTGTGCAAGTGCACACCAGAGGTTGGTATCAGGTACTAGCCTTGATCTCTGTTCACTTTACATTTTGTAAGATTTCTTAATTTTATGTGTATGAATGTTTGCCTACACTTATGCATGTGGGCCATGTACATGCCTGGGGTCCTGACAGGATTCCCTGGGACTGGAGTTATAGGCGGAATCAAACCCAGGTCCTCTGTGAGGGTAACAAATGTTCCTAGCCAATGAACCGCTTCCCAGACCCCACCTTGTTTTTTGCTGGGGTTCCAAACTCATATCCTTATGTTTGACATCAGGCGCGTTACTGACTGAGCCATCTCCCAGCCCCAGGAGACCTATTCTTTAAGATAGTCTCTAGCCAGCAGACAGTACAACCATCTGAATACTAAAACTCGGAAAAAATGCCCGAACAGCCATCCCAAAGACGGCCAAGCACCACTGAGAGGCGTCAGGGACATGGTCAGGCCCTTGTAGACCAAGCTCTCTGGTTGGCTTTTGGGGTGTGAGGAGGCACAGAGGACTCTGCCCCTAGTATGCAAATCGCCTCGGTATCTAAGCCCTGCCTCCCTCTGCTGCCTTCAGGTATGCAGCTATGGTTCCAAACAACTGGAAAAAAACTGAGCAGGCACTACAGCTCAAGTGAACATGGTTAT
Organism: Acomys percivali; assembly: GCA_907169655.1. Lineage (NCBI taxonomy): Eukaryota > Metazoa > Chordata > Mammalia > Rodentia > Muridae > Acomys > Acomys percivali. The sequence goes on from OU015748.1 coordinate 107,602,024, forward strand.
TAGCTACATAATCCAAAGGGTGGCCTCCAGGAAGCCAAGTACAATGGGACGGTAGATAAGGCAGGCCAGAGTCAGCTGGGAGGTTTCAGGTGAGGTTGCCCAGGCAGCGCTTGCTTCACAAGGTGCCACAGCTTGTAATTTTACTACTATTATTTGATATTCCATAACATCCTGCAAAGATTGAGTGATGACCCCTTTCAGAAGCAGGAAGCCTAAGGATCAGGCCTGAACACACCTTGAGTCTCAGCCCTCAGGAGGCAGGGGCAGGCAGATCTCTGTGAGTTCCAAGCCAGCCTGGTCTACATACAAAACAAGCAAACAAACCCACCACACACACACACACACACACACACACACACACACACACACACACCCCTAAGAGCAAATGCCCCTGTGCTCTCCGGCCCACCCTCCTCCCTCCAGAAATACCTGGCTGACAGAAATCTGTACTGCCACTCTGAGCTGAGGAAATCCGATCCCACCTCTCTCTACTAGGCAGCATAAAAAGTCAGATCTGTTTCTTAAATGCACACACGTTTAGATTAGTTATTATGTTGAAAAGTAACAAGCTCTAGCTCCTAAAACAGCATGAACTACAAAACCATTTCTATTCCAGTGAGCTGTTATTCTTTTAAAATCCTGCAGAGAAAACAGATCTAATCGCTTATCTGCTCCTCTGTGCTCAGTTACTTTCCCAAATAATAAATACCCATTTGCCTAATGAGTGTTTCTTTAAAGCCTCCAGACTACAGGGAAAAGAAACAGCACAGAAGTTTTTCACGCGGTGGCCCCACGGCTCAAGTAGTAGCATAGCTTCACCAAGGAGCCTGCCAAACTCGACAGTAAAGTGTAAATGCACAGATAAAAGTATTCCAGGTAAGTCAAGGGAATTCTCATTCTCTCTATGCTTCTGTGAAAAGGGTGATTCCGGAACCCCTTGCGTCGGAAAAGGGGGGCAAACACAGAACACAGCCCACCTGGTTGCTCCCTTTGCCAGGGGCCAAAGAACAGAACTCAAGCAAACTGAAAAACCTGCGTCGGGGGAGGAAGGTGTGAGCTCACGTCCACAAGTCAAGATTAAACAGATTTACATCAGAACAGAGCAGGAGTTGTTTGTTTGGTTTTTTTTTTTTTTTTTTTTTTTTTTTTTTTTTGCTAAACCGCGTAATGAGTAGCCCTGGAGACTGTCAGCAACCGACTCCCCTTCATCACAAAACCTCAGGACGGCTGCGGTCAAGGAAAGACGAAGAGAGCCAGAAATGGTGTGCACACCCCGGACCAAAGCCATCCTCCCTTGAGTACTCAACAGGAACGCAGCATCCCTGGGGCGTGTCTACTTTTAGGTCTAACCTCTAAGGCCGTGAGCTTCCCAGCCAGTTCCCCTGACCCACTCCTGAAAAATAAAAGCCGCCCTTCTCAGAGGGGGTACCCCCTGCAAGCCTAGGGTGTTTGGGAAGAGAAGAGCGCGGCTCCACGGCCTCAGGGAGGAGAGAGGGAGTTGACCCTTGGGATCCAGTGAGTCTAGAAAACTATGAAAGTCAAAAGGACAGCACCCAGCCTTTCCTGTCTCGCCACATACCCCTAGGTCATGTTCGCCGGGCAGGCTTGGCTCTCACCACCGCGGACACCGAGCGTGGGAAGGACGGAAATGGAAGGCAGTCTGCAAAGTGCCCCGTTGAGTGCGTCCCCGTGGGGTCCCGCCCGCTCCGGCCGCCCCTCCGGCCTCCCCGGCTCCGCCCGCCGGCGCGTGGCCCCTCGCGCGCGGACTAGAAGTTTCGAGCGGCGCGGCCCCGCGCGCTCGGCCCCGGCGCGGCCTGACATGGGTAGGCGCGGACACAGACCCGCGTCCCAACCGTCGCGGCGTACCCCTCACCTCGGCCGCTGCTCGCCTCGGTTCCCGCCCGCTGCGTACGCCGCCCCGGCCGGGCTGCGACTCCGACCCCTTCCCGTTCCGCTCCGGTCGCACTCCCCGGCCCTGCCCAAGACCCGCCGCGGCTGCTTCTGCCGCCAGCCGAGACCGAGCCGCCCCCGCCGCGCCCGCTGTGGTCGTCCTATTGGTTGCCGGGATGCGGGCCCCGCCCTTCGGCCGCTTCGGCGCTCTGGATTGGACAAACCAGAGCGGAGGCGGCACGCCCCCTCCAGTGCGCTCAAGGGAACTACCCTGGGCGAACATTAGCGGCCTCCCCTGTCAGTCAAAAGGGAGCGCCTGCTTTAGCCGCTGAGAGGCCAGCACGGGTCACTCCCCGGGAGCCGCCCAGAGGCCGGGGTCTGTAGGACTTCCTAAGGCGGACTTCAGTTCTGTGGCTTTCCTAGCAGCACCCAGGAGCGTTGCGGTGCCTGATTGAGAAGTCAGATGAGGTGGACTTTCAGAAAGTTTCCTCCGATCTGGAGAGATAGCTGCTTTTCCAGAGGACCAAGATTCCATTCCAAGCACCCACATGGCGGCCTCACCACGGTCTGTTACTCCAGTTTAGTGGGGATTGCGGGGGGGGGGGGGGGGGGCGAGGGAGATCCGACGCCCTCTTCTGGCCTTTGTGAGAACCAGGCACGCACGTGGTGCAGACATGCAAGCAAACACTTATACACACAGAATTCTTTTTTGTTTAAAGAGTTTCCTCCAAAAAAAAAAGTTTCCTCCAAACCGGGTGGTGGTAGCTCACGCCTTTAATCCCAGCAGAGGCAGGCGGATCTCTGCGAGTTCGAGGCCAGCCTGGTCTACAAAGAGAGTCCAGGATAGCCAGGACTACACAGAGAATCCCTGTCTCAAAAAGCAAAAATAAATAATAATTAAAACTAATAAAAGTTTCCTCCAAACTTTTATTTGGTGGTGAACCCATTTAATCCCAACACTCAGGAGGCAGAGGCAGGAGGATCTCTGCATTCGTGGCCACCAAAGTCTACATAGTGTGTTCCAGACTAGCCAAGGCTACATAGTGAGCCCAGTCTTAAACACACACACACACACACACACACACACACACACACACACACACACAGAAGAAGGAGAAGTGGGGTGGAGAGACTTCCTCCAGAGAACGCATATACAGACACAGACACAGCCCTCAGGACACCAGGCAATGTGCAGCCTTTCTGCTTCCTGCAGTTGCTCTGCCTGGTGGGGCATTAGCCTCGTGAGCAAAGGGAAATGATAAAGAGGCACCCTGTCTAATAACTTGATGAGCCTCACCTCACACAGTCCCAACCAGGACGACAGCCCGGGCGAGGGTCTGAGAAACTGACAGCAGGCAACCTTCTGGGGGCCTGGGTGGAGTAAAGAGTAAATGCTGGTGACTAGTGACTGTAATCTCAGCACTCAAGAGGCTAAGAGTTCCAGGCCAGCCTGAGCAAGACCCTAATTGGAAGAAAGCAAAAGAGTAAATGGCCCAGTAGTAACCCCAGTAAATGGGTTATAGAGCAAGTCACTGACGTAAACGAGTACATGGAGCTAGTTTTGGTGGTATATGCCTATAATCTCAGCACTTGGGAATACAGGGACAGGAGGATCATTGAAAGTTGAAAGGGACAGTGGGGTGCTGGAGAGATGGCTCAGAGGTTAAGAGCAAAAGGTCCTAAGTTCAATTCCCAGCAACCACATGGAGGCTAATAACCATCTATAATGACATCTGGTGCCCTCTTCTGGCAGGCAGGCACACATGCAGGCAGAACGTAGTATACATAATAAATAAATCTTAAAGAAAGAAAGTTCAAGGTAAGCCAGGCCCCCAGTGGCACACATCAGCGATCCCAGCACTTGGGGAGGCAGAGGCAGAGATCTCTGTGAGTTCGAAGCCATGAGTTCGAGGCCAGCCTAGTCTATAGAGTGAGTTCCAGGACAGCAAAGGCTACACAGAGAAACCCTGCTTCAAAAAAAAAAAAAACAAAAAAGAAAGTTAAAGGTCATCCTGGGTTACATGGTGAGACCCTTTTCAACCTCCCAGCAAACAAAACAACAGAAAAGGCTGGGGTGGTGGCATAGCTCTTGGAAGGCAGAGGGTCAGGAGTAAAGGGCATTGCAGCTACAAAGGAAGCTGGATTAGCTTGGGCTGTATGAGACCCTGTCTTAAAAAGTAAAAACAAGGGGCTGGAGAGATGGCTTAGAGGTTAAGAGTGCCATCTGCTCTTCCAAAGGTCCCAAGTTCAATTCCCAGCAACCACATAGTGGCTTACAACCACCTGTAATGAGATCTGGTGCCTTCTTGTGGTGGGCAGGCACACGTGTGGGCAGAATACTGTGTAAATAATAAATAAATCTTTTTTTTTTAAAAAAGTAAAAACAAAGGCCGGGGTGGTGGCACATCCCTTTAATCCCAGCACTCGGAGGCAGAGGCAGGAGGATCTCTGTGAGTTCAAAACCCAGCCTGGTCTACAAAGTGAGTCTAGGACAGCCAGGGCTATTACAAAGAGAAACTCTGTCTGGAAAAAAACAAAAACAAAACCAGCTGAATAGGCACCCAGTGGTTGCTGAAGCCCTTGCCACAAACTAGAGTTTAGACCCCCAGCACACACACAAAAGTCTAGCAGGCATAGTCTGCCTGCAGAGACAGGATCGCAGGGCGAGCGGCTAGCTGGATGCTGAATCAAGAAGCTCCAGGCTCCACAAGTGATCTTGCCCCAGTAAACAGGAAGCAAATCCAGCCAGGAAGATACCCAACGTCAACCTCTGGCTTCCGTAGGCATACACGCATACACATGTGAGTGTACACACAAATGCACACCACACATATACACACAAAATAAAAAACAGTGGCGAGGCTCAGCTGTGTGGAAGTAAGTATACACTTGCCATTCGAATACTCAGGAGGCTGAGGCAGGGAGATCTTGAGCTTGAGGCCAGTGTGGACAAGGTCAGTTGCTGATGTAGACTCCTGTCCACTGTTCCATCCCTGTCTAATCAGACCTTTCCCAGTGGCACACTCACATACTCCTGTTTCACGCCAAGCCCTGGTGAGTCTAGCCTCATCTGGACACTAGAAACCACAAAGAGGCATCCAGCCTGGCACTGCCCACCAACCAGATGTGTAAGGTGCCACCTCCTCTGTCATCTGTAAATGTTTGCACAGACACCTCACAGTTTTACCCCAGTATCCAAACAGGTCTACCTTTGCCCCTTTCCAGATGAAGGCTTTCCCGTAAGTCACCGAAGCTCTCAGCACCTGTGTCCCGCTCTATGGCCAGGATGGAGGACAGAGCCAGCTTCTCTGAGTTGTGAGTAGAAGCTTAGAGAATGGCTCTTGGTCTACAGCCATGACTGCCCTGTGTCTTAGCAGACTGACCACACCCTCAAAAACCTCTCTGCCCCATCCTTCCCACAGAAAGAACCCACAGAGCTATCGGGGGTCAGGGCATGACTGGGTTAGTCTTTTATTAGCCATTTTACACAACACACAGCCCGGATTAAAACAGCCAGGTTATGGGCTGGAGAGTTGGTTCAGTGGTTAAGAGCATCTCTTGTGCTTGTGAAGGACCCAGGTTCAAGTCCCAGCACCCGCATGGAGGCTCACCACTTCCTCAGGCACTAGGCATGCCTGTGGGGCACAGACATGCCTTCAGGCAAAGCACTCACGTGAGTATAATAAATATTTTTAACAATTTTTTTTTTTTGGCCAGGCGTGGTGGCACACGCCTCTAATCCCAGTTCTCAGGAGGCAGAGGCTGGTAGATTTCTGTGAGTTCAAGGCCAGCCTGGTCTACAGAGTGAATACCAGGGCAGCTGGGACTACATAGTGAGACCCTGTCTCAACAAAACAAAACAAAACAAAACAATACAAGGGAGGGGAGTGCAGTTCTCAAGTGTTTGGTGAACCTAGCAAAGACAAGTAAGGAATGACATTAATAAACACAGTGATGTTTTACTGTCCCAAGATGGGTAGTCTATGACAGAAAGCAAAGGCCACCCAGAAAACAATGAGCCCTTCTGGGAGAAAGGGGTTCCTCTTGGCTGGAGCATTTCAGGCATGCAAGAAGCAAGGAGGTATGGGTAGGGAGCGTAGCTTGGCAGCGAAAGGCCACTCCACCCTGTGAGTTCCTTCCCTTCTTTGGGACTCAGTTTTCTCAACTGTAAAACAGAAGTCCAGGAAAAGCCAGGCCTGGTGAGCCTGCTGTGCTCTCAGGGTGGCTTGGGGTGGCCTGTGAGTGCCGACTACATCCCAGGATTCCCCAGAGTCTGTAAAACTACTCCCACTTTTGTTTACTTTGTTTGAGGCAGGGTCTCACTATGGAGACCAGGTTGGCTTCAAACTCACAGAGACCTGCCTCCTAAGTGCTATCGACTTTTTTTTTTTGTTTCTGGTTTTTTTTGTTTTGTTTTGTTTTGAGACAGGGTTTCTCTGTGTAGCCCTGGCTGTCCTGGACTCCCTTTGTAGACCAGGCTGGCCTTGAACTCACAGCGATCCGCCTGCCTCTGCCTCCTGAGTGCTGGGATTAAAGGCGTGTGCCACCACCTCCCGGCTCAACTTTTATTTTTTTTTAGCTGGAATGTCAGCAGGAGAGACAGCTCAGTGGGTAAAAGTGCTTATGGTACAAACATGAGGATCCGAGTCCCAATTCCCAGAAACCAGGTAAAAAGCCTGATGGAGTAGTACGTGTGTGTGTGTGTGTGTGTGTGACCCCAGTGCTTGGTAAGAGGAGTCAGAGAGATTCTGGGGGACTCTCTAGCCAGCCAGTCTAATTGAAAGAATGAACCTCAGACTCAATGAGAGACTCTGTCTCAGATAGATAGATAGATAGACAGACAGACAGACAGACAGACAGACAGACAGACAGACAGACAAAAACTTTGAATGATAGAGGAAGGATAGACTGAAGTTAATCTCTTGCCCTCCATACATGCATACAAAGGTCAGAGTACTCAACACACACACACACACACACACACACACACACACACACACACGCACACACATACACAGGAAGGTAAGCATATGGCTCAGTGCGCAAGACCCTGGGATCCATCTCCAGCACCAACCAACAATGTGAACAGTATGGAGACACCAAAGTGTTAACTGTCAGGACCAAACCACATTCCTGGGTCTACCTAGGAATGAAGCACACTCCTGCCAAACTCGTGGAATGCATGCGTCACTGATTAGGAGGCAGTCACCCCGCCCTCCTCGACTGCTTAGATGTTCTATTCTTCGGCCTGTGCACGTAGGTAGAGTAATATTTAATTGGACAGGCAGGTACGATACTCCACTCTCACGTGCTGCAGGCACCCTCCCTCACCAGCCCAAAGGTGGAGGGATATGGCACAGCCTATGAATGGGATGTCCTTAAAGGGTGTGGCCAGCATTGATGAGGCAATGTCATTCCACTGGCACACAATCCTCAACTGGTTCTCTCTCTCTGTCTCATCTGCATCAGTGTATGCACCCCACAGCACAAGTGTGAAGGTCAGAGGACAGTCCACTGGAGAAAGTCCACTCCTTCCACCTTGTGAGTCCTGGGGCTCAAACTCGGGTCATCACACCAGAGAGTACGTACTTTGACCTGCAGAGCCATCTCACTGCCTTCTAAAAAAAACAACAAAACTAACCACCTCCAGTTGCCTAAACTGGCCAGAACTCATTGGTTAGCCAAGGATGACCTTGGCTGATCCTCCTGTCTCTATCTCCCAGGAGCTGGGATTTGCATAGACCTCGACACTGCATCTCAACTACTCAAGTACATGGATCCTGATGGAAACGCTAACTTCTACTAAGTGGCAAACCCACGAAAGGGTCTCCAGAGCAATGTTACCATTTGTGCCAAATTGGACCAAGGAAAAGTTGAATGAAGAGCCAACAAGACCCAGACTTTACTTGATAAAAGGTATAAATATAAATTCCCCCGGAGCTAGCCAGAGCATAACCTAGCTAGCTTAAGCTAGCACACCTTAACCAGGCACCTCGAAGGTAGAGGCAGCAGGAACAGGAGTTCAAGGCCACCCTGAACCTCTCAGCCAGACTCCACCTCCTAACAAAAATTGTCAAACGTGGTAGTACAAACCTATTTTCCAGGCACTTGGGAGACAGAGACAGAAAGATCGAGAATTCAAGGTCAGCCTCCACTGCATAGCAGGGTTGAGAGCAGCTTAATGCACATCGGACCCTCTCTTAAAGTTTGTGTTTTGCTTTTTTTTTTTTTTTTTTTTTTTTTTTTTTTTTTTGGTTTTTCGAGACAGGGTTTCTCTGTGTAGCCTTGTCTGTCCTGGACTCACTTTGTAGACCAGGCTAGCCTCGAACTCACAGCGATCCGCCTGCCCTCCCGAGGGCTGGGATTAAAGGCATGCGCCACCACGCCCAGCATTGCTTTTTTTTTTTTTTCTTATTTTTAAAAATATTTTATTTAATTTTAATTTATGTGCGTTGGTGTTAGGGTGTCAGATCTTAGAGTTACAGAGAGTTGTGAGCTGCCATGTGGCTGCTGGGAATTGAACCCTGGTCCTTTGGAAGATCAGGCGGTGCTCTTAAACACTGAGCCATCTCTCCAGCCCTTTGCTTTGTTTTTCAAGACAGCATTTTTCTGCGCAGCTCTACCTGTCCTAGAACTCGTTTTGTAGACCAGGCTGGCCTCCAACTCACAAAGATCTGCCTGCCTCTGCCTCCCGAGTGGTGGGATTAAAGGTGTACAGCACCACTGCCCAGCCCCATCTTCTGGAGAAACACACATGGCACAGTTTGAAGAAAGTCTGGAACAACCTCCTCACATTCTTTCTCGGCAATTGAAGATGCTCTGTGGAGCCTGCAGGTTGTAAAATGACACTTTAGATTCAAAATGGAATCTGGGTTGGCGGGTCACCCTCCCTCTCCTGTGTAGCTCCTTATCAACCCTCCTTGCTAGCACTTTGATTTTTGTTTTTGGGTTTGTTTGTTTGTTTGTTTTTAAGACAAGGTTTCTCTGTGTAGCCTTGGCTGTCCTAGACTCACTTCATAGACCAGGCTGGCCTCAAACTCACAGCAATCCTCCTGCCTCTACCTCCGGAGTGCTGGAATTAAAGGCGTGCACCACCATGCCCAGCCAAGCACTTTGATTTTAAGCCTCGGAATTGTGGGAGAGTAAACATCATTGTTTTAAGCCACCCAGGTGGAGGCTGTGATCCTTTGTCAGATTGCTCAAGGTAACCTTGCCATAGCATAGGGACAGGGGTGAGGCCAGGCATTTGCTCTCCTATCTGCTTTCCTTTCTTTTCTTTAAAAATTATTATTTATTTATTTATTATGCATACAGTGCCTGCATGTACACCTGTAGACCAGAAGACCAGACCCTCCTATCTGCTTTTCTATCTCCCACATATCCCATAATGAGCATGGATACCTTAGAGAAGAAAGGCAGAAGTGGGAGAGGGAAGGAGAGAGTAGCCCAAGAAGCCCATGGATAAGAGTTTAGCAGACAGGGGCTGGAGAGATGGCTCAGAGGTTAAGGGCATTGACTGTTCCTCCCGAGGTCCTGAGTTCAATTCCCAGCAACCACATGGTGGCTCATAACCATCTATAGTGTGATGCTCTGATGCTCTGAAAGCCTGGAGGTCTACATGCAGGCAGAGCACTGTATACATAATAAATAAATAAATCTTTTATTTTTTAAAAAGAGTTTAGCCGACATTCTGGGACAAGGGTGAATCTCAAAGCCTCTCCCCTATCATTCCTCTTCTAAGCCAAGAGACTGTGGGCAAGTCTGTCCCTTCTCAGCTTCAGTAGACTTGGTTGTTCAGGAGAATGAGGACAGCCCAGCCCTCCTCCTCCTCAGGGAGGCTTCTGAGTGCAGCTCTGCATACATGGGAAGTGCCTAGTGCCAAGCCCACCATGCAGGGAAGGCTCCCTCCGCCAGTGCTGGGTACAAGCCCACACCAGGATGCATCTATGCTTCAGAGCCACCCCCTGGCCTGTACAGGGGCAGAGCAAGCATCCAAGGTCCCCTCCTCTCTTTCCTCACCCATGCTCTGTGCCTCCTAAGAGTGGCCAGAGCTGGCCTGGCTCAGCCAGCACCACCTGTTTGCTGTCGTCTCTCACCACAGAGAAAGGCCACCCACCTCCCCTTTCCCCAGCTTGCCTGTCCTGCCCTGTCATCTACGTTTCCACGTTCCCACTCCCACAGCCCTGTGTCCCACCCAGGCTTCCTGCCTACCCTCACCTCATCTCCTTTTGGGAGCCTCCACCCAGACTGGGACTATTTAGCACCCACATTCTACCTCAAGCAGCCTGTGGGGGCAGCAAGGTGAGGTCAAGTCTACTCCAAGTCTAGGCAACTCTGCATGCGTGCATGCCCGCTTACAGCACCTACTCCGCTACCCTCAGGGTCTGGGGAAGATAATAGACCTGGGTCAAGGAGATAGCTCAGTAGGTAAAATGTGTTACCCCATCAGCCTGAGGACCTCAGTTTGCTTTTCCAGAACCCACATACAAGCTGGCGTAGTAAAGAGCATCCAGGCCAGCTAGCCTGTGAAACAAACACAGCAGCAAGTAACAAGCATACTCTGTCTCAAATAAGCCAGAAGGCAAGGGCTGACACCCATAAAACACACAGGTACACACACACACATACACACACAGACACACTATATACATACACACACACCAAAGGTACACACACACTATAGACATTCACACATACATGCACACACACACACACCACGGATACATACACACATACATGCACTCACCATAGATGCATGCAGACACACCACAAATACACACGAACACACATGCATGTGCGAGCATGCACACACACACAGCACACACAAATACACACATGCACATACACACATACAGGTGCACACCACAGTAAGATGTTTTTGGATTGGGGGCTGAGGATTTGGCTCAGTTGGTAGAGTGTCTGCCTCGCCCACACAAAGCCTGAACTCTATCCTCAGCACCACACACACCAAGTCTGTTCTCCATTCCTGTACTCCTAGCATTTGGAAAGTAGAAAGCAAGAAGATCACAAGTTCAAGGTCATCCTTGGATAAATATCAAGTTTAAAGTGATGCCAGCCTGGGATATATGAAACCTACCTTTAAAAAAAAAAAAGAAAAGAAAGAAAGAAAAGAGGAAGAGGAAGAAGAGGACAAAGAGATGACTCTGCCAACAAGGCTAGTGGGCCCATGCAGGATGGGATGCTGATGAGCCCCAGTCATATGACCTAGAGCGGTGCCTGCTCAGTGTGGTCAGAATCACTTGATGGTGGATTTCTCCCTTCCTCCTCAGGTGTGTGTGCAACAAATGTGGCTCAGTGCACTCTCAGAGCACTTGCTGCTTTTGCAGAAGACTTGGGTTGGGCTCCCAGCACCCACATGGAGGCTCACAACTGTTCATAACTCAGTTCTGGGAAATCCTGCACCCTCTTCTGACCTCTGAGGGCACCCAGCATCTTACATGATGCACATGTATATACATGCAAGCAAAACACACATAAAAATAGATTTTTTTTTTTTTGGTTTTTTTGAGACAGGGTTTCTCTGTGTAGCCTTGACTGACCTAGACTCACTTTGTAGACCAGCCTGCTCTCAAACTCACAGCGATCCACCTCCCTCTGCCTCCCAAGTGCTGGGATTAAAGGCATGCACCACCACCGCCTGGGCAAAATAGATACATCTTTTAAAAAAAATTAAAAAACAGAGCTTTCACAGCAAATGCCACCCACTATTGGGCAGTCAGTGACAGAGGGTGGCAGGAGAAAGATTATTTATTTATTGTATATAAGTGCTTTATCTGAGGAAGAGGGCATTGGATCACATTACAGATGGCTGTGAGCCACCATGTGGTTGCTGGAAATTGAACTCAGGACCTCTGGAAGAACAGCCAGTGCTCTTAACCTCTGAGCCATCTCTCCAGCCCAGAAAGATGTATTGAACATTTTTAATCCAGAACCACAAAGCCATAAGACTGCAAAGATGGCAAGTGGGGCATATTGTCCTTCCAAGCTTGGAGACGTCAGGAGAGCTGCCCCAGGTCTCCCACCCAGGTCCCTTGCTACCCAACCCCACCTCTCAATAACCCCTGCTGGATGGAGCAGCAGAAAAGAAAAAGTGAGCAGGGCATGCTGGGTCCTGGGAGAAGTCAGCACAGCGTAAGTCCTCAGAGATAAACAGGGTCTGGAAGGCGTTTGAGGGTCCGTAATGGGAATGTGCCGGGTTGGTGCTCCAGCACACAGTGCCCCTTGCAGCATAAGGCCAAGACTGAGGAGGTCAGAAGGGCCCAAATCCAGCGCAAGCTAATCTCAGCAGCTTTGCTCTAAGGCCTCTGGGTCCCAGAAGCTCCCAGGTGGCTTGAGGGGCAGAGGAGCAGGCCAACAACCCCCCAGCCCCCACCTCCACTCCAGCAGCTGTCCCTTGGCAGGCTTTGGACGTGCCCTTCCTGTTGTGACAGCTCTATTTTCTGTGCGACTGGTTCCAGCCGTGGCTCCGGTTTCAGATTGCAGCACGTGCACTCATTAAGGCACTAGGCGTATCATGTGGGCACCAGAGAGAGCCCCACTGCTGCCAAGCCTGGCCTTGCTAATCACAGGTCAGAGCATTCCTACAGTGTGCCCGGAGAGCTAACCACCCAGTGCCAGACTCTGCCTAGGACTGCCCAGGACCCAGCACCCATGCGCAGCCCACACAGGCAGAGAACTTCCCACAGGGCAACTGGCACTTCCTTATTAAAACCCCACAGACATAAGGCTGACTCTAGCCAGCTCTTCCCTAGCCCATAAGAGCTCCCCTACACCACTGTTAAACTAAGTCTCCCAGTCCAGCACAGCCATCCAAAGGATGCACTCATTGGGAACTGTTTGTTCAGTTCGCTCGTGACCCGATTGCATAGCGCCTAGGAATTTCATGATAGGGCTGTTCAGCGAAAGCTCTTGCGTGCCTGCAGTGGCTGAGGCCTTTGGGGAGGAAAGAGAGGGATTGTTAAGGGCATATGTCCTCAGACGAAGGCACGGGCATGACTGGGACAAGCATTCTACATGCGGTAGAGAAATGGGTGGTTTTTCTTGTAGCACCTGGACATTTTAAAAAACAATTTATAGATGGATGTGGTGGTGCATGCCTTTATTCTAGGCACTTTGGAGGCAGAGACAGGTGGATCTCTGTGAGTTCAGTAATATTTCTTTTTTTGTTTTTGTTTGTTTGTTTGTTTGTTTGTTTTGAGACAGGGTTTCTCTGTGTACTCTCGGCTGTCCTGGAGTCACTTTGTAGACCAGGCTGGCCTTGAACTCACAGCGATACACCTGTCTCTACCTCCTGAGTGCTGGGATTAAAGGCATGCACTACCACTGCCGGCTTTTTTTTTTTTTTTTTTTTTTTTTAGGTTTTTCAAGACTGGGCTTTTCTGTGTAACCCTGTCTGACCTGGACTCACTTTGTAGACCAGGCTGGCCTCTAACTCACAGAGATCTGCCTGCCTCTGCCTCCAAGTCCTAAAAGTGCTCTTTAAAGTACATGAAGGGGCTGGTGGTTAAGAGTGTTTACTGCTCTTGTAGGCTGTAGTTTGCCTCCCATTACACAGCACCCTCTGCTGGCCTCTATAGGCACGGACACTCACAGGAATATACTATCTATGCACATAACTAAACGCAAATGAAATCATTTTTAATTTTTGTTGTTATGGGGGGGCAGGGTCTTTCCACAGAGCGCTGGCTGTACAGGAATTCACTATTATAGACCATGCTGGCCTCCAGCTCACAGAGATCTGCTGGGAGCATAGCTCAGTTTAGTGGAGTGCTTGCCTTGCAGGCACAAAGCCCGAGGTTCCATTTTTAGCATCTCATAAATTGGGCACTTTGGCAGATGTCTGCAATCCTAGCTCTCAGGAGGCGGAGGCAGGAGGAACAGAATTTCAAGGTCACCCTTGGTTACATAGCAAGTTCAAGCCCCACCCCCACCCTGTGCCAGGCTACATGAGGACCCTGTCTCTGATGTGGAGTGGGAAGGGGGCGAGAGGTAAAGGTAGAGGGGAGGGGGCAGGAGGTATAGAGGTAATTTCCCATCTGCCCGAATTCCTCTCCTCTTATCTTCTCTCTACCCCTATCACCTGTATCACTTAGATCTTAGGTCAGTGGGCATAGTTGTTACAAATGACCGGTCAGTACTAGTATAACACTATTGACAGCCGGGCGTGGTGGCACACGCCTTTAATCCCAGCACTCGGGGAGGCAGAGGCAGGCGGATCACCGTGAGTTTGAGGCCAGCCTGGTCTACAAAAGCGAGTCCTAGGATAGCCAAGGCTACACAGAGAAACCCTGTCTCAAAAAACAAAACAAAAAACCACTATTGACTAAAGTTCACAGGATACATTAGGAGTCGTTGCTTTTTGCTGTTTTCCATGGGGTTTGACCAATTCCTGGCTTTACCCTTACCTTATCCTGCAAAGTCCTTCCATCGCCCTCAAAATCTGCACTCTGTGCTCACAACTCTAATCCCAGCACTTGGGAGGCAGAGGCAGGAGGATCATAAGTTCTAGTATAGCCTGGGCTATAATAAGAATTTTTTTCAAAAACAGTTTGTAAAGAAAAATTGAGAATTAAAATGCAGGCATGTGGTGGTCCATGCCTCTAATCCTAACACTTGGGAGATAAAGGCAGAAAAAAAAAATAGGAGTTTAAATTCATCTTTAGCCACATAGTAAGTTCAAAAACTACTTTGAGCTATGTAAGATCCTGTCTCAAAACAAAACAAAACAAAACAAACAAACAAACAAAAAAACAAATAAAATGAAAAATCTTAAAATGGCCCAGTGGGTAAAAACTACACTGTGTGCTGACTGGATAGTTTTATATCAATTTGACACATATTAAAATCATATGAGGAGGGCTGGAGAGATGGCTCAGTGGTTAAGAGCGCCGCCTGCTCTTCCAAAGGTCCTGAGTTCAATTCCCAGCAACCACATGATGGCTCACAACCATTTGTAATATGATCTGGCGCCCTCTTCTGGCTTGTAGGAGTACATGCAAACAGAGCACTGTATACATAATAATAAATAAATCTTTAAAAAAAATAAATACATAAAATCATATGAGGAAGGAACCTTAATTGGGGAAATGCCTCCATAAGACCCAGCTATAAGACATTTTCTCAACAGTGATTGCTGAGGAGGACCCAGCCCATTGTGGGTGATGCCGTCCCAGGGCTGGTGGCTGAGCAGGCCATGAGGAGCAAGCCAGTAAGCAGCACCCCTCCATGGCCTCTGCATCAGCTCCTGTCTCCAGGTTCCTGCCCAGTTTTGAGTTCCTGTCCTGACTTCATTCCATGATGAACAGTGATGTGGAAGTGTGAGCCAAATAAACCTCCTCCTCCCCAACTTCCTTTTGGTCCTGGTGTTTCATCACAGCAACAGAAACCCTAAAGCGCTCTGCAAGCCTTGACAACCTGAACTTGATTTCAGGAAGCCACAGGGGGAAGAGGAAGCCAATACCGAAAGTTGTCCTCTGACCACACAGCCGAGCGTCCACGCATACTCACCCACTCACACGCACACACAAAAATACATAATGTAATTTTTAAAAATTAATTAATCAAGAAAAACAAAACTGACAGGGTCTCTCTGTGTAGCCTTGGCTATCCTGGACTTACTCTGTAGACCAGGCTGGCTTCAAACTCACAGGGATCCGCCTGCCTCTACCTCCCGAGTGCTGGGATTAAAGGTGTGCGCCACCATACCTGGCTCAGCAAGGTGTGTTTTAATTGGGTCTTAAGAGCAGAGCAGGATTCTGTAGGAGGAGGGCAAGAAGACTCCAGGAGGATGACCAGGGTGGACCATGGCCTTGAGGCAGGGCATCAAGGAGTCCAGGTGACATGGATGGGTAGGTAGGGCATTTGCAACTGGGAAAGCCACTCCTGTCCAAGTGGCCAGCCAGGTCAGGTGTGGGCTTGTGGGTTGATGCTCCTAAGCCAGGACAGCTGCTGGGCAAAAATTTCCACTTGTCTCCTGGCTTCCTGAAGCCCTCAAAGCCTTTCTGTTTGAGCTCCCTTGCTGGTAAGGCAGGAGATGCAGCGCCCTCCAGGCCGGATGTGGGTGTCTGGTGTCACACTGGGACACACCCCCAGCTTTATGGCTATGACTCAGCCTTCACTCAGCTCAGGGCTCTTCCAGCCTAGGGCACACCCTCCCCTGGCTCCACCATACCCACTGTTCTTCATACGCCAAGGGGCAGGAGCTAGGAACTGCCCGCCCAGGGGACAACGGGAAGAGAGAGAGGGCAGCTCCTACCAGCAGGTGTGTCATTTTCTCTGCTAAGAATAGCAGAGAGACAACAAATCCCGGGCCCAGGCCCAAGTACATAGGTTCAGCCACTAGTCCTGCCCAAATGGCAGGCAGGGAAACCTGTCACTCTTATGTCACTGAGTCTCTCCAACGAGACAGGCTCAGAGAAGCCAGATTGACATGGGCCAGATTCACACAGCAAGAAGGTGGCAGAGATTCTCCCAGGGACTCCAATGTCAGGGTCCAGGCTTTTTTTTGTTTGTTTTTCGAAACCGGGTTTCTCTGTGTAGCCGTGGCTGTCCTGGACTTGCTTTGTAGACCAGGCTGGCCTCGAGCTCACAGTGATCCGCCTGCCTCTGCCTCCCAAGTGCTGGGATTAAAGCTTGGTTTGGGTCCAGGCTCTGAAGTCACATTAATTGGCGAAGGAGGAAGGCCCCACCCACTATTGGTGGGGCCTTCCAGGGGCTGGCAATTCTGCATTTTCTTTTTCTCCCCCCCCCTTTTCCCCCTGAAACAGGGTTTCTCTGTGTAGCCTTGGCTGTCCTGGACTTACTTGTAGACCAGGCTAGCCTGGAACTCACAAAGATCCACCTGCCTCTGCCTCCCAAGCGCTGGGATTAAAGGGGTGCACCACCATGCCCGGCAATTCTGCATTTTCTAAGAAAGCAGGTTGAGCAAGCCATTGGTCCACTGAGCAGCACTCATTCATGACCTCTGCATCAGCTCCTGCCTCCAGGTTTCTGGCCTGTTTGAGCTCCTAGCCTGACTTCCCTGGATAATGGATAAGCTAGGCTATAAGATGAAACAGACCTGGGATCTGACTTTCACACGAACTCTGGTGCCCCATATTTGACCATGTCCCCTGGAGAGGGAAGCCTGGTGGCACTCAGGGGAAGGATAGCAGGCTACCAAGAAGAGACTTGATACCCTATGAGCATACACAGGGGGAAGAGGTCCCCCTCAGTCACAGTCATAGGGGAGGGAAGTAAGGGGAAAATGGGAGGGAGGGAGTGGGAGGACACAAGGGATGGGATAACAATTGAGATGTAATATGAATAAATTAATAAAATATACATATTTTTTAAAAAAGATGAAATAGACCTATCTGGTGACATCCATGGGAGTGGAGTAACAGAAGGAAGCACTGATTCAGGTCAGGGTGAGAGAGGCAGGAGGAGGTACTAGGCAGCAGGGGCCCCTAGCCACAGCTCAGCAGAGCGAACCAGACGCCAACAACTCAGCCTGTGAGATCTTGGAGCAGTTCTGACCCTGTGGAACAAATGTCTTTTCCAGACCCAGGGGCAGTCACCTTGAGGCCAGCAGCCAGCCCTTCTAGAGCACCTGACACCTGAGCACCAGGCCCCTCCTCCCCTCCTTCCTCTCAGCCTTCCTTTCTCGCCTGCCTGTCTCCTTGACCCCAGAGTCTTGGAAGCAAAGACCTAGCTGCTTGTCCACAGCTGAGCTAAGTAGTAAATGACCTTTGTGCTTGGTTGACAAAATGGAAGGGGGAAAAAAAGCAAAAACAAAACAAAAAAATAAAAACAAAAAAGCCCCAGCCTTCTGCTTGCTGGGGAAGAATTCCTATAAGCCCAGATTCCTATAGACCATTTTGTTGAAGCTCACTTTATAGTTAAAGATGAACAACCTTGAACTTCCGGTCTTCAGGGAGGGCAGAGGGGTCTCGGGAGGGAAGGCTGGGATCACAGGCATGCGCCAGCAGCCACCAAGCTCAACTTAGACCTCCTTTCTTTTCACTCTAAGTATTGATTTCATCTTAATTAGTAGAAGATGCAGGAAATGGGACTGGCTGGTGACTGCCTCGCCACTAGGTTGTTAACCTTAAAACAGTATTATTTTATAACTGTGAGCAACTGATCTCTCCACAGGAAGTCCCTCTAAGAAAGTCATTTCTATGACGGGGCCAACCCCTTTCCCAGGCCTGCCCTCTGCTGGCTGCTGAGGACTGCTCCCAGCTCTCTTCCACATCTACAATCTGCCTTCTCATCCCATCAGCTCCCCTGCTGCCTTCCCTGGCCTGCATCCTCAGTACGGGGCCCGCCCCACCCTCATCACTTCTCTAAGAACACCAATCTTGTCACTCTTGCTCCAGTGGCTGCCTAGTACCTACAGAAAGGGTCCAAATTCCTTAGCCAGGCACCCAGCATCTTTTATAAACTGCGCCCCTCCCCTTCCCCACTCCCCCACCTCACCTGCCTCTCCTTGACCCCAACAGGGTTTCTCTCTGAGTAATAGCTCTGGCTGTCCTGGACTTATTTTGTAGACCAGGCTGGCCTCGAACTCACAGAGACCCGCCTGCCTCTGCCTCCCCAGTGTTGGGATTAAAGGTGTGGGCCACCACTCCCAGCTGCTTGTGTTCTTTGTGAAATGATCTCAAACTGTTTTCTAGTCTCCCATGCTGTTTCTGTCCATTTGCTGTTACGCAGAGCACAGCTTGAAAAACCAGCCCTGAGTACACACTAGTCCCTACTTGGTTTTTTGTTTTTGTTTTTTAGGCAGGGTCCCTCACTGGGACCTAGAGCTCTCCGATTGGGCTAGACTGGCTGGCCAGTGAGCCTGGGGATCTGCCTGTCCCCACTTTCCCAGAACTGGGATTGTAAACACACATCACCATTTTTTTCTCTTATGAGTTCAGTGGTTCAAACTTCAGGTCAAATGCTTGCATGGGAAGGACTATAGTGAATGCGCCAAGTCCTCAACCACAGTTACTTCTTTATTTTTTTTTTTCCTGTACCTTTTTTGAGACCCTACTGCACATCCTCTTAGACTTCCCAGACATCCGTGGATGAGACAGTGCAGACTCCAGGCCAGAGCAGCACAGATGAGGCTGCTCCGTCCTTCCGGATGTGGGCTGGGTGGGGTAGCTTTTGGATGGGGCTGGTTTTTCTTTTCTTTCGTTCTTTTTTTTTTTTTTTTTGATTTTCCAAGACAGTGGTTCTCTGTGTACCCTTGACTGTCCTAGACTCACTTTGTAGACCAGGCTGGCCTCGAACTCACAGCGATCCGCCTGCCTCTGCTTCCCGAGTGCTGGGATTAAAGGCGTGCGCCACCACGCCTGGCTCTTTTCGTTTCTTAAAGATTTATTTATTTATTATGTATACAGTGCTCTGCCTGTTTGTACACCTGCTGGCCAGAAGAGGACATCAGATGACATTATAGATGGATGTGAGCCACCATGTGGTTGCTGGGAATTGAACTCAGGACCTCTGGAAGAGCAGTCAGTGCTCTTAACCCCTGAGCCATCTCTCCAGCCCCTTGAACTCACAGATATTTGCCTGCCTCTGCCTGTCAAGGGCTGGGATTAAATGCCTGCACCATCTCTACCACCACCAGGCCTGTTCTAGTACCTTTCTCAGCCAGAGGGGGTAGAAAGGCACAGGCTAACTTCCACCTGGCAGACGTGGAAACAAAGCTCAGAGAGGCTTAGTAACTAGTTTGCAGTCACACAGAAAGGCAGCTCAGCGAGGCAAGGGCCCTGGTCTGTAGACCCCCTGGTCCTGCCACTGAGCCATTAACACTAAAATCTTCCCCACACGTCTTTCAGTGCCTAAACTCACACACAGCTGAAGAATAATAAGAATCATCGGTTTTTCCATTCCCCAGGCTCTCCCCCTGGGAATCGTCCCACTGTTGTGACCAGGTGTTTCCTTGCTGTCACGCTCTGGCCTCCACCTCTCCTTTTCCCACATGAAAGCAGTCTCCTGCCTAGAGCCATTCAGGAAGTCACATGGGAAACTTCAATAGTACCTTCTGCCCCTCAGAGGCTGTGTGACCCCTGAGAAGTCCCTATCATTTTCTGGGTCCGCCCCCTTTTGTCCAGTGAAGGTTGAATCTTTGAGGGTTGAAGTTTCTGGATCACATGATGCACCTCTCAAGCTAGCTGTATTTTTTTGTTGTTGTTGTTTAATTCAGTGCCCTTAAGGCTCTGTGAAATGTCATTTGCAGAAGCCATTAACCATATCACAGTGCTGTCCGGTGACACTGAGGTCTGTGGGTCCTTACCTCACTATGGAGAGTGGCACAGTGCCCAGGGCTGGCTGCCTTGAGATCCCCTTCCTCCCACTGTTCACGCACCCCTCCCAGCCCCTGAAGTTCAGACTGGAGAAATCTACCTACCTGCAAGCTAAGATCAGGCCAGGCTTCTGCCAACCTCTCCTAAAACACAGCAGTATCCAAACCCCACAGTCCCAGGATGGACATTAAAGGTTCCTGTTTTCCCTCTTCTCCCTAAGAGGTCTCTGGGCAGTGGGCTCACAGCTGGCGGCAGTGCGAATGTGCGGACTGAAACCAGGTGACTCAGTAGAAGGAGGGATCCCACGGTAGGCTTGGAGCAGCCACTGAAAAGGACAAGGCGAGGGTTCCACTCTTGGGCAGTGCTATGGGTGGCAGATGCTTTGGATGGGCTGTTACAGCCTTATCCACAGGGCAGGGACCCAGGAAAGAAGCTGAGGCCTGACTGGTAAACCAGCTGTGGTCCCTGTTAGCCTTGCTGGGATACAGTGGGCAATCCATGGCTTGGATGATGGCCACACAGTTGCCTACTTTAGAATAATAGGATTATGGGATAGAGAGACAGCTCAGGTCCAGTTCCCAGCACCCACCTATAACAGTGGCCCTAGGGGATCCCAATGCCCTTTGCTGGCTGCCCAGATAATGCATGAGCCTGGTACACATGCATGCATGCGGAACACCTACACACATAAATATATAGCTTTAAGCATTTGGGGGGAAAAAAGCGCTGGGTGTTGTGGCACACACCTTTAATTACAGCACTTGGGAGGCAGAGGCAGACAGGTCTCTGTGAGTTCAAAGCCAGCCTAGTCTACAAAGCAAGTCCAGGACAGGCTAGGCTACACAGAGAAACCCTGTCTCGAAAAAACAAACAAGCCGGGCCTGGTGGCACATGCCTTTAATCCCAGCACTCGGGAGGCAGAGGTGGGTGGATCGCTGTGAGTTCGAGGCCAGCCTGGTCTACAAAGTGAGTTCAGGACAGCCAAGGCTAACACAGAGAGACCCTGTCTCGAAAACCCAAAGAAAAAACAAACAACGAAAAAATCTGCAAGAAAAAAAAAAGGAACCCCAGGATGGTGGAGGGTGTTCCTCGTGTAACGGGAGTTCCCAGGCAGCCTTGTTCAGCAAGGCTCACTCCTGGATCTCCTGCTTTCTCCTTGAGAACAACGTCAGAGGCCAGGAGCCTCCCACCCATGCCCTCCCTACCTGGAGCAGCCCCTGGTGCCCCAATAGGACCCCTTAGTCTTCCCTCAACCCACCGCCTGACATTGTGTCAGTTCCAGGCTGCTATGGCCTGAGCTCAGAGAATCACCTGCCTCTGCCTCCCAAGTGCTGGGATTAAGGGTGTGTGCCACTATGCCTGGTGATTTTTTTTTTAGATTTATTTTATGTGTATGAGTGTTTTTTTGTATACATATGTGGATCGCATGCATGCCTGATACATCCCCGTGGAGCTCAGAAGAGGCATCAGAATCCCTATGACTGGAGTTTATAGACAGTCGTGAACTACCGTGTGGGTGCTAGGAAGAGCAGCAAGTGCTCTTAGCCACTGAGCCATCTCTCCAGCCACACACACACACCCAAAAATAACCCATGAGGCATTTTTATATAAGAAAAATCAGCCAAACATGGAGGATCTCACCTGAAATCCCAAAACTTGGGAGGCTGAGGCAGGAGGATCGCTATGAGTTTAAAGCCAAGCTGGATTACAGAGTAAAGCATTTTCAAATCCACTAGCCTGATCCTCAGAAAAGCTCTGAAGAAGAAAGAAAAATCAAATTAGTGAAACCTGGTGGGGAGGGGCATGCATGGCAGTCAGCAGAGCCTTGGCTGGATACAGGGCAAGATGCTGCAGACCCAGGGGCTGGTCCCCTGCTAACACCTCTACTTACCCTGGCAGGGAACAAAAGGCCACCTTTTGGGGGGAGGTGGTCAAAAAGGAGGAATCTTTTGTTTTTCTGTTCTTGTTAGCTCTTAAGTTGGTTTTATTTTGTATCTAGGGTAAGGTAACACTTTATTCCATAACATAGAATGTCTTCCTGGAGAATACTGTTTTTAACTTCAAAGCTTTGCAGATACAGTCAAGGCTAGGAAGAACCATACAAGATTTAAAAAAAAAAAAAAAAAAAAAAAAAAAAAGCATTTTCCCACAGGAAATGCTTCCTAAGTGAGAAATGGGAAACCCCAGGGTGCTGTTACCCCAACAGCAGGTCCTGAAAGCTCCCAGGGCACTTGGTTGACACAGTTCACATTAAATAACATGGTGGATACCTAGGTGCCAGGTCAGGGCCCTAAGGCCCAGCATTCCAGCTCTCCAGACTAGCCCGCTGCCCCCCACCACATGGCCTGACAGGGAGGTAATTGTGTCATCCAGAGGGAGTGTGCTGGTTTCTTGGAAAAGGATGGCCCACAGCTGAGGCCAAAGAAGTGGGTTGAGTCCGAGGTTGATGACACTGTGCAGGGAGTCAGCCAGGCAGGAGCCTTAGACCAGAGGGGTCTAGGACCGGCCCAAGCACAGGACAGTGGCAGAACCACATTGTAGAAAAGGCCTGCTGGACAAGTGTAGTCCCAAGACAAATGGTTACTCTAGCAAAGACTCAGGCGCTGGAGAAGAAGGGAGGCAGAGTGAGGGGGCTATCTGAGGATCTGGGGGCCACACTCAAGCACCTTGCTGACAAGGAAGCAGCCCCTGTGGGCAGCATGTAGACAGCAGGTTAACCCTGGGATAGTTCACACATACCATGCAGGTCTTGGGACCCAGCCATCATGAAGGGAAAGTAACGGGACTGTCACCCATTACAGTCCCAAAGAGGGTGAGTGCCTGAGCCCTGGGCCGAACAATGAGCTGTACTGTTTCCCTCTAGGAAACAGTACATGGTCCCTCTAGGCCTGCTTGGACACCAGAGGGTTCCTCGTGGTGTGTGTTCTGCCAAGTGTGCAGAGGAAACACCTGCCCCAGAATACGACATCACCACCGCAACAATCTCTGACACAAATCCATCTGGCGGGACTTCACTTACACCTAGCAACCGAGTCACCAACAAATCACCTATCGCTTATTCAAAAACAGCTGAGCATTGTCAGTCCTTCAATGGGTCGGTTAATCTGGCCAGGGACTCCCCTTCTCCAGACCTCATGAAGAGCAGGGCTGTAAGAACCAAGTGGGAAGCTGGGCATGGTGGCACACACCTTTAATCCCAGCATTTGGGAGGCAGAGGCAGGCGGATTTCTGTGAGTTCGAGGCCAGCCTGGTCTACAAAGTGAGTCCAGTACAGGCAATGCTACACACAGAGAAACTCTTTCTCGAAAAACCAACCAACCAAAGAACCAAGTGGGTACCGAAATAGTGAAGCTTAGCAGGAGCCAGCCTGGTCTACAGAACAAAGTCCAGGACAGCCAAGGTTACACAGAGAACCCCTGTCTCGAAAGACCAAAATGAACCCCACTTGCAATATGTGACAGCTGGTCCCCCCATACCCCTCCATATCCCCGGTGTCCAGGGAGATTCCTTGTAAACTGCTGCCGGCTGCCAGCAATGATGACAAAGCCAGATGCCTGAGCGACAGCAACCTCCCCGTGGGATCTATGTTCACCTGCCTCACTATGCCAGCCTTGCCTCCAAGCTGAAGTGACAGAAACTGGTCCCCCAGGATCATAGCAGCGGGGGCCTTGTAAAAGACAAATGCCTTTCTGCTCTGTGATTAAGCCAGAGGGGGTGAAACAGAATGGCTGTCAGGTTAGATTTTTTTTTCACAGCAGCAGGGCTCCAGGAAACGTGACACGCAACCTTTTGAAAGGTCTGGGTCCCCGGGAGCAGCCGGACAGAAGGTTCCCAGAAGACCCAGGGTCTTTGCTTGGCCCTTGACCAGTTTGTCCAGCCAGAGGCAAACATGGACCAAGTGATTATTCTTGGCCAGTTGGTGCAGCCACTTGTGCAGGACCAAGCTCCACCATGCCGAAGTGCCCCAAGGGTGACAAGGAGGTGTATTTTGCTGAGCGAGTGACGTCCCTAGGCAAGGATTGGGACCTACCTGAAGTGTGAGAAGTGTGGAAAGACACTGACCTTGGGGGGTCATGCTGAGCACGAAGGCAAGCCTTACTGCAACCATCCCTGCTACTCAGCCATGTTTGGGCCCAAAGGCTTTGGGCGAGGTGGAGCTGAGAGCCACACTTTCAAGTAGATCCAGGCTGTGGAAACTCCCCTTCTCCACCCAGACACAGGCCAGGCCTTACCCCTAGACAGCAGGGGCCGTCGGTAGCCCTTCATGCCCTTAATAAACCTGATCTTCAAAAAAAAAAAGAAACATGTCTTGTTTGTTTAGCTTTTTTTTTTTTAAGTGCAGAGATTAACGAATGTGAACACCTTTTAAGAAGCTGCATCATGATCAGGCAGTGGTGGCACATGCCTTTAATTCTAGCACACTTATGCAAAGGCAGGTGGATGTCTGTGAGTTCAAGGCTAGCCTGTTCTAGAGAGTGAGTCCTAGGACAGCTGAGGATGCAGAGACCCCCCCACCCCTACCCCCCACCCCTGTCTTGGGAAAAGGAGGAGGAGGAAGAAGGGAAGGAGAGGAGAAGGAGGAAGAGGAGGAGGGCTGGAGAGATGGCTCAGAGGTTAAGAGCACTGTCTGCTCTTCCAAAGGTCCTGAGTTCAATTCCCACACACCCATCACAACCATCCATAAGTTCTTCTTTTGGCATACAGGTATACATGCAGAAGAAGAACGAAGGAAGAAGGAAGGAGAAGAAGAAGAGGAGGAGGAAGAGGAAGGAGAAGGAGGAGAAGAAGACAGCAGGAGCAAGTGGCAGCTGCTGCATCAGGGGGCTGGAGAGATGGCTTGCATTTATGAGCACAGGTTGCTCTTGCAGGGGCTTGAGTTTGGTTCCCAAAACCCACTTTGGATAGCCTGTAGCTCCAGCTCCAGGGGATCTGGTGCCCTCTACTGGTTTCCTTGAGTTCTCTATACACACACACACACACACACACACACACACACACACACACACACACA
>OU015748.1:107634814-107645849 GCA_907169655.1 Acomys percivali
GCAAGAGAGAGGGGCGCCCTGGCCAGGGTGGTCTGTGCCGTCTACTCCACACACTGTTAGGTGCTCAACTCCCTACTAGTCTCTTAAGTGACTGTTTATACTCAGTGGCCACAGTGTCACGTGCCACCCGGGTCCCCACCCGAGAAGCCGCTCTAGGTGAATGCTTTTGGGCCTGGTGTTTCACCACAGCAATGGTAACCCTAACTAGGACAGACGTGTATGTTAACAGCTTGGCGGGCTGAGGCAGGAGGACAGCCTGGGCTACTTAGCAAGAGTCAATCTCAGAAAGGCAGTAACTCCTTTAAGACCAGCAGGCAAAGGCAGGCAGAATATTGGTGAGTTCGAGGCCAGCCTGGTCTACATAGCAAGTTCCATGACAGCCAAGGCAAGACTTTATCTTTAAAAAAAAAAAAAAAAAGACAAGAAAAACAGCAACAACAAACTGCCCCCCCAAAAAGAAAAAAAAAGAAGGAAAAGAAAACCCAACAATAACAACAACAAAAATCATTAAAATGTCTAACTCTTTAACGTATAATTTTAAAAACATCTAACTCTTTAACGTATAATTTTAAAAACAACTGACAATGAGCCAGGTGGTGGCAGTGCACTCCTTTAATCCCAGCACTCGGGCAGAGGCAGGCAGATCTCTGTGAGTTCGAGGCCAGCCTGGTCTATGAAGCGAGTTTCAGGACAGCCAGGGCTACACTGACTGGAAAAAACAAAACAAAATCAAAACAAAACAAAAAACAACCGACAAAAAAGAGAAAGGGTTTTTGAGGGGTAAAACACTTCCAGCGAGACACCACCTTGCCCAGATGCAGGGGTGAAAAACAAGCAAGTCTTCTGGTTTTCAGTCACCTCAGAACATCTCATCGCCCCCAGTCTGCAAGCGTGGCAGGCCTCAGGCTCAGCTGGCGCTTGCTTCTCTGCCTGCTAAGCCCGCTCCTCCTGGGCTTGCAGCAACCAGGATCCACCCCAGCTGCCTGAGAGCCCCCCCTGCCTGGCACAGAGGCTCCCGGGCTTCAGTGACAGCCAGTCTTTGGCCACACTGACTCCTCTCACCAGAAGAAGGGGCAGCTTTGCAATGTTCAGAGTAACGTGCTCTCTTTCTAACTCAAGCGTGCGTCGGTGTCAAATTTTCACATGAGGTTCAAGCTGCGCTTTCAAAAGAGGGAGTGCTTTGCCATTCAAAAGCACTTCGTGAGGCAACACACACACACACACACACACACACATGCACGCACACACACACATGCATGCACACACACACACGCACACACACACACACAAAACGATGCTCATTGGCTTAGGTGAACTGAATATATTTTCAATCTACAGTATTTTCAATTTAAGACAGGTTTGTGACTTGAAAAGTGGCTCAGCAGTTAAGAGCACTTGCTGCTCTTCCAGAGGACCCGGTTGGGTCCGCCCCCACGTTGGGTGGCTCACAACCACCTGAAACATCCCTTCCAGCAAGTATGATGCCCTCTTCTGGCCTCTGCGGGCACCTATGTTCACAGACACACAGACACACACATACACATGCACGCGCGCGCACACACACACAGACAGACACACATTAAAATAATAATAGTACTAATAATAGTAATAATAATAATAATAATAATAATAATAATAATAATAATAATAATAATAATAATAATAACAATAAAGACAGCTTTAAACTGGGCTTGTGGGTGCCAGTGTGTGACTCCGGCTACTCCCACATCAAGTCAGGGAGAATCACGAGTTCAAGGCCTGCTTGGGCTATAGCAAGAGCCCAGGGTCAGCCTGAGCAACTTAGTAAGATATCATCTCAAAATAAAAAGCAAGAGGAGGCTAGGAGGCTGGGCCGGTTGGAGAGGGCTTACCCAACAGTGCACACCAGGCCCTGAGGCCACTTTCAGCCCAATGACCAACAGATAGAAACGGGTTCGCCAGGACCCTGCCATCTCGGGTCAAGGGCCCCTTCTTTGACTAAAGGAGAAGAGGAGCCTCCAGCATTGGGATGACTTGTCCACGATCACAGCAGCAGAAAAGCGGGGCTTGAACCTATACTCTAAGCACCCCCACCTCAACTCCTACTCTATGCAGACATTCAGGTCACTACTCTGAGATCTTTCAATGTCTGGGCCTCGGGCCACTGGGGTCACCAATGGCTCTCCTAGAACTAACGTGGTCCCCTCTTACAAAAACGTACGAGAGAGAATCCCACAAAGCCAGGCTACTTCCTGCAGCGCAAGGAGGAAGCCACTCACCCCGTGCTTCTGGATGGCGACGTTGGTAAGGTGGACGAACATGTTGTCCAGTTCACTGGTGCTCGGGGTGTACTTCACTGTGCAGAAGCGGCAGAACCCAAGCTTGTACCTGGGAGGGAACTCACAGCGGGTCACAGGAGTCGAGAAAAGACTGGCTGCTAACTTCCAGTGCTTTAGGTTTCACTGTGTAGCCCAGGCTATCCCCAACCTCATGATTTTTCCATGTCTACCTCCTCAGTGCTAGTGACACTTGCTTCAAATGTCCAAAAAGAGTGCTGTTCTTATTTGTAAGATTTACAGTAACTTCTAGGCCAGCTGCTTTTAAACAAGAGCCACCTATCTGATACACACCCTGAGCCAGGCGAGGTGCGTCCCCCATGTCACTGAGCCATTAATAAGACTCAAAATAACACTATGCAGTGAGCCCCGGGAGGCATGGCGAGACTCTTACATGTAGCAGCGCAGTGGTCGGTATGTGGATACCAGGACGTAGAGACGCAGGTCAAACTTCCTCCCGCCGATGAGTAGTGGATTATTGATGTAGAGCGAGATCACGTAGGCCTCTTTTGTGGACTGAGACACAAACCTACACACATCAGACAGTCACAGTTAGATTGTAAAAGATATGAGATTAAAGGCGCAACTTGCAAAGGGAAGAAGTGACAACTTGCTGGCCAGTTTTCGGGGTTTTTTAAATTTTTTTATTTTTGTTTGGTTTTTCAAGACAGGGTTTCCCTATGTAGCCTTGGCTATCCTGGACTCGCTTTGTAGACCAGGCTGGCCTTGAACTCACAGTGATTCGCCTACCTCTGCCTCCCGAGTGCTGGGATTAAAGGCATGTGCCACCACACCCGGCCAGCTTTCGTTTTTAATTAATTCACTTATTTAATGTGTATGGGTGCTCTGACTGTATGTCTGTCTGAGCACCACGTGCATGCAGTGTCTATGGAGGAACTGGAGTTGTACACAGTTGTGAGCCACCATATGGGTGCTGGGAATCAAACCTGGGTACTCTGGAAAAGCAGCCAGCGCTCTTAACTGCTGAGCCATCTCTCTCCAGCCCCAGTTAGCTCTAATCACCAAATTCACACAGCCTAAAATCATCTAGGAAGAGTCTTCATGGGGCTCTCTCTATATTGGTTGGCCTGTAGGTGTGTCTGTGGGGAACATGCTTTTTTCTGTGCATCATGTGCATGGTCCACAGAGGTCAGAAGAGGTAAGGTGCCCTGGAACTAGAGTTATTACATACAATTGTGAGCCACCACATTGATTCTGCGAACGGAGCCCCAGTCCTCTGTGAGAACAGCAAGTGCTCTTAACCAGTGAGTCATCTCTCCTGCCAATCTTAATGAATTATGTGCAAAGGCAGCCTACCGTGAGCGGCACCATTCCCTAGGCCAGGGATCCTGAGCTACATGATAAAGAAAGCTGGTGAGCACATGTAAGCAAGAGGTCATGCATATATTAATTTCTCTCCATTCCTGCCCCCTTGACTTTTCTGTGATGGAATGTGACCTGGAATTGAGAGCTAAGATCAACCTCACCTCCTTTGAGTTGCTCTCTGTCACTGTGTCTTATCACAGCAACAGAAATCAAACTAAGACAGCATTAAAATTAGAAATCTGTACACAACTGAGTATGGTGACACACTCCTTGGCATTCACCTAGAGGAGCTGAGAATCATCACACTGAAAATCCTGCAGAGTGATGCCCAGCATCAATCACGGCTGCCAGGAGATGCCAGTAATCAAGGTGCCTTCCGTTGGTGAGCGGGTAAACTGCCAGATAACAGAATCTTTTACTCAGCGACAGAAAGAAGTGTGTGAACAGCCAGATGACATAATGTATGCCAAGTACTTAGGGAAGCCCTTAAAAACAC
The DNA here is from genome assembly GCA_907169655.1 of Acomys percivali. Lineage (NCBI taxonomy): Eukaryota > Metazoa > Chordata > Mammalia > Rodentia > Muridae > Acomys > Acomys percivali. Next base: position 107,638,952 of record OU015748.1, read on the forward strand.
ACAGCTTGTGAGGGCTGGAGAGATGGCTCAGAAGTTAAGAGCACTGGCTGCTCTTCCAGAGGTCCTGAGTTCAATTTCCAGCAACCACATGGTGGCTCACAACCATCTATAATGAGATCTGGTGCCCTCTTCTGGCCTGCAGGTGTACATGCAGGCAGAACACTGTATACATAATAAATAAATTAAAACAAAAACAAAACAGAAACCAGATACACACACACAAACACAGCTTGTTGCACACCCTTAATCTCAGCATTCAGGAGACAGAAGCAGGTGGATCTCTGTGAGTTAGAGGCCAGCTTGGTTTACAAAGTGAGTCCAGAACAGCCAAGGCTGAACAAAGAAACCCTGTTTTGAAAATCCAAAAACAAAAACAAAAAACTAGAAACCAAAATACACACACACAGCTAAGTGACAGTAGCCTACCTAAAAAGGCTCCATATTGGGCTTCTAGCCAGATGACATCCTGAAAATGGGAAAACCAGGCGGGAGGTGATGGTGTACGCCTTTAATCCCAGTACTCAGGAAACAGAGGCAGGTGGATCTCTGTAAGTTCAAGGCCAGCCTGGTCTACAAAGTGAGTCCAGGACAGCCAAGGCTACACAGAGAAACTCTGTCTCAAAAAAACAAAAAAACAAAACAACAAAAAACAAAAAACAAAAAAGGGAAAACTAGGCAGGTGGCAGGAAGCCCAGCTGCCAGACAATGGGCCGGAAGGAATGGGAGGTGAACAGAGCCCAGTGAAAGGGCTCTGCATGACCCTGTGAGGGTGGACACATCACCACACACAGTCTAAGCTCACAGAATGACCAAAGCGCGCGCACACACACATATGCAAAGAATAAATGTAATAAAAAAAACCACAAAAGTATCTGTTGATAAAGATATGTGTAATTGGTAACAAGCACCTTGCCTCCCTCAGGGTGGGACTGGGGGTGACAAGGGAACCATGGATGACATCTCAGCTAGAAGCCATGGCAGGAGTTGCGAGACTACCCCCCCCCTCGGCATAATCAGATTGAAACATTCTGCACAGGAAGGGTCCTCTGCCGCTCTGGGGACTCCTGACAGATAAGTCATCACTCCTGGGAAAGGACCATGCTGAGGCTTGCTCCAGGCCATGCCAGGCAGCTCAGGACCCTTCAACAGCAGAGACAAGCTGCTAACACAAGGGCAAACTAGACTCCACCTGCCAGCCAAGCTGCTGCCGGCCACGTGCCCCTGGCAGGACATGCCTACTCTCCCAGGCTTTACCCTGGTCACCTGCTCCCCCAGGACAGGTGCTGTTAGTGCTCCTAGTTCCATTAGTCGCAGAATCAGAGGTCCCCAAATCTGGAGTATGTGTCCCACTGCCACATCTGTGCGTGTCTGCCTCAACCAGCTTGGGAACCAAATGGTCTGCAAAGCCACCGCCCAGGACCTGTATGGCTTACCACGGGGAAAGATGTAGTTAATTTACATGTCTTCGGCCACAAGAGCCCTGCTAAGGTACCACATAACAAGCAAACAGCTGGAAAAGCAGGTAAGGTCGCCCAGCCTGTGACCGAGGCTACCGAAACCTCGCACGCGGTTGGGGTTTCTCAACTCACGAGGACGTCTTGCTGTCTCGGGACCACTTTTTGATCTGTGAGAGCTTGTTGATGAGGAAGATGCCCTTTCCCTGGGCTTTGCCACATGGCTTCATGATCCAGGTGCTGGATGGGCTCTTCCGGAACTCCTCCACAAACAGGTTGTAGTCAGCGGGGAGCATGTAGGTAACCGGCACAAAGTCTGAAGTAAAGAGACCCATTGTCATAAGCAGCTGCCCACCTGGGTCCGAGGGCAGGAAAACATCACCATGGTTCAGGGCTCCTCAGCTCACTGTCACCTCAACCCTGGACCTATATGACAGGACCGCTGCTGTCCTACTCCTGTGTATACTAAGAAGGGATGCTGTTGAGCTGTGTGAGTACAACTTTACAGAAGTACACCACTTAAACCCTGAATAAGCTTTCTGCTAGGCAGATATCATTCCTATCTGGCAGATGGGGGAAACTGAGGCCAGAGAAGTTGATGATAAATTCTGTTCAGGGCCCGGAAAGAAGGTTCGGTAATTAAGAACACTTGGCTGCTCTTGCCTAGGACCCGGGTTCTATTCCTAGCACCCATATGGTGGCTCATAACCATCTGTGATTCCATTTCCAGGTGATCCAATGCCCTCTTCTGGTCTCCATGGGTACTGCACACAGGTGGTAAGCAGACAAAATGCCCATACACATACAATAAAATACAAATAAATAAAATCTCAAAAAAGTTTTTTTCCACTCTGCCCTGGTATGGAATCTTGAACTGCCAAGTAGCCCAGTCTTGATCCCTAGGTAGAAAAGGGACACACACAGCCAGATGTGGTGGCACACGCCTTTAATCCCAGGACTTGGGAGGCAGCGGCAGAGGCAGGCCGATTGCTGTGAGTTCAAGGCCAGCCTGGTCCACAAAGCTAGTCCAGAACAGCCAGGGCTACACAGAGAAACCCCGTCTCGAAAAACAAAAAACAAAAAACAAAAAACAAAAAAAAGAAAGAAAGAAAGAGAGAGAGAGAGAGAGAGCCGGGCAGTGGTGGCGCACGCCTTTAATCCCAGCACTCGGGAGGCAGAGGCAGGCGGATCGCTGTGAGTTCAAAGCCAGCCTGGTCTACAAAGGGAGTCCAGGACAGCCAAGGCTACACAGAGAACCCTGTCTCAAAAAAACCCAAAAAAACAAAAAAACAAAAAAGAGAGAGAGAGAGAGAGAGAGAGAAGGGACACACACAATCCCTGAGTGTGGCTCAAGAGAGTGGTGACACTGGGCATACTCTTGTCCCTACTAATTTTGTCTCTCAGCAACTCCAGGGTCACAGAAACTCAAACTCCAAGCCAAGTTCAGCCCTGCCTACTTGCCTGATGACATAAGAGGCTAAACAGATGCCCATAGAACCTGCCCCAACCCATCCACCTGCCTCAGTGCCTTGAGCTCCTAAAATAATTAACTCAGTGTGCTAGTTGGTTTTTGTCAACTTGACATGAAGCTAGACATGACTGGAAAGAGGAAATCTTTTTTTTTTTTTCCTGAGACAAGGTTTCTCTGTGTAACAGAACCCTGGATGTCCTAGCCTCACTTTGTGCACAAGGCTCACAGAGATCCACCTGCCTTTGCCACCTGAGTGCTGAGATTACAGATGTGCATCACCATGCCTAGCTTGAGAAGGGAAGATCTTTAAAAAATGCCTCCATCAGGTTGGCCTGTAGACAAGAGTACAGAGCTTTTTTTTTTTTTTGATTGAGGATTGATGTGGGAGCACCCAGCCTACTGCAGGCCATGGCATTCCCAGTCAGATGGTCCTGGAGCATATAAGAGAGCAGGCTGAAAGGTGGTGGCAGGGCACGCCTTTAATCCCAGCACTTAGGAGGCAGAGGCAGGCAGATCTCTGTGAGTTTGAGGACACCCTGGTCTACAAAGTGAGTCCAGATGGTGGTGCATGCCTTTAATCCCTTGGGAGGCAGAGGCAGAAGGATCTCTGAGCTGGAGGCCAGCCTGGTCTACAAAGAGAGTCCAGGACAGCCAGAGCTGTTACAGACAAACCATGTCTCGAAAGAACAAAACAAAACAAAAATAAACCAAAGTGAGGCCAGGACAACCCGAGCTACACAGTGAAACCCTGTCTCAAAAAACCAAAAAAAGGGGCTGGAGAGATGGCTCAGCGGTTAAGAGCACTGGCTGCTCTTCCATAGGTCCTGAGTTCAATTCCCAGCAACCACATGGTGGCTCACAACCATCTATAATGTGATCTGATGCCCTCTTCTGGCATGCAGGTGTACATGCAGATAGAGCACTCATATACATAAAATAAATAAATAAATCTTTAATTAAAAAAAAAAAAAAAACAGAAAAAGGAAGGAAAGAAGGAAGGAAGACAGACTGAGCAATTAGCAATGGGAAGCGAGCCAGTAAGTGGTGCCCCATCATCGCCCATCATGGCCTTTGCTTCAGTTCCTGCCTTGAGTTCCTGTCCTGACTTCCCTCAGAGATGGAATGTGAGGAAAGACTTGTAAGATGAAACACACCCTCTCCTCCCTAAGGTGCATTTGGTCATGATTTCTATCACAGAAACAGAAACGCTCACTAAGACACTCAGCCACTGACTTAGGACCCGGGGCAAGTGGGAAGGCACCAACCCAGATAGATGTATTTTCCATTCTCGTCTTTCTCTGCCAGGGGACTTCCTTCCTTCTCCAGTTCCTTCCTGTATCTTTTGATGTTCTTCACCATCAAGTCCTTGCGAGTCAGTTCATAGTGGTTGGGGAAGTGGTTGACGATCTGGTCGTCTGAGAGCCGGTACCCAGTTTCCACACTGAACACATTGCGAATGGTCTGCACACTCATCCTGAAACAGAGACACGGCAGGGGCTGGGGCTTGGAGCTGTGTCTGCGTGCACGCCTCTTCACAGCCCTGCCAGCCTTCAGAGAGCCCTTACAGGTCATCGGTGTAGTCCTCGGCTGCAGCACGGAATGTGCACTCAGGGGTGATGGGCTGTAGCCAGGCTGAAGGGCTGAGGTGGCTTTGTCCCTGTGCCTGGACACTTGTGGTCCCAAGTCGAGCCCATTTATTGCTCACTGGCTGGCACCAGGCTCACAGATGCACAACTTGTGTGCTCAGAGGTCTGAAGAGGCATCGGATCGCCTGGAGTTTCAGGTGGTTGTGAGCCGCCGTGTGGGGGCTGCGAATCAAACCCAGGTCCTCTGGAAGAGCTCTTAATTGATGAGCCATTGCTCCAGTGCCCTGTCAGGCTGATTGTTAACCCAGCTGACAGACAAGGTGGGGCAGACCTTTCGGAACTATGTCAGGAAATCAATTTGTTCCCAAGTTCAGAAAAAGTATCCAAACACTAATATCAACGCGGTGACTTGAGGCCCCCAAGTCAACACATCTTACTTTTGGGCTCGCACAAGGAGGGCTCAAGAGGAAAGTGAAATGGATTCATTTTTTGTTTGTTTGGAGACAGGGTTTCTCTGTGCAGCCCTGGCTGTCCTGGAACTCACTCTGTGGATCAGGCTGCCTCAAATTCAAAGATCCACCTTCCTCTGCCTCCCAAGTGCTGGGATTAAAGGCATGTGCCACCAACATCTGGCTTGGACTCATATTCTCTCTCTCTCTCTCTCTCTCTCTCTCTCTCTCTCTCTCTCTCTCTCTCTCTCTCCCTCGGTTTTTCGAGACAGGGTCTCTCCCTGGCTCTCCTGGACTCACTTTGCAGACTAGTCTAATCTCAATTTCACAGTGATCCACTTGCCTCTGCCTCCCAAGTGCTGACATTAAAGGTGTGTGCCACCACACCTAGCTTGGATTCATTCTTAGTCTATTATGTCTCTGCACTGCAGGTTGAACCCTGGCAACTGCACATCCTAGGCAAGTGATCTACTACTGAGTTCTATGCCCAGCTAAGAAACGGTCTTCACATCCTCTAACAAAGCCACTCTGCCTACCGACCTCATGGAGGTGCAGGGAAGGTGTATGAAGGAAGGTAAGGTTGCTTGGTACCTATGAGGGAACCTCTGAATCACAAATCAGGGCAGCTTGCCACAGGCCTCCCTCTGTGGACTCAGTCCTCCTCAATGCTGCCCCACCCCACAGATAAGCCTAAAGAGCTGCCTATGGTACCCACCCCATGATGACTGAAACAGAGGGCCTCTTTAAATATCCTATCATAGGAAAGATCAGTCACACAGAACCGCAAAAACCCAGACTCAGCTTTCATGGCTGGCAGCCCGGGGCCTGGCCCCCAACTCATTTCTCATAGTTTCCCTTGGAAGAAATTTCTCTGTAAGAAATTCCCAGACAAAAAAAAAAAAAAAAGAAATTCCCAGACAGGGTTTCCCTTTGCTCAAAATATTTCCACTTAACACTCTCTAGCAGTTAAGGGCTCCTTTTGCATTTATTTTACTTAAACGTTTTTAGGTATATTTATATATTTGTGCATATGAATGTGTGGGCACTCGTGTGAAAACCACGAGGTCCTGAGTTTGCATTCTCAGCATCCACAGAAAAAGCCAGGTGTGGGGCTGGAGAGATGGCTCAACAGTTAAGAGCACTGGCTGCTCTTCCAGAGGTCCTGAGTTCAATTCCCAGCAACCACATGGTGGCTCACAACCATCAATAATGTGATCTGATACCCTCTTCTGGTATGCAGAGGTACATTCAGATACCTGCAGATAGAGCATTCATATAAATAAAATAAATCTTAAAAAAAAAAAAAAAAGCCAGGTGTGAGCTGCATGTGGTGGTGCATGTCTTTAATCCCAGCACACAGGAGGCAAAGGCAGGTGGATGGATGTGAGTTCAAGGCCAGCCTGGTCTACAAAGCGAGTTCAGGACAGCAAGGCTACTCAGAGAAACTCTGTGTCAAAGGAAAAAAAAAAAGCTGGGTGTAGTAGTGTGCACACGTAATCCTAGCACTGAGGAGGCAGGTGGAGGGGGGGTGGTCCCTGGAGCTTGCTTAGAGTCTAGCCAGTCTGGGAAGTCAGTGAGCTCCTGTTTCGGTGAGAGACTGTGCCTCAAAAACTAAGGTGGAGGGGCTGGAGAGATGGCTCAGTGGTTAAGAGCACTTCCTGTTCTTCCAAAGGATCTGGGTTCAATTCCCAGCACCCACATAGCAGCTCACAACTGTCTCTAACTCCAAAATCTGACACTCTCACACCAACCCACATAAATTAAAGTTAAATAAAATGTTTTAAAAAAAAAACTAAGGTGGAGGGTGATAAAGACAGACATCAGATACTGACCTCAGGCCTCCTCATGCACCTACACAGACACATGGAAACCCAAACACAGATATACATGAACACACACACACACACACACACACACACACACACACACACACACACA
>OU015748.1:107655529-107678488 GCA_907169655.1 Acomys percivali
TAAGCTAGTCTGGAGTCTTCTTTGCCAAAATCCTTAAGATAATTGCATTTTACGAGTTTCTCTGCTCCAGCTGCTGCTTCTCGTGTTGTTTCCTGGACCTCTGCCTGTGGCCGAATCCCCACTTCCCCCTCTCTCTATCTTCTCCTCTTTGGCTGACAAGAAGTCCAGCCTTATTCTCTCTCTTGCTCAGTGTGCAAGCATACACGGAAACAGAACACTGTATACATAATAAATAAATATTTATTTAATATTTTAAAATCTATGTATACAAGTGCTCTAAACTTGTACACCAGAAGAGGGCATCAGATCACACTATAGATGGTTGTGAGCCACCATGTGGTTGCTGGGAATTGAACTCAGGATCTCTAGGAAGAGCAGAGAGTGCTCTTAATTGCTGAGCCATCTCTTCAATGCCCAAGCTCTCACTTTTTTAAAAAAAAAAGATTTATTTATTTATTATGTATACAGTGTTCTGTCTGCATGTACACCTACAGGCCAGAAGAGGGCATCAGATTACATTATAGATGGTTGTGATACAGCATGTGGGTGCTGGGAATTGAACTCCGGACCTTTGGAAGAGCAGGCGGTGCTCTTAACCACTGAATCTCTCCAGCCCCCAAGCTCTCACTTTTAAAACCACAAACGGGCCGAGCGTAGTGGCGCACGCCTTTAATCCCAGCACTTGGGAGGCAGAGGCAAGCGGACAACTGTGGAGGCCAGCCTGGTCTACAAAGGGAGCCCAGGACAGCCAAAGTTAGCACAGAGAGACCCTGTCTCGAAAAACCAAACAAACCCATAAACAGGACGCGCGCGGGTCGTAGTACTGTAGCTGTGATCCGTGGGTCCCTGCAAATGGCTCCGTGGTCTATCTGCCTCGGGCGTTGCCACCCATGACTGTGCACCAAGGCCCTTGCAGACAGGTTGCGGCTGAGCCTGCCCCAGCTGTTTGGAGCTGCTTGGAAGCCCGATGTTGCCAAGGCCTGGGGAACTCGAAGGCCACTCTGGTGTGTGGTGACCAGGCCCACTTTCTGCTCAGCTGTCCGCCGAGCCCGGGCCCTGAAGCATTGGCGGTTCACTCATGGCTACCCATGACTACTATCAACAACGCCTGGGCTCCTCAACCCCCAACAGCTCCTGCAAAGAGTACCTGAGGGACGCTGTGCTCCACTCCCCGGGTCTCCCTAAGGCCAACCCCGACCACTGGTGGGCCAGTTTCTTTTTCACGAAGTCCACCCTCCCATTCGTGGCCACAGTGTTGAAATCTGCTGAGCACTCGGCAGAATCCCTCTAGCGCCCCCCCAAGCCCAATCACCCATGACCTGGCTCCTGAAACCATGAAGCAGCAGCCAGTCAGCCATCCTGGCCAGGCTGACACCAGGGCCCCATCCTGATCTGGCAGAATCACCAGGCAGCCCAAGTTTAAGTAGAGTTAGGCTAGAGGCCCATGCACCCATCCGGCCAGTGACCTGTAAACTAGGAAAGCTGCAGCAATAGCTGGAGAGCGCCCCCTCTTGGTTCACAGCGCAGAGCTTTCCTGGCCCCATAACTGCCTTGCACCAAACAGAAAATAAACTCCCAGCAGCCATCCTTAAAAAAAAAAAAGACAGGCGAGGTGCCTCACGCCTTTAATCCCAGCACTTGGGAGGCAGAGGCAGGAGGATTGTCTACAAAGAGAGTCCAGGACAGTCAAGGCTACACAGAGAAGCCCTCTTGAAAAACAACAAAAAAAATTTTTTTAATTTAAAAATTAAAAATTAAAATAAGGAAAAAATAAAAAGAATAAAAAAATTAAAATGAGGGGCTGGAGAGATGGCTCAATGGTTAAGAGCGCCACCTGCTCTTCCAAAGGTCCTGAGTTCAATTCCCAGCAACCACATGGTGGTTCACAACCATCTGTAATGTGATCTGATGTCCTCTTCTGGCCTACCAGTACACATGCAGGCAGAACACTGTATACATAATAATAAAAAAAAACTCTTAAAAAATTAAAATAAAACCACAAATGGCAAATAAGTATTATATTAATATCTTAATTAAATTAGTTTTGATTTTTAAAGATTTATGTATTTTTGAAACAAGATGACCTCGCTATGCTGGCCTGGAATTCTCTGAGTAGAAAAAAAAAAATCAGAGATACAACTTCCTCTGCTTCCCAAATGCAGAGATTAAAGGCATATGACATCATACTTGGCTAAATATATCTGACTTTTAAAAATGATATATGAATTGTTACTCAGATTTTTAAAGCTATTTTGAAGAATGAGTTTCTCTCTTACTATTAAGATGTCTAAACCAAGAAACTAGTCTTACTCCAGAACAGATCCACTTTTGGATTTGGCTTTCTGCCCAAGTGACCATCTGCGTTAAGTCTGTGCCATGACTAGAAAACTAGACAACATTTCCAACAAACAAAAACACCAAGAAATTCTCTGAAGATCCAAAAACAGATGATTGTGGAAATCCCAATTAAAAATGAGTACAAACACTCAAGAAAAAAAGTGAGATTTCAGCCGGGCGTGGTGCTGCGTGCTGTTAATCCCAGCACTCGGGAGGCACAGGAAGGCAGATTGATGTGAGTTTGAGGCCAGCCTGGTCTACAAAGCGAGTCCAGAACAGCCAAGGTTACACAGAGAGACCCTATCTCAAAAAACCGAAACCAAAACAACAACAACAACAAAATGAGGTTTCTGTGCAAGCCCTTGGTCTACACCCCTCTATCTCTCCACCTTCACCTCTCACAGACCCACCCCTGCAGCCATGCGCAGAAGTGCCCGTGGGAAGGCAGGTAGACAGAAAGTTGCTTGCTGAGGCAGTTGGCCGAGAAGTGTGTGTGTGTGTGTGTGTGTGTGTGTGTGTGTGTGAAGCCTAATGCTTCGACCCTTTAAATCAGCTCCTCATGTTGTGGTGACCCCCCCCACAACCATAACTACTTTGTAACTGTAATTTTGCTACTGTTATGAATCTTACTGTAAATATCTGATATGTGACCCCACATACCCACAGGGGTCACAGTCCACAGGTTGAGAACCTCTGCTTTCAGGAAAGCTGGCAGTTTTGAGAAAGGCAAAATAATTGAGCGAGAACAGTGAGTGCAAGCCCGATAGTGGTGGCGCACACCACCTTTAATCTCAGCACTTGGGAGGCAGAGGCAGGCAGATCTCTGTGAGTTCGAGGCCAGCCTGGTCTAAGGAGCAAGTTCCAGGACAGCCAAGGCTACACAGAAAAGCTGTCTTAAAAACAAACACACAAAACACACACACACACAAACAAAACACACAAACAACAACAAATCCCAAGCAAACAAAAAAGAGAAATGAGTACAATCAACACACTGGACAGGATCAATCTACCTTCCACAGCCAGCCTGTCACCTGGTTTGCACAGCTCAGAGAGTCTCATGTTTTTTCAATCAGCTTATTAATAAGGGAACACAATGATTTTAGTACCAGTTAACTGAATGGGCCCTTTCCTTCCTGGTCTAGATTAATTTCTGTTACTGTGATAAAATACCCTGATGAAAGGCTACTTAGGGCAAGAAAGGGTGTATTTACCTTATAATTAATTCCTAGTCATAGGCCATCATTCAGGAAACCAAGGCAGAGGCCAAGTCACACCACATCCATTGTCAGCAGTGGAGAAACAATGGGGTTTTAAGCGCTTCCACTCTCATCTAAGAGTTTCCAGTCTTACCTAATTCAGGACCCTGCCAGGGGAATGGTGCTGCCCACAGTGGGCTAGGTTTGTTTTTTTTTTTTTTTTTTATTTTATCAGTAACAGCAAGACAGATTCCCCACTGATAAACTCAGAAGCCAAGCTGGTGGAGAGGATTCCTCCATTGAGGCTTTTTCCTCTGAGCTGATTTCAGACTGTGGAAAGATGATTGAAAACTGACCACCAGACTTCCCCAAAAAGAACTTCATTCTTGGGCTGGGTTGTAGCCCACTGGTAAAGAACATGCCATTAAGTAATGCAAACAACTCAAACAGCTTTAGGAAGTCCCTGAAACTGACTGGATTCACTAGGCCCCTCCCTGCCAGAGCAAGCAATAAAAGCTGAGAGTCCCCTTCACAGAAGCCAAGCAGCAAAGAAGGCTGAGACAGGACCAGCTGTCTGGAAGATGCAGAAGCTAGCTGAGCTGCCTGGGAAAGATTTAGACCGACTGAGGCACCTGGAAAGGCCACTCATCAACCTGTTGTGCGGCCTGTAGGCTGTGCAGTGTGCTCCAGGTTCCCAACATTGTGAGTTATTACCCGTGCTGAGGTGGCCTTTGGTGGTGCAGCTGTCTCTGAGTCATTTCTGTCCCTAAAAGTGACCCTAATAAAGCTTGTGGTTCACAAAGTTGGACTTTGCTGGTATCCATTCTTTGGTTTGTCAGGGGCTCCTTATGTGGGGGCGAATAGACCTGTGTGTAGCATTTCCCTGAGAGTTTTATCATACACCACATGCTTAGCACATATATACAAGGTGTTTAATCTCCTGGGAAGTTGTGGTGGTAGTGGGGTTGTATATTCGCCTCACTGTAAATTTCTATGACCCACATTTTGTATTCAACCGTTAATTATGTTTTTTATTTTCACCAATAAGAAGGTTTGAAAACAGCCTGGAAAGATGGCTCAGCCATTTAGATTATTCACTGCTTTTGCAGAGGATGGGAGTTCAGTTCCCAGTACATATGGCAACTCACAATCACCTGTAACTTCAGTTCCAGGAGATCAAATGGCGCCTTCTGGCATCACACGGGCACAGTGAGCATGCATACATGCAGGCAAAACACCCATACGCATAAAATAAAGATAAATCAATCTTTTAGAAAAAAAATCAAAATAGAGGAAGTTGTGAGAACATACACCACTCGCTTGTCAACAGAAGAGCCTGGATTTGAAGCTCTGAAGCCTTCTTACATTACTGCTACAGAATTTAAGGAGGCAAGGACTTCCTTAAATCCCCACCCCCACCCTTCTCTGGGGCCCCAATGCCTTTTCCATCCCTAAGCATTTACCTTTGGCACCATCTAGTGGAACCATTTAATATAATCGGCTCGAGGTGTTCGCATCTCAGGACAGGCCTTGCACGGTGAAGAGAGAGAAGACACGAGGCACTTGTTCTGCTGCCTCCTGGAAGGTATTCAATAAACCTTGCCCTGTAGATGAGGCTTACTGAAGAGGCCAGGATGTGGTGTCTAAGAAGGAAGCACTCGGGCTGGAGAGATGGCTCAGAGGTTAAGAGCACTGTCTGCTCTTCCCAAGGACCCAAATTCAATTCCCAGCACCCACAGGGTGGCTCACAACCACCTGTAGTGAGATCTGGTGCCTTCTTGTGGTGGGCAGGCACACATGTGGGCAGAATACTGTATAAATAAATAAATCTTTAAAAAAAAGGAAGCACTTGAAAAATTCCTGCGTCAGGGATAGTCTGGAGTCCAGAAGTGAACATGGCCAGTCAGTGGTGGTACACGCCTTTAATCCCAGCCCTTGGGACGCAGAGGCAGGTAGACTGCAGTGAGTTCGAGGCCAGCCTGGTCTACAAAGTGAGTCTAGGCCAGCCAGGGCTACACAGGGAAACCTTGTCGCAAAAAAACCAAAAAACGGAAGTGAACCTGAACCACCAGCGGCCAGAGAGATTCTCAAAATGCTACTGTGGTACTGATGGTGAGGCTGGCATGTGGGGAACCAGTCCCTGGGGACAAATCTGGCCGGGTACAGCTACTTGAGGCATGAATACGGGAGTTGGGGATCCCGGGTCCACCTCTCCGGTCTGCGTCAGCAGCTTACAGACCCTGTAGATGTGGGCTGAGTTCCCCAACTGAGTATTTCAACCATGAAAGTCCCGTTGAATCGCCAGCGGGCAGGTCTTCTTCATCTGGCTCTCTTCCCGGAACAGCTGCTGAGCCAGCTGCTCCCTGGTGGGTCCCTTCTCCTCCCTTTCCCTTTCTTGTTCATTTCTGCTCCTCCAGAGCCTCCAACCCTTGTGCCCTCACGCTGGGTTTAGCTTCCCCTTTCTCACCAAGTAAAGCTGAGCGGCTGTACAGTCTGCAAGGAGGAAGGAACAACCACCTTTTTCCATAGGAAACCTTGGTCAGACAGAGGTTCCCATTGAGGTGGCCTCTCCTCGGCAGGCTGCAGCTCCATTTTCTTCCTTCTCTCAGAACTCTAGTCCAGCTCCGAAAGAAGATGGAAAGTTAAAAAAATAAACCAAACCCCTCTGACACCACCTTCCTCACTCTGAAATTAGGCTGTGATTAAGGCAGGACACAAAGAAGGAGAAAGAAAAGTGACTTTTCTTTGGGCTTTGCAGCTGTGTGTTAGTCAGGGTTTCTACTGCTGTGATTTAAAAAAAAAAAAAAAAAGTCTTATTTTGCCTTACAGCTTATAAGCCCATTTTCCAGGAAGTCAGGGTAGGAACTCAGGCTGAACCTGGAGACAATAGCTGATGCAGAGGCCGTGAAGAAACGCTATTTACTGACTTGCTCCTCTTGCCTTGCTCAGCTTGCTTCCTTACAGCCATCAGAACCACCAGCCCAAGGGCAGTGCTGCCCACAGTGAACTGGGTGGCTCCCACATTAATCATCAGTCAAGAAAACGCACACAGGCTTGGCCACAAGCCAATCTGATGGGAGTCTTCCAAAATGATTCTAGCTTGTATCAAGCCTACATAAAATCAGTCAGCACGGGGCCCAACACAAGCTTCCTCAGGACTCTCCTGCCAGAACCCCCAACTCTACACTCACATGCTCAGCCCCAGCCTTGCTGAGGACAGACAGAGCTATGCTTGACAGTGGCTCTCCTCTCAGGCAAAGCACCAGGCCAGCCTCTTTCTTTCTTTTTTTTTTTTTCTTTCTTTCTTTCTTTCTTTCTTTCTTTCTTTCAAAAAAAATCTCATCTGGGCGTGGTGGTACATGCCTTTAATCTCAGCACTCAGGAGGCAGAGGCAGGATGGTTGCTGTGAGTTCGAGGCCAGCCTGGTCTACAAAGTGAGTCCAGGACAGCCAAGGCTACACAGAGAAACCCTGTCTCAGCATCCCTCCCAAATTATTCTGTCTCTCTCTCTCCCTCTCCATCCCTCTCTCTCTCTCTCTGCATACATGTACATGCATGTATGCACCCTTAGAGGCCAGAAAAGAATACCAGATCCCCTGGAGCTGAAATTATAGGTAGCTGTGTACCGAGCTGGTGAGAAGCAACTACACACCCTCTGCAAAAGCAACTCTTTGGTTTGGTTTGGTTTGGTTTTTGTGTTTTTCGAGATAGCCTTGGTAATCTTGGTTAACCAAAAGCCTTTTGTTTCTCTGTGTAGCGTTGACTGTCCTGGACTCTCTTTGCAGACCAGGCTGGCCTCCAACTCACAGGGATCTGCCTGCCTCCCAACTGCTGGGATGAAAGGCTTGTGCCACCCACCACCCGGCTTGTAAGAGCAACTTGTTACCTGAAGCAGCATCTCTCCAGCACCTGAGAGACTAGTGTTTCCTCAGGCGTGCCCACACTTGGGATCGCTAAGCTTCTTATCCTAGCTCCAATGACTTCTTCCCAGGTCCTTACCTGAAATATCTAGTATGACAATGTTACATGTCAATCACCTGGGAGATGAGTCTCTTGGACATGCCAGCCACGGCTTAGCTTGATTAGATTAATAGGGTGGCATCATTTGCAGGGTGGGAGCCTGGCCTGTGTGACTGAGAACGGAAGCTGGACAGCAACACTGTCTTCCTTTCTGTCTTCTCCCTGAGTGCAGTTACAGGAGGAGCTGCCCTGCTCTTGCCACACGCCTTCCCTGCCTGCTGCTTTGTCCCCGTCCCTGTGCCCACCCCCTCCACTCTGTCCCTCTGGAACTGTGAGCAACTTTTGTCCCTTACGTTGCTTTTGTCAGAGTATTTTGTCACAGAAAAGAGAAAGTTGCTGGGTGGTGATGGCACACGCCTGTAATCCCAGCACCAGGGAGGCAGGGGCAGGCGGATCTCATGAGTTTGAGGCCAGTGTGGTCTACAGAGTGAGTTCCAGGATAGCCAGGGCTATACAGAGAAACCCTGGGTCAAAAACAAAAACAACAGCAAGAACAAACAAAAACAAAAACAAAAAAACCCAAACAAAAAATAAAAGAAAAGAAAAAAAACCCAAACAAACAAAGAAGAAAAGAAAGACAGAAAGAAGAAACTAAGGCACTCAGGTCAGAGAGCACAAACATCCAAATGTTTCAAATGACCCCAGGATGCCCTAAGTGAGGTGGCATCTGCCTCTCTTTAGAGAGCAGGCTGTCCC
The DNA here is from genome assembly GCA_907169655.1 of Acomys percivali. Lineage (NCBI taxonomy): Eukaryota > Metazoa > Chordata > Mammalia > Rodentia > Muridae > Acomys > Acomys percivali. Next base: position 107,663,782 of record OU015748.1, read on the forward strand.
GCCTTCTAGCTCTGTCCCCTCTTGTCCACCCTGTATCGCCCACATTGGCTGCTTTTAGTGACATTTCTGGGCACAGGGGAGCCGGCTCAGTGGGTAAGAGCACTTTCTGTGCAAACATGAGGACCCAAGTTCAGACCCCAGCACCCCTGTGGAGTGCCTGTGACCCTGGCGCTGTGGTGAGTGGACACGGGAGGAGTTCTGAGGCTTGCCGGTCACCAGGCCAGCCCCTGGTTCAGTGAGAGACCTTGATCCAAAGGAATAAGGTAGGTGATGGAGCAGGACATGTGAAATTCCACCCTGGCTTCCTGGCATTTGCATGTGCACGTATGCACACACCACAGAATATATAAAAAAAAGCGCTAGCTACATTTCGTTCACAATTCAGGGGGGACACAGCAACATACATACATCCCCAGAAGAAAAAACAAGCCCACAGACATTTAAAGAAAAACAGAAGCTGGGTGTGGTGGCACACGCCTTTAATCCCAGCACTTGGGAGGCAGAGGCAGGCAGACTGCTGTGAGTTCGAGGCCAGCCTGGTCTACAAAGTGAGTCCAGGACAGCCAAGGCTACATAGAGAGACCCTATCTCAAAAAACCAAAAAAAAACAAACAAACAACAAAAAAGAAAAACAGATAATTTCCTGTGAGTGGAAAAGTCTAGAAATGCTTCCATCCCTAGCCCCTCTTCATTTTCTGAGGCAGCAACTGAGGAAGGGAGACCCAACAGGCCGGGGATGGCAGGCTGGTTCCTGCCTCCCATAGAACCTTACGGGGGACCTGCCTGACCTGGTGTTCTTCTGTGACACAGGGATAGCCAGAGTGTGAGGACAGGCAAAACCAAAGTCTCTCCGTTGTGAGGCAGAACTCTGCTTAGGGCCCTTTGCGGATGCAGGAGAGCAAACATGTTCACAGGACCTGCCTTCTTAGGCAGAGAAGAGGGGGCTGGGCCAGGAGAGGCCGTTCTCAGGGCACCCTGAGAGCAGACATGTGGCCAGCCCGCCTCACTGGCCATGCTTGCTGAAGGTGCTGTGGTGAGTTGCTGGGGCTGTAATTGTTTTTGAGAAAACCTGCTATCATGCTGATAAGCTGCCTGTCAGAGGATGTTATTTCTGGATGGGAGGAGACTTCACAGGGCTGGGGCTTCTTCCTGTCTGCACCATGTGGGTCCATGGCCTCCTACCAAACCTGCCTTGAGTGATAACCAGGGGACATTGACAGCCTGTGGCTCAAGGCCTCCACGATGCAGCAGGGCCAGCTCCCTCAGGACGCTGGATTCCTGGAATTGTCTGACAGAGTGGAGGCCTGGTCTCCATCCCTTGACAAGCCATGCACACCAAAACAGGTTCTTTTGATCACCCCAGCCACTGGCTCATGGCCTGACACATGTCTACACTAAATTGCTATTAAATAGCCGTGGCACCAAGCCGAGCAAGCTGCGTTACCTAGTCTGCCAGGATTGTTTTTGTCACCAGTGAAGCTGGCCTAGTCCAAACCACCATGGACTTAGCTAGCTGAGTCTCCCTGACAACTGGCAATCTGGATCTTGGTCGTCATCTTCTTCTTCTTCTTCCTCTTCCTCCTCCTCCTCCTCCTCCTCCTCCTCCTCCTCCTCCTCCTCTTCTTCTTCTTCTTCTTCTTCTTCTTCTTCTTCTTCTTTTTGGTTTTTCAAGACAGGGTTTCTCTGTGTAGCCCTTGGCTGTCCTGGACTCTCTTTGTAGACCAGCTTGGCCTCAAACTCACAGCAATCCACTGGGATTAAAGGCATGTGCCACCACTGCCTGGCTTCCACCAGTATTTGTTAAACAAAAGATCCAAAGTCAGCTCAAGGCCCAAACTTGACCTGAAGCCAGTGCTGTGAGTGTCAGCTGGGCCATAGATACAAGTGAGTGACCATAGACCCAGAGGGCATCAGGATTATGAGGACGCAGAGGTGGCTGCAGGCAGCACCTCTGGATTAGGCCTCCAGAGAGAAAAAGGCACGTCTCTGAGTAGCAGAATGCGCAGCCTAGTGGCTCCGGGATAGAGCATGGGACCTACATCGTGAAACAGAGGACCAAGCCCTGAGGGGTGTCCCCTGACCATCACATGTTTAGTCCCCTCCCCAACTAACTAGTCAACCAACTAACCAACCAACCAACTAAGTAAGTAAATGTTTCAAAAGAATGTACAAGGCAAGAGAAGAGAAAGTGCTGAGCCCTGGGGACAGACAGAGGCAGCCTCTGTTATTATCACTTTTATTATTTCTTGTATCTGACCCAGGACTTTGGGAAGCCACACTCTTTTGGGGGGGTGGGTTGAGACAGCGTTTCTCTGTGTAGCCCTGCCTGTCCTGGAATTTGCTGTGTAGACCAGGCTTGAAATCAGAGATCTGCCTGCCTCTGCCTCCCAAGTGCTGGGATCCACACTTTCATTTAAGTGGTTTTTACCAATTTTCCTTCATTTATCTCTTTTCTTTCTTTTTTTCTAAAAAATCATTTAAGCCCTGTCTTGAAAAACAAGACAGGGCCTCTTGTATCCCAGGCTAACCTGGAACTCCTTGTGTAAGCGAGGATAGCCTTGAACTGCTGCCCTCCAGTGTCCACTTCCCACGTCCTGGGATAACAGATGTGTATGAACACTTGCAGCCTTTTCTAACTTAAATGGATTCTCAATGTCTTGCCCAGAACCTACCCAATTTCCCAGCCTCCCCAGTTTCAGGGAGGGATGGGATGAGCCAATGCACCAGCCCAACCCTGCATGTTGCCTTGGGAATCGTGTAAGCTAAATATTTTCTAACGATTTTCATTCATTCCTTCCCTGGGCCCTTAAGTCCCCTGTCTGACCCCAAACTGCCCACCTTCCCCCATCTATTCTGCTAATGTTTATGGAACACTTAACTATGTGCCTGGCACTGTGCCTCTAGATGCCCTTGTACACCTCTTTCCTGCCTGTGAGACCCCTTACAATTGGCTCATCTCAAAATGCACTGGCAGAGAGGCCTCAAGCCCTGCCTCCCCCCCATCCTCCCCCCACCCCCCAAACTCCAGGCTGTAGCAACACCTGGTGGTTATGAGCAATGGCTAGGGCTAAATTCACCTCTGGCCTTGGAAGTGACCACAAGACTGGAAAGGTCAGAGTGGCAGGGTTGGAAGGCTTGGAAGGGTTGGAAGACTGAGATTAGTCTGCCCAGGAGCCTCTAACGAATGGGGAAGGGCTGTCTTCTCAGGAGCCCCCTCCCCACAAGTTTCACCTTTCTCCTAAAGCCAGAGGGAAGAGCCAAGCCAACTAACTGCCTGGTGAAGCACCCAGTAGGAGTCACTTGCCCCGGTCTTGACCTCCGCTTGTCCCAAAGAGGCGCGGACCTGGGGTAAACAAGCTTTGTTGTTGTCCTGATAGTGGTTACTTTGTTATTCTGTCAAGCCCTCCACCCTAATACACCGCGGCGCGCCGAGTCTCGGGAACTCGAGAGTCAACTTCTCCCACTTCTCCTGTAATTCTCGATTTCTCCTCTCCCCACCCCCACCCCCTTGTCACCCTAAACTATCGCTGGAGGGCTAGGCGAGCTGCCTTTACCTCGGGAGCGGGGAGGGGAGGAGACGGGGAAAGAGGAGCCTGGGAGGCGCAGCGGGAAGCTTGTAGCCGGCGGGAGCACAAGGAAGCCACAGGTTTCACGGCTAGTTTCTTGGAAGAACTTTCGATCTTCGTGAAATTTTGAAGATACTTAACTCCCATGTGTGGCAGCCTAAACAGCGCGGAGTTTTGAGCATTTGCTTTATTTAATCGTTTATAAGTCGAGCCATCATCGTTCTGAGTCTCAGTTTCTACGTGGGTCAGGAAAAAAACAAAAACAAAAACAAAACACCAAGCCCTTTAGGAGTACTGTGGGGACTAAGCAAGCAGCCCTTGCTAGGGCTTGGATGATGCACACAGACCCAGCCAGCGGCGACGTCTGAGGATACTCGGGAGCGGAGAGCGCGCTCGCAGACGCATTGGCGCGGACACCGGGGCGGGCAGCTGAGGGACGTCTGCAACTTAACGGCACTCCTACAGCGAGCGGTTCCGTAGCTTCTTAGTGGGGCGGGGGATCCGGAGCCCGAGAGGGAGGGGAGAAGAAGGGGAGGGGCGGGGCGGGCACGGTCACCTATCAGGGCCCAGCCCGCCGCTCACAATAACCCGCCTCCAACCAGCACCCCCGACTCCGCCACCGCCGTCCGGGCCGAGAGGTGTTCGGGCAGCTCGCCCGCCGCTACGCCCGCTGAGCCTGGCAGGTAAGCGCTGGGCAGCCCCAGGCCAAGTAGCTGGGAGGTTGGGGAACCTGTCTCCAAGTCCCTCGGTGGTCCCGGCTCCGAAAGGTCCCCTCCGCGACTGCCACCCCAGAAGGTGCGAGCCGCGTCCGCGTGTCACGCTGCGCGTAATGGAGTGGCCCTTGAGACCTGGGCGCAGGACGTGGTGAACAAGTGCCCCTCGCTGTCGCCATGCTCTCGTGTTGAAACCTTAAGGGGCGCGGCTCGGGAATGCACCGTGTGGCTGCGACCTGGGCGCGGCACTGCCAGAGTAGGGCGGCCGGGCTCAGCCCGGGCCACAGGCAGGCGGAAGATGGCGTCGGCACCTGTCCCTGCGAGGACCTGAGCGTTCTCATCTGTCCCTCCCTCGGGAATCCTAGGATTCGTACCGTCCCTGGGGCGGTTCACCCCTGTCCGGGACAGAATCCGGATTTCCTGCCTATACGCGCTGGGATCTGGGGACGCAGGTCTTCGAGGGGCGGCAGAAGGGCCGTAGGAACAATCCAGACCAGCACTTCCCCGAAACTCCTCGCCACCTACCCGCGCCCAGCCCAGCCCAGCCCAGCCCAGCCGGCTGGACACCGCAGAGGCGCCTGCCCTGTTCTTTAAATCTGAGGGTAGGGTAGGGGGCAGGAAGGTCGGCCGCCCTTGCGCTTCCAGCCACAATCAGCATTAGAGGCTCAGCGCTGTCCTTCCTCTCCGCCTTGTGGCCTTACAGATGCAGGAGGTTTTGCAAACTTAATTGTTCCGAAGTGCACTGAGCCACCCTGTAAGGGGTTGTTTATTGTTGTCACTGTAGTTGGTAACACTGTTACTGTGACCTGGAGCCAGCTGCAGCTCCCGGGAAGGCTGGTCAGGTTCCTACTTTGGAACGGGGCAGGGGGTGGGGTGGGGTTGGGGGTGGCAATGGATCTTATTCTAGGTTGGAGATTCACGTAAACCCAGGAGTAGTAGGACTCATTTCAAGTAGACTGAAGTTTATGTCCCAGCAATCACATAGAGCTGGCTTGATCAAAGCCCAAAGTGCTTTGCTAGAGGCCACACCAATCTCTATATGTGGCCCTCATCCTGACTTAGTGGCTTCCTAGAGGGTCCTCCGCCATTCTGCAAATCAGTTTGTTGAGTTTGTGAAATGGATCCAGATTTAGCCAGGTGGGGAGGAACCTCACCCAAGAGGCTGCAGTGCTAGTTAGCAATGCTGGTACTTTGATTTCCTCTCCATTTGGGCATGTTTTAGAGGAGGCCCTCCTGTAGCACTGTGTGTGTGTGTGTGTCTGTGTGTCTGTGTGTCTGTGTGTCTGTGTGTGTTTTGGTTTTTCGAGACAGGGTTTCTCTGTGTAGCCTTGACTATCCTGGACTCGCTTTGTAGACTAGGCTGGCCTTGAACTCACAGCGATCCACCTGACTCTGCCTCCTGAGTGCTCAGATTAAAGGCGTGGGCCACCGCTCCTGGCCCTCTCTCTCTCTCTGTCTCTCTCTCTGTCTCTCTCTCTGTCTTTCTCTCTGTCTCTCTATGTTTTCGGTTTTTCGAGACAGGGTTTCTCTGTGTAGCCTTGGCTGTCCTGGACTCACTTTGTAGACCAGGCTGGCCTCAAACTCACAGTGATCCACCTGCCTCTGCTTCCTGAGTGCTGGGATTAAAGGCGTGCGCCACCAAGCTTGGCTTTCTGTGTGTTTACTGTTGCAGTTTTACAAGTGTCCACTGAAGGGTCCCTGGGGCCTGCTGGCTTTGGATCTAGGATCCTGCCTAGGGCAAGGGCCCACCGTTGACCTCCCAGGCCTGCTCCTCCCCACCATCTTCTTTCTCCCTACTTCCTCATTTTCTCCCCTCTATACATCAGGATTTGAGGCTTTCTGTTTTGTTTGTTTTGGGGCCGTGTCTCACTGTAGCCTACTCTGGCCTCCTGCTCACTCTGTAGCTGAGGATGGTCTTGAAGGCAGGATTCTCTTACTTTCACTTCCTACTAGGATTCCAGGTGTAGTCACTGTGCCCAGTTTATTTGGAGCTGGGGATGGAACTCATGGCTCTGTGCACACTAAGCCAGTGCCACCAACCAAGACCCTTAGTTTTGTCTGTCTTTCCTTCTTTCCTTTCTTCCCCTTTCTTTCCTTCTTTCTTTTTTTGTTTTTTTGAGACAGGGTTTCTCTGTGTAGCCTTGGCTGTCCTTGAACTCACTCTGTAGATCAGGCTGGCCTCGAACTCCCAGAGATCCATTTGCCTCTGCCTCCCGAGTGCTGGGATTACTGGCATGCTGCCACTATGGCAGGCTTGCTTTCTCTTTTTCTTACATAGGGTCTCATTATGTAGTAGAGGCTAGCCCTTCATCCTCAATCCCCCTGCCTCCACCTCCTGCTGATTCTTAGTTTGGTTTCTCTTGCTAATAACACAATGCCTTGGGTGGAGTCAAAGTTGTAAAGAAACGAAATTTATTTTGGTTCATGATTCTGGGTTCATGTGGGATTGAGGGACCGACCGTACTGGGTGATGGCTCACATGACACACATTGTGCATGTGTATGTGACACTCATGAAGTGTCCCCTTATAAAGGTGCCAGTATGCACTTACAACTTTGTCTCACTTTAGTTATCTCCCAAAGGCAACTAAACCTCTAAGCCCCACAGTGAGGTTGAGTTCTCCCCGTCTAAATGTCTCACAATGAGGATTAAATGTTAGCACTCCAAGCCTTGGGAGCTTGAGGTCACACCTGAGCACAGCACCTTCACTCTTGGAGCGTCAGGGTCACAGAGCTGACACTGACCTTGGCTACTGCTTCTCCATAGTCCCTCTACAGTTAGGTGTTTGTTTGTTTGTTTGGTTTGGTTTGGTTTGGTTTTTCGAGGCAGGGTTTCTCTGTGTTAGCCTTGACTATTCTGGACTTGCTTTGTAGACCAGGCTGGCCTCGAACTCACAGCGACCCTCCTGCCTCTGCCTCCCGAGTGCTGGGATTAAGGGCGTGCGCCACAACCACTCGGCTACAGTTAGGTTTTACAAGTTGCCTTTGGTTTTGCTTTTTTATGCTTTGGAGACAGAGTCTCCCACTTCACCACCCAGGCTATCTTCTGAACTTTGATTCTCTGGCCTCTGAGATCCTGGGGTTACAGGCTTATGACTTATTTTTTTACTTTTCTTACTCAAAAAGTTACCTTGCCAGAGGATGCTGGCTTCCAGCCCACACCCGACAGCGTGGAGCTTCATTTTCCAATTTGGTGACAAGCTCATTTAACTTCTCTTCTAAGCTGCCCCCTAGTTCGTATTTTAAACTTTCCTTTGTTTTGTTTCCAGTCCTGGGGACGGGACTCCGGGCTTTGTGTGTTTTAAGCAACACGCTGACACTGAGCTACACCCTCAGCCATAGTTGTTCCTTTTTCTGGACGGACATTTCTTTCCTCAAACACTGAGAGGTAAGAGTTCATCTGAGAAGCCGGGCATGGTGGTGCACGCCTTTAATCCCAGCACTTGGGAGGCAGAGGCAGAGGCAGAGGCAGGCGGATCGATGTGAGTTCAAGGCCAGCCTGGTCTACATATTGAGTCCAGGATAGCCAAGGCTACACAGAGAAACCCTGTCTCGAAAAACCAAAAAAAAAAAAAAAAAGAGTTCATCTGAGAGATACAGCCCGTCCCTGTGGGGCTGTATCTGACTCCCCATCTTTTGATGTCTTTGCTCAGTTGATGCTTCTCTCACAACTCTGCCATGTCTACCCTTCTTGTCATCTCATGGATTAACAGCCCTTGGCTATCTGAAATAACCTCCTGTATTCGCGTCCTGACGTACCGTGGACTGCAGGCTCTATGAGACAGGGAGGATCAGATGGGAGGTCCCTGGTGCCTGTTGTCGCCTGGATGCTTAGAATAAGTCTCTGTCTCTGGGTGGAGGGGTTACCTGCATGCTGGTCACTGTAAGGTGGTTGACATACGGTAATGAAATTACTGCTGGATTCACTGAGAGCAAAGAAACCAGAGACTGTGGACTGGAGAGGTAGCTCAGGTGGTAGAGTGGCTGGATAAGACACACAGATCCCTGGGTTCAACTCCCAGTACCACTTAAACCAGGGCTGGTGGTGAACATCTGTAATGCTAGCAGTTGGGAAGAAACAGAAATTCAAGGTCATTCATGCTTGGCTGCATTTTGAGTTGGAGGCCAACCTGGAATACAGGAGGCCGTGTCTTGAAAGAAAAGCAAGGGGACAGGGTACAGCTAGCCATCCTGCCTTATGTCCCTTTCCCATGGCCTCTTGCTCAGTGGCAGGGACGGGGTAGTTGGAAGGGCATATTGGCCAGTGAAACTTCAAGCTGCCTTGCCACAGACAATACTTACTTCCCCTCTCCCTGGAAAGCATCCTGTTTTCAGTGAGTCAGCTCCCTTTCGTGGACAATTGATGGCTCTTGCTTCCCCTGCGGCTGGCCGAGTGGATCCCACGAGAGAGTCCCTGTTTTGCTGTCTGCCTAGAACAATTCCAAAGCTGTTCAAGGAAATGCTGAGCGGCACCCGGCTTTTGTTGGTAGCGGCCACCAGGAAGCCAGCAATGGACCAGGCGTGTGTGGTTGCTTCTTTCTTCTACCGTAAGGAGAAGGCTGAAGCCGAGCCTTAGGAGAAATATGTCAGCAAGATACATTCCAGGCCCAAGTTTCTTGGCTCTGAGGCAGGCGGGGAGAGGCCAGGGCACAGGGCAGCACAGAGAGGACAGCTGATTTACCTAGTGTCAACATTAGGTTGTGACAATACAAAACACCCTCTGGGCACTGCCAAGCAAACCTGTTTTTCTGGAGATGGGAGAAAACTTGGTGCTTATTACCCCGCCTGAGGAGAGGCTCACCATGCCAGGAAGGGCAGTGAAGGAGAGCCCACCTGGCCACCTGGTGAAAAGCTGTGTGCTAAAGATGTGACAGTTAGTGTTCTGAACAAGCGGGTTTTTTCCAACCCCAGAAGAGGAAACATTCATAAAGAAGGACCTGGAAGAGAGAAGTCTCCCCAAATGGGGACCAGGCTAGCTGGTTCAGGACATTGGGACAGTACTGTCCCAGAACACTGGGACAGCCAAGGCAGTCCTCAGATGTAGAACCAGCTGGCAGGAGGCCATCAGTGTGGATATGTCATCCCTCCTGTGAGCTGGTAATGAGCACATACTCCTTAGGGCACGCCTCCAGTAAGGCCATCCTCCTGTTCTAACAGGTGACCCCACTGCCCAGCCTAAGCATATGTCCACTCTAGGGTCCTCCACCCAGGGGCTTTGTCTGCCCTGTCCCCACGAGCTGCCCTTTCTTGCTGCTTTGCCGAGAACACTCTCAGCTGCCACATGTCGTCATGCCTTCTCCCCCTTGCAGACAGGTAGACATTTAATGAGGCCATAAAAAGGCCAAGTGGGGCTCAGAGGTTAAGAGCACAGTCTGCTCTTCCAAAGGTCCCAAGTTCAATTCCTAGCAACCACATGGTGGCTCACGACCATCTGTAATGAGATCTCATGGGCAGGCGTACACACAGGCAGAATACTGTATAAATAATAATTTTTTAAAAATGCCAAGTGGGCCGGGTGGTGGTGGCGCACGCCTTTACTCCCAGCACTTGGGAGGCAGAGGCAGGCGGATCGCTGTGAGTTCGAAGCCAGCCTGGTCTACAAAGGGAGTCCAGGACAGCCAAGGCTACACAGAGAAACCCTGTCTCAAAAAACAAAAAAACAAAAAAAACAAAAACAAAACAACAACAACAAAAAAATGCCAAGTGGCCAATTCAGGTCAGCTGGCCCAAGATGCTGGGATGACAGTGAGGAGCAGTTGAATTCTGTCTGGAGGCCTGAGGGGCAAGCAGGTCCCCTGGCCTAGCTGGGGTGTGAGATGCTGGAGAGTCAGTAAGAGGGTCTGGTAAGAGCCTAGCACCATTGGAAGGAAGGGGGCGGATGCAGTCCGCCACCCAGAGAAGCCCAGTCAGTGCCCACGCTTCCTCCTTGAACATTCCAGAGCAGATGAAGAACTTAGAAGCTGAAGGAGGAGGTGGTAGCTTGTCACTCTGTCCTCTGATGGAGGCAGAAAAGCACAGAGTGCCCCCCCTCTCTTTGTGTGTGTGTGTGTGTGTGTGTGTGTGTGTGTGTGTGTGTGTGATTCCAGACTCAGTCAGAAGAACTGTTCCATCTCATACTTCCGCTGCTGGTTGGCCATGGCCTGGCTTATACTGGCCAGGTGCTCTACCATGGAGTTGCAGCTCCAGACTGGAGCATTCTCAGAGAGGGTTAATCAGGCAGACATACCTCTGAGCCTCTCTTCCCTGATGAGAAATTAGGGGTCCAGGAGGCTTAAGGGAATCTGTCCAAAGTTACACAAAGCCCAGGGATCCAGAAGGCCAGTATTTTTTGAGACAGGGTTTCTTTGTGTAGCCTTGGCTGTCCTGGACTCACTTTGTAGACCAGGCTGGCCTCCAACTCACAGAGATCCGCCTGCCTCTGCCTCCCGAGTGCTGGGATTAAAGGCGTGTGCCACCATGCCTGGCTTAGAGGACCAATCTTAACGGGGGAGTTTTCCTCAGAAATACATGTCAAACAAAACACTCCTATCATGTGCCCAGAAAGCGGGAAACAGAACCAGGTGGGCGACTCCCCCTACGTATATAGCTGAACGTCCTTATATGTCTTCCTGTGTTTTCAGGGGCACCATAGGTGAGAGCCAATTAGAGATCTGGAAAGCAGCCAGGTGCTGGGTCAGGGATGATATGCAATTAAATGCTTTTTGTCAAACATTAAACCAAGGAGCCAGGCAGTGGTGGTGCACACCTTAAATCCCAGCACTCAGAAGGCAGAGGCAGGCGAATTTCTGAGTTCAAGTGTGAATTCCAGGACAACCAGGGCTACACAAAGAAATTCTGTCTTGAAAAGTCAATCAATCAGCCGGACGTGGTGGCGCACGCCTTTAATCCCAGCACTAGGGAGGCGGAGGCAGGCTCTGGATGCTGGGGGCTGGGACAGGCCCTGGGCAGGCTGGGCTGGGAAGGACAGGAGTCACACGTCACTGCCCACCCACTTCCCCGGCAGCCGCACTAGTGGAGCGGGAGAGCCGATTCCTAGTCATGTTCTGCCCAGCTTTTGTCGAGGGCTTGCCCTTCGGAAAGGCTCCTTGAACAGTGGGGGAGCAGGCCAGCCACCATGACCGAGAACTCCACGACCGCCCCTGCGGCGAAGCCCAAGCGGGCCAAGGCGGCCAAGAAGTCCACGGACCACCCCAAGTATTTGTACATGATCGTGGCTGCCATCCAGGCAGGAAGAACCATGCTGGCTCCTCACGCCAGTCCATCCAAAAGTATAACAAGAGCCACTACAAGGTGGGTGAGAACGCCGACTCCCAGATCAAGTTGTCCATCAAGCGCCTGGTGACCACTGGTGTCCTCAAGCAAACCAAAGGGGTGGGTGCCTCGGGATACTTCAGGCTGGCCAAGGGCTACCAGCCCAAGAGATCCATGGCTTACAAGAGGATCAAGAAGGAAGTCAAGAAAGTGGCCACTCCAAAGAAAGCAGCCAAGCCCAAGAAGGCTGCCTCCAAAGCCCCAAGCAAAAAACCCAAAGCCACCCCGGTCAAGAAGGCCAAGAAGAAGCTGGCTGCCACGCCCAAGAAAGCCAACCTAAGATTGTCAAAGCCATGCCAGTTAATGAATCCAAACCCAAGAAGGCCAAGCCCGTGAAGCCCAAAGCCAAGTCCAGGGCCAAGAGGGCCAGCAAGAAGAAGTGACCATGAAGGCTTTGCTTGTGGACACTCCTCCCTCCCTCCTGTTTTCTGTAAATACATTTCTCTCTCGATCTTATCTGCACCCCTTTGCCCATTCTATTCTGACTTTATATAAAAAAAGAACAAGAGTTTGGATTCCTCAGGCATTGTGGAATGATTCCTTTTTCCTTAACCCACTGTGCAAAGACAGCAAACAGATCTCGTCTTTGTGATGAAGGTTTTTTTTTTTTTTTTTTTTTTTTTTTTAAACTGGGTTAGGGATTAAGGGATAGGGAGCATGTTGGGTAGTTTGTTTACTATGAATGTAAATGAAATTGGCGAAGTTCTGGCTAGGTGAGGGAACCCAGGAACTAAGGTTTGTCTTTTAAGGCTTTCTTAGGTTGTTTATCTCATGAGTTTTAAAATCTTTGGTTGGGAGCAGGTGATAACCCACCTAGCTGGCCAAGGAGGGAGGGAAGGAAAACATGGTGAGCATTTGGGGACCTGGTTTTTGTTTTTGTCTGTTTCCTCTTCTACCCTAGTGCCTCCCCATTGTTTAGAAGGGGAAAAGGGTCCCAGTGACAGCTGGTTAGAGAAGCCATAGCTTCTCACTACCAGGATCTAGCCATTGGGGTCTTCTCAGCGGTCTTTGTTAAAATGGGAGTGGGATTAGGGGGAGGGGCAGGGAGTCAGCCAAGTGCCTCAGTGTGCCTGTGGAAACTTGGTTTTTTCCCACACGATTGATGAATTGTGTCCTAAGAGGACATTTTTTTCTTTTCCTTTTTTTTCCCCTTCCCCTTCCTGTATAAGATGTGGCTTTGCTTGGTGCCACTTCAGTTCTACCACCTGCCACTTAAAAGCCCCCAACCTCTTCTTGAGTCTTTTCTACATAGCTGAGGAGGGGGAGAGGCAGGCAGTGGACTGTAAGACCTATTACAGTTGGTTTGAATTTGCTAGGTAGCTTTAGAGAGCCAGGGTGGTGTGCACGTGTGTGTATATGTGTAAATCCATATCTAAGACTAGTATAGTAGCACTTCGGGAGCTGGGAGAAAAAAACCTGTACAGTTAATTGTTTTTCTCTTGTTTTAGTAAAATAGGAAACCTGTGCACCTCCTACCCTTTCTTAAAAATTAAAAAAAATTTTTTTTTCTCCTACCCTTTTTAAACAAGCGTTATCAGTGCCAGGGAGGAAAATTTGCTGTGGGTGTCATTTTAAAACTTTAAAAGAAAAACAGACGAACAAAACTTTACATTGGATCGAGACTGCCCCCATCTCCTGCCAGCTACTTCTGTAAGTCCCTTTTCCCTCTTCTAAAGGTTTGCTTCTAGGCTTCTCTTCCGTGAGATCATTTATTGTGGATGGCTCGGTGACCCATGACCTCTCCGTTGCATCCATAGTGGGCTACCTGCAACCACCCGTAACTCTAGTCCCAGGGGATCTGATGCCCTCTGCTGGCCTGCAAGGGTATTGTGCACACAAGGTGCACATACATGCAGGCAAAACACAGGAAGTCACATAAATAAACCTAACAGCCCCTGTGCTCAGGGGCAGCCCTGAGGCTGGTGGCGACATGCGCAGGCAAGACTGAGGGGCAGAGCTTGCAGGGTTACTTCCAGGCCGCCACTTTCCAAGCTACTGGACAACACGTTCCTTTTTATGTCCCTTTCTTTCCGCTCTCCTCTTCCCCATCTTCCTTCCTTTTCCACTGTTTCTCTATCGCTGCTGGGAAGTGCGCCCCACCCATTCCCCCCCCACACACCCCCCACCCCGCCAGCTAGCTATTTTGGACATCTGCAGGTTCCTTGGACGGGGTGTCCTGAGTCAGGCTTGCAAAATAACTTTAATCCATTAACAAGAGTTTTTTGTTTTTTGTTTTCCTTTGAATTGCTGTTGCCAGCCACAGGCATGGAATCAGACTGTAAGATGACGGACACATCTGTGGTAAAAATGCCATGTCCCTCCTATGGACTATACCGCTGGGCCCCCACAGTAGTATCTCCATTCTAGAAGTGAGAAGACATGAAGCTCAGAGAGGCTTACCTGTCTGCCCAAGGACACCCAGCAGCCTGTTTCCATCCTCCAAGCCACAGAGGAAACAGCAATGTCCAGTATAGTTGAGTGGAGATAAAGGGAGGCAGAGAAGAGGTTGGGGATTTAGCTCAGTGGTAGAGGGCTTGCCTAGCAAGCGCAAGGTCCTGGGTTCGGTCTTCAGCTCTGGGGGGGAAAAAGGGAGACAGAGAATGGCTGTGGAACGTGTTGCCCGGGCTGAGCTCTTCCAGACGCATAGGAATGGAATGGCCAGTTTCCCGAGGGTGCCCAGTTGGTGGGCACTGCATTTGCAAAGGTCCAGGGTCATAGCATGTCCCAACTCAGGCTTCCAGGGTGTGGTCAGAGAAGAGGCCAAGACCTGGGTGGCTGGCTGGGAGAGTGATTGTACCATGGCACTCAGGAGGTGTGTGGGCATTCTCAGGTCAGCGCTGAGGCCTCTGCCTGGGGGATGTCTGCTAGAGAAGGTGTGGCCAGGGTGGAGCTGGCCTGGTGGCTGACAGCAGGGATTCTGCCCAGCTCCGGGGACATACGTGTTTGCCCTCATCATTCTGATTCTTGGCCTTAGGTGGACACAGAGGCTCATGGGAAAGGCTTAGGTGAGCTGATTTGTGATGGTGGGGGAAGAGTTTACACTGGGAACACAGGGAGCTAATCTACACACAGAACTGGACCTTACACACACACACACACACACACACACACACACACA
>OU015748.1:107678498-107701448 GCA_907169655.1 Acomys percivali
ACACACACACACACACACACACACACACACACACACACACACACACACACACACATCCATTAGATTCTATCAGGGGCAAGCCGTGGGACAAGGAGCCCCGGCAACGTGGCTGCATTACCTCCACTCAACAGCCGGTAGGGAAACTGAGTCCCAAGGATGGGAAAGGTGAATTGCTGAGGTCAGGGGGGTAATGAGGTCAGGGTGGCGTCTGTCCCAGGCCTATTAGGATATAAGAGCCTTGGAGCCCAAGAGGGTTCTAAGGAAGACAGAGATGGGTGCCTGACTCCCCAGCAGGGCCGGTTCTCTCAGGCCTCGGGTGTCAGCAGCCAGCTGGTGCTGGGGATGCTGGGAATTCAGCCTGCCAGGGCAAAAGGTGAGGGCCAGATGTCCAGCCTCAGGGACGAAGTTCCACCCCACTGTGGCCCCCTGCTGGGGGGCGGGCTGGGTTGGGACCGTGGGTCTCCAGTGTGGAGATGAAGGTACAGAGGTGGAGGCTGCTGTTTGGGGACAGGGAGGGAGAGAAGGAAGGGACGGATGCAAATTAGGGCCTTGGTCTGCTTTCCCAGGGAAATGGCCTTGCATGCTGACTCACCCCTGGCCTGAGCCTCAGGGGAGCAAGTTTCTGGACACAATTTTACAAGCCCCCCACCCACCCCCACACACATATGTGTGTGCACACATAGACACATGCATAAGCATTTGCACGTGCTGCTACAAGACATCTTGGCCATAAGCACATCCGGGCCCTCTTTGTCTGCATCTTTAATGCTTTTTATTTATTATTTTATTTTGGTGTTTTGAGATGAAGGCTCGGGTAGCTCAGGATGTCCTCTAATTTGCTCTGTAGACCAGGCTGGCCTTAAACTCTGCTCCTCCTGCTTTCACTTCCTGATTGGGGGATTACAGCCTGTGCCACAGCGCCAGCTTCTCTCGCATCCTTCATGTCAGAGCTTTAGAGTTTCTGTATGAGGATTCAACAAGGCAGACGTGCCCAGAATGAAGCCTTTTTTTTTTCTTTTCTTTTTTGTTGTTGTTATTGAAAAAAAAAATTTTACTCATGTTCAACTGGGGTTGTTTGTTTGTTTTTTTGTTTTTGTTTTGAGACAGGATCTCACTGTATAGCCTTGGCTGTCCTGGAACTCACTGTATAGACCGGACTGGCCAGACCAAACTCACAGAGATCCCCCTGCCTCTGCCTCCCTAGTGGTGAAATTAAAGGTGAGCACCACCATGATTGATTAGTGAAGTCATTTTTGCTTGCTTGGTTTGTGGAGCTAGTGACTTCGGCCTTTTGACCTCTCTGACATCCACAGTCCTATGAGTGGGTGTCTGTGATGCTGCATAGATGCACATGCCTGCTGACGTGTTGAAGGAGTCTTAGCAGGCGGGAAGCGACCCCCGAGGGGTCCTAATGCTGAGCCTTGTCCTTGCCTCAGAGACCCCAGTGTAGGGCAGATGTGGTGTCTGCTGCCTTCTGTATTGAGCCCTGCATTCTGCTCTCTGCAGTACAGTGCCAAGGTCAGTGAGGTCAGGATGCCTCTGTGAGATGGTGGCATTGCTGGCCAGGGCTGGGAATGCTGCCTATGAAATGCGAGTTCATTTAATAGGAATGGGAAAGCGCCTATTATGGCCCATTGGGGCTCTGAGTGGCTTTAAGCCAGGCTAGCTAAAGACCTGATGGCATCTCTATCTTGCAAATTCTTTACCTCCCCTTTTTTTTTTTTAACTGCCACCACCAAGTACTCCCTGGGGACAAATGTGTCAAGAGTTTTGAGGTAACTGTGTGAGCACATGGGTGACACCAGATAGACTTGTCTGGGCCCCTTCCCCAGTTCATGGTCTAGTGATGTGTGTGTGTGTGGAGGGGGGAGGTCTTGCTCCCACCTTAGAGCTTTGCAGCTCTGTCTGCAGGTGCACCGAGCAGGTGGAGCCCCCTTCCCTCCTGCTGCAGCCCACAGTTTCTGCCTCCAGGCCAAGGTGTTGCCTGGCAGGTGTGGTTTCTGTGGCTGTGTTTATGCATCTCATCCCAGAGCTGGGCTCTTGGGAGATTTGAGCTTTCCGCAGTTGGGGTGGGGGTGGGGGGACAGACGGGACAGATGTCAGCCTCTCCTCTACCTTCCTCTTGGAGGGGAGACAGCCACCTCTTTGTTGAGACAGAAACTCTGCCCGAGTATTCTTTTTCCACTACTGGAAGCAAGAACAATGCTATCCTTATATGGCTTCTCAAAGCCTGGAGCTCACCACGCCCTCATGCCTGCTGTGGTGGCTGATGACGTCACCTTGTGTGCGCTCAGCCCCTTGATCGCACACACCTTTGAGGTGCATTGCTAACAATCACCTGTCTCAAGTCAGCCTTGAGACACCTGGAAGGTCGCAGCTTATGTTTTAGTCCTCAAGTGCCTAGGCTTCCCGCCAATCTTTCTTTAGCACAGGGAGTGGACAGTGAATGGACTCTTCGGTGTTTAGTCGTGGGTGGCCTCCGGAGGATGGCTTTGTGCACTGTGGGTGTGATCAGTCCACTTCACGGTGGATGTTGGTCTGCCTTGGAGAAGGGATGGGACATCTCAGGTCCCTATCCATTCTCTGCTTGGAATGAACATTTCCAAGACCCAGTGTGCCCTCTGAAGAGAAAACTCACTTTCAGGGTGGTTCTTGTGTGTCTGTGTGTGTTCCTGGAGATAAAACCAGGGCCTTGCGCATGCCAGGCAAGTGTTTTACCCCTCACTGAGTTGTTGGGGGGTAAAATAAAGGAATCTTTGCAAGCACTGTGGACAGAGCCTGGTGCAGGGAAGGGAAGCAGGCTCAGGCCAGCAGGACCTTTGTACTGTCTCAGGATTAGGCGCCAGAAATGTTTTGGGCTTACGATACTATCTGCTTATATACAGTGAGATGTACTCACAGCCAGGGCAGGAAGATGGCTGTAGTTACCTCAGCACTGAAACAGAAGCCAGGCCTGCAATCCTAGTGCAGGGGCCGCAGAGACTGGAGGACCCCAGGAGCTTGCTGCCCAGCCAGGCTGGCAGAAGCGACTCTAGGTCCAAGTGAAGGACCCTGTCTCAGAAAAAGGTGGAGACAATCAAGATGACACCAGCATTGACCTCTGGCCTTTTCATACACACTTGTACACCTCCACCACCACTGCCCCCTGCTTCCACACACACACGCATGCACACACAAGATGTATCGTGGGGATGATGTCAGAGCCTACTCATGAAATTCAGTTGCCTCTCCTATGCACGTTCACATGCACAGCTCCTATGCTGAAGGTAATTTATATGAAATATTAAGTAATTCTTTTTTTTTTTTTTTGGAGACAGGGTTTCTCTGTGTAGCCTTGGCTGTCCTGGACTCACTCTGTAGACCAGGCTGGCCTTGAACTCGAAGCGATCCGCCTGCCTCTGCCTCCCGAGTGCTGGGATTAAAGGCGTGCGCCACCACCACCCGGCCTAATATTAAGTAATTCTGTGCATGGTATAAAGTTCCCATACGCTGAGCCATCAGATACGTGGTCTGATGTTGGAGCTCAAGAGTTTTTCATGAGTAGGGCTGCTCAACACCCTTTCCCATTTTCTTTCTTTTATTTTTATTTTTTATTTTTATTTTTTGAGAGAAGGTCTCTGTGTCATCCTGAAGCTCTGGGCTGGACTGCAACTTACTGTGTCCCCCAGGCTGACCTTGAACTCAAGACAATCCTTCTGCCTCAGGGTTGAGATGACATGTGTGCCCTAGCATTTGAGATGGTCTGTTAAGAGTCCAGATCCAAGCAAGGCATGGTGGCGCACACCTTTAATCCCAGCACTCAGGGAGGCAGAGGCAGGCAGATCTCTGTGAGTTCAAGGCCAGCCTGGTCTACAAAGTGATCCCAGGACAGCCAAGGCTATACAGAGAAACCCTGTCTCACCTGCCCCCCCCCCAAAAAAAAGGAGTCCAGATCCATACAATCATTGCCTTGATGCCATGGACCTAAGGCAGCCAGGTACCATGTGGAGTGACCTATAGTGAGTCAATCACAGGGGTCTACCCAGCCTGTCTCAGAGGAGATAGAGCCATTAATGCTGTGGGAGTCAGCACTGTGGGAGTTCTGGAAGCCTCTGACCACAGGGATTGGAAACTCTGAATGGGAATTTGAACCCATTGGGGAGGCTGGGAGTGGCTTTACTGTCGTGTAGTTGCTCAGACTAGGCTTTCACTACGGCCCTGTCTGCTGTCCTTGCTGACAGGAGGGGAGCTGCCCTGGCCTGGACTCACTAACTCTCCCTTCCTTCCTT
Source organism: Acomys percivali (assembly GCA_907169655.1). Taxonomy (NCBI): domain Eukaryota; kingdom Metazoa; phylum Chordata; class Mammalia; order Rodentia; family Muridae; genus Acomys; species Acomys percivali. The sequence continues at coordinate 107,682,767 of OU015748.1, forward strand.
CCTTCCTTCCTTCCTTCCTTCCTTCCTTCCTTCCTTCCTGCTCTTCTGTTTCAACTGTCACTTCACTGCAAGATGGTATAGCTAATTACAAGCTGATAACTTGTTAATCTTAGTCAGGCAGCAAGTTGCTGCTGTTTATTCAAAAGTGATCACCAGATTAATTCCAGATGTGGAGCAAGGATTAGAGATGCCTGCTGACTGACCAACGGGCTTGAGCCACTAAATGGACCTTGACCGTTTCTTAGGAAGGGTGCATGTCATTTCAATAGACAGCAATACAGGAAGAGCTCGTCACATGGAGCTTGAGCATTCCTGGTGCGCAGCCTTAGATCCGCAGTGTGCTTGGCTGTGGTCTCCCTTCCCGCTGTACGGAGATGCTCTGCACCACATGCTTCTCCGCCCGGTCGGTCGTGTGCTCTTGCTCCTTGCGATGCATCACGTCCTGTATAGAAATGTGGTTGTCCGAGTACTCTTTACCTCCTTGCGTGCCTCCTGGGAAGCGACCTCCAAGGCCATGGCAACATTATTCCTCCGAATGTCAAAGAGGTAATGGTGCTTCTGAGCCCAGTGCCTGCGGTGCTTTCTCCATGCCAACCTGCATCCTGGGTTTGTTTGTTAGCATAGACAATGGGCCCTCCTACTGATGTGGTAGAGAACGCCTCTGGGTGGGTGTATATTTCTTTGGAGAGAAAGTACAAGATAAGCCTAGTTCTAAACACACAGGGACCTCTTACACCGGTTTAAACCAAGGGATGAAGAATTCCTTAGTTCAAGATGAACTTCTCCTCCACTGTCAGGGAGAGGCGGTAGAGGCACAAGACGTGGATGTCCTGTGTGAAAGACCCTTGTGCCTGTAATACTTCTGGTCCCAAGATTGGCTGTGTTCTTCAGACATGGGCTGCTGTGGTGGCAGCAGAGAGTTCCACCAGGGGCAGCATGGTCTGCAAAGGTTCAGGCAGTGGCCTTTGAGTGCCCGTGAGCGCGTGGCATTGCATCGACTCCCTTTCTTCCAACCCTGTGTTCTAATTCTCTTGAGATCGCACTGGCCAGACTTGCAAGGGATGCTGGGTAAGGGAGTGGGTAGGAAGGTCTTGATGGATACAGAAGAGTTGTCTGAGCAGGAGGTGAGGGACAGTGAGAGAGCAAAATTGAACCCTCTGCAGGGCCTGGAGGAGAGGGGACTGTGAGACCTCCCTGTGTGGCCTCCCTGGTTTTGAAGATGCTTATGTGGCTCCAGATGTGTTTAAAGGAAAGACTGTCCAGCAAGGGAGGGGCTGTGGGGTCACGGAGGACACTCATCTCATTTTACTCATTTGCCATCATTTCTCCAGCGCAATAGCAGACATAGAAGAGGGAGTGGGGTGGACATAGCAGCATATGCCTTTAATCTCAGCACTCAGGAGGCAGAGGCAGGCAGGTCTTTGAGTTCAAAGTCAGCCTGGTCTACAGAGCAAGTTCCAGGACATCCAGGACTACAGAGAAACCTTGTCTCAGAAAGGGGGGAGCGGGCCAAGCACAGTGGTGCATGCCTGTGATCCCAGCAGTTGGAAGGCAGATGCAGGTGGGATCTGTGAGTTCGAGGCCAGCCTGGTCTACAAAGGAGTCCAGGACAACCAAGGCTACACGGAGAATCCCTGTCTCGGAAAACCAAAGGGGATTGTTGAAGGCCTGCGAGGTGGCTTAGTGGGTAAGGTGCAACCTGAGTTTTATTCCTAGAAGTCATGTGAAGGTGGGAAGAGAGAACCAACTCCACAGAGTTGCACATCCGCGTGTACAGTGCGGCATGTGCCCCCTTCCATCATGCCCCCCACACTGAAACCAAGGAAATAGTAAATAAACAAATAAGTGACTGTAGAGCGCGAGGCTGGAGGTGTAGCTCGGCCATGACAGACTGTCCTAGCTTTATTTTCCATGAGGTACAGGTACAGGACAGAAACAGCAAACCCCACTGGGTGTGTGCTCTTCCTAAAGGGCAGGGCCAAGGAGTCGCTCTCGTCGGGAGCTTGCTATGTGGGGAGGGGTGCCTGGGCTCGCCTCTATCCCCAGAGACAGAGGCGCTGAGCATCCTCTTACGGCAGGGACCCCAGGACTTAGTGACCTTCTGAGGCGCACAGCCTGTGTGGAGCAGGACTCTGTAGAGGGCTGGGGCTGGAGAGTTGGAGGTTGGCCGAGCAGCTCAGAAGAAATAGCCACAGAGACAGGAAGGTTAGCTTAGGTGTGGGGTAGCAGAGCCTGATATTTCCTCTCATTACAAGGGTCATGGCCCGTGCTTCTATGGTCAGAGAGAGGAAAGTGTCAGCCACTTTCTCTAGCTCAGGGGAGCCTTCAGTCATGAAGACCTGGAGACATGGGGAACTTTTTGTGTGTATGCATGTTATGTGTGGGTAGGCATGCATATGTGTGTGCATGTACGTGTGCTTACACACTTGTGGAGGCCAGAGGTCAACATTGGGTACTGTTTCCCCAGGAGCTGTCCATCTTGGTCCCCACCCCCGCCCCCCGCCAAGATTTATTCGTAATTGTGTGTGAGGGGGTTGTGTGGATATGTGCATGACAATGCGGGTGCCCTTGGAGGGCAAAAGAGGGTTTCTGACGCCCCTGGAGCTGGAGTTTATAAGGGGTTGTGAGCTGCCAATGTAGATGCTGGGAATCGAACTCTGGTCCTCTGCAAGAGCACTACACACTCTAATCGGCTGAGGTGTGCGTCCCGCCCTGACTTGGATTTCTGCAACAGGATGTGGAACCCAGGGCTCACTGACAAAGCTGCGTTGCCTGGCTGGCAAGCCCCAGGGACCCTGTTTGCAGCTCCCTGGCACTGGGGCTCCAGGTGTGTGGCACAGTGTTGCATTCTGCAGAACTTAAGTCAGGCTCTCGTGCGTGCGTGGTGAAGCGCTTCATGGGCTAAGCTCATGACTTTGCGCTCAGGTCTGGTGACTGGGCAGTGTGTGCAGAGCTGTGCTGGCCAGACGGCATTCGCAGGCTCTGTGACAGACTGGGGGTGGAGGGACAGTGGGGAGGAGTCTATTCAGATTCCATGGGCTTCCTGGTCTTCAGGGGTCAAGGACAGAGGACCAGAAACTTTTGTGGCCTGCTTTGGGAAAGATAGTCCAGCTTGTGTGAGTGGCCTTGGTGGAAGCAGCGCTGGTTTCTGTGACTCAACTAGGGGAGAGGAGGGCGGGGAACGCTGATGTTCCAAGGCCTTACGGTCCTCATGTGCTCCCTGTGCCCCATATACCAAGTGTCTACTTTGTTCTGAGTCTCAGCAGCCACCATGCATAATTCTGGAGAGCAAGTCACACTCAAGCCTATTTTATCCCACAGAAGACATGTCAGAGGCCATGGACCTCATCAAGACTCTCCTGCATGACCAGGTCCCCCAACCTCCAGTGGCCTTTGGGGCTCCCAGCATGAAGGAGACTGCAGGGGGAGAAAACCTTAGTCCTGTGAGAGACTTGGACCTCATGGAGTGCCTGGAGGGCAGGTAGGGCTCGCTCCCCAGTGCCCTCCTCTGGGCAGGGGTTGGAACAGCATCTTCTATCCCGAGGGGTGAGGGAGGGGTGAGGAAGCAGGGTGGGAGAGAACAGGGCACCCCCGAGGTGCTCCTCAGTTGCACGGGGAGGGGGGGGCTCACGACAGTGTGTTTCCGGGGTGTCAGGACCAGCATACTGCAGCCTGAACCTGGGCCATCTCGTTTCACTAGCAGGGGGCGTGTCTGTCATTGCCTCTCTGTCCAGATGGGGAAGGCAAGGGCCCTCCCTGCTGGGCCTCTGAGACCCACTCACTTCCCAGCAGAAAGAGAGCAGCCAAACTGGCCAGAACTAATCTGTGCACACAGGCACGTCAGCCCAGGCTCTCCGTGTGTACCCTGAGTTTCAGGGCTCTCTGCCACTCTGGGTGTGGAATTAGGCTGGGGCTATTTGATTGCCTGCCGCCTTCCTTTCTGCTCCATTCCTGAGTGAGGTGGAGCCTGGGACAGTGTTTTCCTGGGGTCTCCCAGGGTATAGATGGGACCAAAACCTCTCAACCCAGTTGCCAACCTTCCGGGGCTCCTCCCACCCTTGTCACCATCAGAATCAGGAACTGAGCTCTGACAGTGGGTAGGTGGTGCAGGTGGCCCTTGAGGGCCTCTGTGCAGGGACTTTCCAGTGAGCTGCTGAGTCACTGGAGTGGAATGTGCGGGCAAACCCCAGAAAAGGCTCAGCCAGATTGGTTTCACTGTGTATCCATGCATTCACCACCCGAGTTCATCTCCTGTTTCACGGGAGAACTTGAACTTTATAAAAGACTTAGGTGCACGAGTGCTTGCCTGCACATTATGCACATTATGCCTGTGCACTATGTACATACCTGGTGGCGGCTGAACTCAGAAGGGGGTGCTGTATCCCCTGGAACTGGAGTTAGAGATGGTTGGAAACAGTCATATCTTCTGCAAGAGCAACACGGGCTTTTTCCCTGCTGAGCCATTTCTCCAGCCCTGAGATTTTCTTTAAATTGAAGTCACGCACTGCCACGCCTGGCTCATTTGGGAATTTGGTTTAGCGAGTGTGGCTAGGCAAGGTCCTGTCAGCCACTCTCCATCTGGGGAAGGTGTGGACACAAGTGTTTCAGGTCTGGGAACCAGGGACTTGGAGTAGGAGGGTACACTGAGACCCTATAGGAAGTCAACTGGAGGGGGCTCAGAGCACCCCCACCTGCTCGTCCCCACCAATCCACTGTTACTAGCAAAGCCCACCAGGCAAGCCCTTCCCAAGATTCTCTAGGGGAAAGGTCAGGTGGTGAAGTTGTTCCGGGTTAAGTTGTCCAGATTTCCAGGCATGTTCACGAGACACTCCTACTGCTACTGTCTGACTTCCGCAAGAGGCATATATGTGGTAAGGGCTGGGATAGGCCCTCTGTTGGCCCCTCTGCCTAATGTCCCAGTGGCCTGTGACCTATCCTGCAGGGGCACATTTGAAATGGCTTTTACTCCAAAGTGAACCCGTGGATGAGAGGGACACCAAGAAGGTTTGCTGCTGGCCCCTAGCATTCCACTGTGCTCCACTCCATAGGCCCTGAGTCCCATAGGAACCGGTGGGCTGGCTGGGTGGTAAGGCCTCCGCAGCACAACCACACCAAACTGCCCTGTGCCTTCCTGCAGAAACCAGGTGGCCCTGAGGCTGGCCTACATCGGTGATGAGATGGACCTGTGTTTGCGGAGTCCCCGTCTGGCCCAGCTGCCTGAGATTGCCATGTACAGGTAACCAGCTGCCCGGGTAGGAGCCAGACCAAGGGAGTCCCACAAACCTTGGAAGAGTGTGGGAGCTCCCAGGCAAGGTTGAAACCCCTTGCTTCCCAGTCCCCACCTGGGTCCCCCAACCTTCCCTCTGGCCTTAGCAGTTGTAGATCAGGCACCACCCAGGATCTTCCTATGTCCCTCATCAAGCTGGACAGTCCTGAGAGATCCCAACTTAGAGTGGACTTGGCCCCAGAGGCAGCCCCTCCATTGGTCTCCCAGGACAGGTGTAGGCAGCAACTGTTCTGAGTGTGGGATGCTCCTTGTGGCTGGCTCTGGGCAGAGACCTAGGCCTAGGGAGAGACGCCTTTCTTAGTGGAGAGAACGGGGTGCCAGGGGGCAGAGAGGCTCTCTGTGGCCATGCTGTGTGGGTCACACATGTCGGCTTCCAGTAGCTGCTGCTCCAGTAACCGCCTTGCTTATCTCATGTCTAATAGACTCGCTACCACCTACAGCCAGACAGGCGTCAGGGGCATTTTCAGACGCCTGATTTGCGGCCTCGCCAACCTGAGGGAAAACATCTGGTCCTGGAGAGTCCTGACTCCTGGCGCCTGGGTAAGAGCCTTGAAGCCTCTCGTCCTTAGCTATGCTGTCTTGTTGGCCCGTTTCCACCTCTCTACAGTTTCATCCCTGCCTCTCTCTGCATCTGTCCCATCCTAGCAGTCTTAGTGTATGCAGCAGCTGCTTGCCTGGCTGGTGAAGTCACGAAGGTTCAAGTACACACTCAACAGTACTTTGTGGCCCCTCCTGCAGGGAGCCTTCCTCTGGCAGAGAGGACCCTCAGCCATAGTCTCAGGGTCACCTCCCCTGCTCACCCCCACTGGCTGAATGCCCTTAATTTGCACTGTGTCCCAGATCCCCCCAGTTGTACATAGAGTCTCCTCATCCAGGGCAGTCACTGGGCCTCACTCTTCTCTCTCTCTTGGTCCCACAGGTGTCTCCCAACCAGGCTCGCAGACAGCTGTTTCCCATGGTGCTACTGGTCCTCTTGCTGCTGGGTGAGGCCTGGCATTTGCAGCTTCAGTGAGGTCCAGCGGGGGCAGGGCCGGCCCCTGCCCCTCAACCCCCCCAGAGGTGCCGGCACCCTAACGGGGTGTTTTCTGACTGCCCCCCCCCTTTTTTAATATTTAACTAGTATAGTGCTGAGATTTCATACAGGTTTTTCTGGGTTTTTGTAAGGCAAATGAATTCACTATACCTCACGGCGCGTTACTGGCTAAATGCAGGTAAACTGCCCCTGAGGCGTGGCTGGCCCCTCTCTCTGACTCCTGCCTGCCTTCCTCTTGGCAGGCTGGTCCTGTGGCCACCAGTGGGGGGAGTGCTGGCCACACCCCTGTCTGTGAAGCCTTGAGGCAGAGAATCTACTGGACTAGATTCCTGTGGGGTGGAGAGTTCAATAAAGTGCTGTTTCCAGGAGAGTTCAATAAATTGTTTCCAGCCAGTCTGAGACTCTTCACTCACCACTCCCCTGCAGCAAGCTCAGGGGCCAAGTTAGGTGGCTGACTTGGGCCTGCTAGGATGGAGGTTCTGAGACAGCAGGGCAACTTCCCTTAGGTGACTGGGAGTGTCTGAGCCCTGTCAAGTGACCACACCCTGTGTGCGGTCATGGGATGCCCTGGTTTAGGTCTGTAAGACAGCTGCCCTCATGCTGGGCTCACTGGAGCCCGAGCATCTGAGAAGGTGGCATCTGCTCCATAGACAGGCAGGGGTGCTCCAGACCCAGGACTTATGGAGGCTACCACAGGAGCCAGTCCCCTGCAAATGCTGATCGCTTTCCACAGCCCTCATTTACAGGTGGGCTGCACTGCCTGCTTGGTGTCAAACTCAGGAGCTAAGGCCATTTGCCAGCCTCAGCTAGGACAGATGTGCTTACTCAGAGCGGGGCACTCTGGAGGTCACAAGGCCTGTAAGTACCACTGGCCAAGACCAAGGACAGTTGCACAGGAACGGGCCAGTTGGCCAGTTGGCCGTGGCACAGGTCCTGTCCAGAGGCTGAGAACCCTGCTGAGCAGTCTATCCGGATTAGGCCCAGGCCTCCCCACCAACAAAATAAGCTCATGGCTTCATTCCCAGGACTCACCGTGGAATGAGAAAGCCAGCTGGCAGCTGAGGGTGGCTCGTGTTTATTATGTGTCTTCCCAGGAGCTTCACTGCACTCCTGCTGTGGAGCAGGCTGCGGTCTGAGGGAAGCCGGACACGGCTGACAATGCAGTGACCACTGTCCCATGGATGGCCTGGTCTCTGTGGGGATGAACTGGGGCTGGCCTAGGGAGGTCAGGGTCCTCAGCCAGCCTTCCTGCCCAGACCCATCCCACACCTTACACCATGTTCCAAGTTCTTCTACCAGGGACCACCCACTCTAGGGCATACAGCAGGCACTTAATATGTGCTCCTTGGATATGTATGGCATTTGGAACTCAGTCATCCAGCTGTCGAGTGAGGAGAGGACAAAGTGGCTGTGAAGGCCACCAGACAGTCAAGGCCAAAGGAGCAAAGGAGCTAAAGGTCTCGGCCCAGGGTGGGCAGCACGTCACAGGAGGCGGAGAAGCCCCTCTGGCAACATGCCTGACTTGAAGCCAAGTAATGTATCCACAGTACCCAGGGGGCAAGTCTAAGGTTACCCCAGGCTAGCCCTTCCTGGCGTCACTGAGGGGCATGGCTGGGTACAGAGGCAGAGCAGCAGCAGGCTGAGCAGGAGTCTGTAGGAACTCTTACCCCCGAGCAGCCAGATGTCTTGTCAGGTGGAAGATGGGCTGAGCCACACACTGGCACACAGGGCTAAGCTCTGAGGGAAGCCTTAGCCACAACTGAGACTTCGGTGACCAGTGTCCTCAAGGCCCTCAGAGGTCAGGGTCTGTGCTGGACTGCATCACATCCACGTGGCTGTAGGACTTCCACGCCTGCCTGTTGCAGCTCTTCAGGATGCTCCCCAGCTGCTGCCCAGGGCCCACCTCAAAGGTGCTGGGGAACTCGGTGCCCTTCTTCCGCTCATAGATAGAGTGCATCGTCTGCTCCCACTTCACTGGAGACACCACCTGCTGCCCCAGCAGCTTCCGGATGTGCTGCGGGTGCATGTATTTATGCCCACTGACATTGGAGTGGACAGCAACCAGCGGCTTCTTGATGTTAATCGAGCCTAGGATGTTCACCAGGGGCTCCACGGCTGGCTCCATGAGGCAGGTATGGAAGCCACCGCTCACCGGCAGCATCTTCGTGCGCCTGAAGTGATACTTAGCAGAATTCTTCCGGAGAAACTGCAGGGCCTGGAGAGAAAAACAAGAGGAATCTCACAGACGCAAAGCTTCCAGCTGTTGCTGGCATCCTTGTGCTATGCACAGCTATGTGTGTATGTCACTGGGACGGAACCCATGGGACTTGGTGTACGTGTGAGCATGCATGCATGTGAGTGTGTGTTGCTCTGAACCCAGAGGTCTGTGTATGCAAAGCAAGACTTCCACTCTTGAGTTCCATCCTCAGCCCTTGGTTTTTTGTTTGTTTGTTTTGGTTTTTTGAGACAAGGTCTCTCTGTGTAGCCTTCGCTGTCCTAGACTCATTTTGTAGACCAGGCTGGCCTTGAACTCACAGAGATCCACCTGCCTCTACCTCCCAACTGCTGGGATTAAAGGTGTGCGCCACCCCGCCCGGCTACCCCTTAGTTGTCTGAGACAAGACCATGGTACAGAGCCCAGGCTAGCTTTGGAATCACAATCTCCTGTCTCAGCTTCCCGAGTGCTGGGACTACAAGGTGTGCATCACCACGTGTGGCCCACAAGTCCTTCAGCTATAATCCTAGTTCACTCTTTCACCTGCCCCAACTGAAAAGTGGCCATGGCTCTTAAGTAGAAATATAGTCTGTCTTGGCCTGCAATTGACCAGTGTGGTGGCTCTACCCATCTTCATCACCTCTGAAATGGCACAAGTTCATTCGCTCCAAAAGGCTGCGGGAAAGCGGGTGTTCAGCTACAATGCAGAGACAGGCTGGGTGACCACTCATCAGTTAAGAGCACACATTGCTCTTGCAAAGGACCTGAATTCAGTTCCCAACACGCATGTATGGCAGCTCACAACTGCAACTCCAGCTTCAGGAGATCCAACACACACACACACACACACACACACACACACACTTCAAGTTAAGTACTGTTTTTCATTTGGAGACAGGGATCTCAATATATAGCCTTGGCTATCCTGGATCACACAGTATGTAAACCAGGCTGGCCTCAAATTCACAAAGATCCACTTGCCTCTGCCTCCCAGGTGCTGGGATTAAAGGTGTGTACTACCCTGTCTGGCAAAAATGAATCTTAAAAGGGGGGAAGGTTTGCACAGAGCATCTGGAGGAGCCAGCGGCACCTAGCATACGTATTAGTTTCAGTCGAGAATCCTGTTTCCTGCTGATTGCTCCATGCCTCTCTCTACACTGCCTGCAATGACAGGCCCTCAGAGGAAGCCCCAAGCCCACATTGCCAGCTCCTTGTCCTTTGAGCCCCAGGTGCCGGTGTCTATTTGAGTCTCTCTACAGAAAAAAAGAGGGTTTCATTTCAGCCAAAAACCTTGACCAAGGTCCCCTCGGTTTAAATGGCATCAGGAGCCAATAGTCCAAACACGCTGCTTCGTGCAAACCACAGACTCTGCAAAGATGTTTCAGTTGGTGCATATTCTTCTGGGACACAGGCAGGCCTGCTGAGCGGCTTTCTGGCGGGAAGACCACCCACTCTGCACCCCTTCCCAGGCCTGTTCAGTGGCAGTCGGGACGGGCCGCGGGTTCCTCGTCTATGCATGTGTAAGCTGCCCTCGGCTGTGATGAGAGCTGTGCTTGGACAGAGCGCAATGGTCATGGCAGAGGTTCCCAGGCTCTCACACCACAACCCACTGTAATTACACTGCAGTTACCCATCCTCAGTTAAGAAGGTGCTGCTCTCCCTGTTGGTCATTTCTGTGCCCCACTTGCTCACGAATGCACACTGCTCTCCTGGGCATGGCAATGGGATGTCCAACCAATCAACACCAAACTCCTTCCTGTCTTTAGTCCTAATTTCCAATCTGTCCCAGCAGTCAGCCTCAGGGTGACAATCGCTGCCACAGAGCCTGGCAGAGCAGGTGTGTGCTCCATGCCATGAGAGGTCTGGGCTGGCTGCCATTACTGTTTCCAGTCCTTTTTCAACCCCAGTGCTTCTGCACCCACTGAGGACACACCTCAGGACTGGGAGACTCTCCGACTCATAACACCATCCTCTCCACCACACCTAAATTTGACCTCATGCAGGCAATGATGCAGACAGCTGCTCAGTGACACTTCTTATGGCATGTGGTCCCCCGTGTTTCTCAGGCAGGGTTGTCATGGCAGCAAGGCCACAGTCTCTACATCCAGAGGTGCCTCTATGAAGCTCTAGTTCTACTTATTGCTGAAGGCCAAGGAGCTTTTCCCATATCGGTTGGTGGAAACGGGGCTCCCCGCTCAGTGAAACCCCAGCCTTCACCTGAGCTTTCTGCAATAGCATACCAAGGCTACCTTAGTACTTGGCTTCTTAGCCAGGGTCCCCAGGCACAGTACACAGACTTCATGAGGTAGGGCAGAGTTCTGCCTACCAGGGCCTCCTGAGCCACTTCCTACACTACTCACGGGGGTGGGTATGGTGACCCTCTACCATAACTACTGTTATGTCACCAAGAGGCTGTGGTACTCACAGGTTCAGAGGTGTTTGATCACACCCAGCAAAGGTGACCCAGAGAGTGGAGACAAAATGACTGGCCAAGTGAGGGAACCACCAGAATGAGAATGTGGGTTCAGTGGCAAAGAACTGTGTGTGTGTGCAGTTTTGTTGGTTGGTTGGCTGGGTTTTTGAGATAGGGATGTACCATTTAACCCTGGCTGGCCTGGAAGACTGGTTCAGAATCGCCCTGTCTGCAGGGCAGCAGGCGATATCCTGGCTTCTGCTTGCCCCTGCAGTGCTCACTTTGTCACACAAGCCCTTGGCCCTCAGGAGATTTCTCCAGACCATGCTCAGCAAGGCACCCACTCTTCCATTAGGATATCACAGGGGTGCACTGACTCCCTGCTCCACACAGACTGGAGCCTGTGAGGGTTTCTCCCATCAACACTAACCTCAAGGTGTCCTGAGATGACCCTACAATCAGGAAAGAGGTAGTTGGACACCTGGCACACCGGGTTCTCTATTCCCAAAGATTTGCAGTGCTCCTGGGCTTCCATGCAGGCGAAGGAGAAGTTGGACTGACGCTGGCCGAGGACAGACAGCATCCCGCTAGGAACAGCGTCTGATGCTTCTTGCATAGCTTCGGCTCGGACCTTCACTGCATACAGACCTATCCAGAGAGAAGTGTGGTTGGAAGTCCAACTGTGAAATCAAGGTTGAGCCATCATCAAGGGAAATAGTGACAGAGGTGCTGAGCGCTGAGTAGTCACGTCCAGCATAGAAGAGCACTTACTGCATAGGATCAACTTGAGCTCAAATCCCTAGCACCCACATAAAAAGTTAAGTATAGCTATGTAAGTCTCTAACCCAGCAAAGTGGGAGGGTGGGACAGAAGCAGAGACCACCAGCCTAGCTCCCAGGTCAGGAAGAGAATGTCTCAGGAGAATGAGGGCTAAGACACACACACTGTTCTTCTCCAGGCTCTGTTAGTGCACACACACAGGTCTGCCTACCTGCACACATATGTGCATACAACCAGAGAGAGACAGGGGGAAGCGGGGGGAGGAAGCAAATGTGAAAAGCAGGATGCCCACTATATTAACTCACGTACCTTGGGCTGGACAACTGCCTCAGTGTTTAAGAGTGCTTGTGTTCTTGCAGAGGATTGTGGTCTCATCACCCACATGGGGACACCTGACAACTGCCTGCAACTCCAGTTCCAGGGCAGCCAGGCCTAGGCACTGCATCCACATGGCATGCGTACACTCATGCAAGTACAGGCACACACATACAAATAGATAACCCTGTAACTCAAGGAGCTTCCTGCCTAGTTGGTTGTCTCAACTGTGAGACATTTGATTGACAGTGAAGGGCAGAGACCAGGGGACCTGCTATAAGGAGCACCCTACAATGCTCAGGAGAGCTCCAAACACCAGTGTGGCTGCTTCGGACGGGAGTCCAGGGAGGGGCAGAGGACAGACTTGGAGTCACAGCTTTAGGCTCACCTTTCAGCTAGTAATCTGGGACACTGGCATGCACTCTGCCTGGGATGCTACTGAAAATGGCACTTGTAGCAGGGCGTGGTGGTGCATACCTTTAATCCCAGAACTCGAGAGGCACAGGCAGGGGGATGTCTGTGAGTTCAAGGCCAGCCTGGTCTACAAAGAGAGTCTAGGACAGCCAAGGCCACACAGAGAAACCTTGTCTCAAGAAGAAGAAGAAGAAAAAAAAAAAGGAAATGGCACTTGTTACTTAGCAGAGACTCAAGAGGACAATCAAGACCACCAGACACACAGGTGGCTGTAAAACTATACACGTGGACATCATAAACCATGGCTGTCATAAACCAGGCAGGGAAACCCACGTAGAGCATAAGATACAGCAGTGCCGTGCAGGAGGTAGAAATGGGCTCAGGTAAAGGGTGCTGACGAGGCTGTGCCCAGGCAGGCGGCTCCAAGGCTGGGACATAGAGGAAGGGCTATGACAGCGCTCCTGGCCTCCCCCACGTCTGCTCCTTGTGCAGGATAGGCTGACAGGAACAAGGAGAGACACAGCGCTGCCTGGGGTTTGGCTGAAGACAGAGAACCCGAGGGGCCAGCCCCACGCTCTTCTCCATGCATAGCACTCACTCAGCACTTGGGTATATTTGTGTGGGATTTATAACTCTGTGCCCCAGGCAACTGTGGGACACACACACGTAGAACTGTGACAGGAGGCAGAAGACACACTGTAGGGTAGAGAGTATGTGTGGACATCACCCACGTGAGTGGTGATGCAGGGGTTATGACACATGCCACACAAAGACATTCAGCACACATCTGTGACTGCAGCGTCATTCTGCAAACTGCACACACTGAACTACAAAGCTAATGCTTTCAGTAAGACATGGAAACACTGCTAGTCCTTCCATGACTAATATGCTTTTAAAAACAGCACTGGGCTGGAGATGCAGCTCAGTGGCAGGGTGCTTGCCTAGCATGCTTGAGGCCATAGGTTCAACGCCCAGCATGGCTCACTCAAGAATACCTCATTGCCATTTCCTCTTCCTTTACCCCCGTACACATGCTATTAATCCCAGCACTCGGGAGGCAGAGGCAGGCGGATCGCTGTGAGTTCGAGGCCAGACTGGTCTACAAAGCGAGTCCAGGACAGCCAAAATAACATAGAGAAACCCTGTCCAAAAAATAAAAACAAACAAAAATTGTCCTTTGACATCCTCACATACACTGAGGCATGGGCATGTATACACACATATATACGCATGCACAATTGTATTTTATGTCATTAAAAGAAGAATGCAGGGGCTGGAGAGGTGGCTCAGAGGTTAGGAGCACTGGCTGCTCTTCCAGAGGTCCTGAGTTCAATTCCCAGCAACCACATGGTGGCTCACAGCCATCTATGTGACCTGATGCCTCTTCTGGCCTGCAGGTCTACATGAAGACAGAGCATTCATATACATTAAATAAATAAATCTTAAAAGAAGAGGAAGAAGAAGGAGGAGGAGGAAAAGAAGAAGAAAAAGAAGGAGAAGAAATAATAATGCAGAGGGCAGTGAAGGAAGGCAGTCAAGGGAAGAGACCTCATGAGATATCTCTCTCTCTCACACACTCACACACACACACACACACACACACACACACACACACACACACACACTAGCATTGAATGCTTCAGACTTCAAAGGGGATCAGTGGAATCTGGCCTTGAGGTCCAGTGTCATCTGCAGTGTGGGCTCCATTCCCGACAGCCCTGGAGTGGGCTGCCCACAGAGCCCAGTAGGAACACACCCTGCACAAGCCATGCTCTTGTGTACCTTCAGAAAACTCCATGGCTCCAGCAAACACAAGGGCTGCAAACTCGCCCACGCTGAACCCAGCCGCAGCAACACAGTTCTCGATGACCTGCCGAGACAGAGCAGAACACGAGGCTCAATCCTCGGGATGAGCTCAGGCCTGGGATAGGCACCCAGGCAGGACAGCTAAGTGTCACCGTAAGCCGATTCTACTGGACTCTTATTCCGCTTTATTGATGAGGGCCTTGCCTAGCAAGGCAGGCTAAAACTGACCCTAGGGACACCATGAGCCAGAGCTCCGGATCCTTTTTCTTCTGCCCATAGTGGCTTCTTGGACACATGAGGTACAGAGGTTACATGCACACTGCCGACGGCCACTCATGGCTGTAACCACAGCACCGGGGGGAGGAGGGGGTGGCGGGGGGGGGGTAGAGGCTGAAGCTAAAGGGTTTTGAGTTCAGCTCTAGCACAGCTGCATTACAGTTCATCTTTCCCATGTTCCTAATCGAAAGTACAAGCATTAAGCACCTGACTTTCTGGGGGCTGGAGAGATGGCTCAGAGGTTAAAAGCACTGGCTGCTCTTTCAGAGAACCCTGGATCAATTCCCATCAGCTTACAGCTGGTTGTAATGAGTTTCAGAGGATCTGACACCCTCAGACACATGGATGCAGACAATACAGCAATGCACATAGAATAAAATTAAATGATATTTTAAAACATGTATGAGTTTTCCAGGCCACAGAGAGCTGGGCTTAGTCCCCAGGCCTGTTTTGCACTATTGTTAACATAAGTAGGTACTGCTAGTATATAAAGTCTCAGCACAGGCTTGGCCCAGCGTAAGCGCTGAGTGAATGTGCCACAGGACCATACTCCTGCTGTAACTCTGAGCCCCCTGTCACTCCTAACACTTACAAGGTGGCTGTCAACGTTAGAACAGAGGGTCTCAACACCATTCAACATGTACTGTCCCGGAATTCCTCCATCTCAACAGCAAGTGAAGTCATGTGCTCTGGTATATGGCATGCCACATACCCCCCGTCTTTTTAGACAGGGTCTCACTCTGTAGCCCTGACTGACTTGGAACTCAGAGAGATCTGCCTCTCTGCCTCCTGAGTGTTGAGATTAAAGGTCTGCACCTCTAAGCCTGGCACCTTCTCTTAATGTGTTTTCTTTAAAGATTGTATCTCTCTCTCCCTCCCTCTCTCTCTCTGTATGTGTGTGTGTATGGGTGTGCGCACGCGCCAGTGGAGGCCAGGAGAGGCCAATGGATTCCTTGGAACTTGAGTTACAGGCATCTGTAAGTCAGGGTCCTGGAGACTAAAACTAACTTCTAAAAGAGCAGTAAACACTTTTAATGGCTGAGCCAGCTCCGCAGCCCCTCATGTCATCTTCTTAGCCCTTTTCATTTAAAGAAGTCATCTTTAAAAAATCATTTAAAAAGTTCTAGAGAGATCGATGGCTCAGCAGTTAAGAGTACCAGCTGTTCTCCTAGAGAACCAGCTTTGATTCCCAGGTTACAAATTGTCTTTTAACTCCAATCCCAGAGGTTCCAGCGCCCCCTTGTGGCCCCTGAGGGCACTAGTCACGCATGTGGTGCACAGACATCCCTGCAAAACAACCATACATAAAATAAATCTTAGCCGGGCATGGTGGCGCACGCCTTTAGTCCCAGCACTCGGGAGGCAGAGGCAGGCGGATCCCTGTGAGTTCGAGGCCAGCCTGGTCTACAAAGTGAGTCCAGGACAGCCAAGGCTACACAGAGAAACCCTAGCTCAAAAAACCAAAACAAACAAAACAGAAAAAAAAAAAAATCTTAGCCGGGCGTGGTGGCGCTCGCCTTTAATCCCAGCACTCGGGAGGAAGAGGCAGGCGGATCGCTGTGAGTTCGAGGTCAGCCTGGTCTACAAAGGGAGTCCAGGACAGCCAAAGCTAACTCAGAGAGACCCTGTCTCAAAAAAAAAAAAAAAAAAAAAAAAATCTTAACATTTAATAACTACTCCAGCAACTCAAGCTCATTTAAAATCACAGCCCTGCCGGGTATGGTGCCTCACACCTATGATCCTAGCACTGGGGAAGTAGAGGCAGGTGGATCACTGCGAGTTCAAGGCCAGCCTGGTCTACAGAGTAAGTTCCAGAATAGCCAAAGCTACACAGAGAAACCCTGTCTCGAAACACCAAAAAAAATTTAAAATTATTTTCTATGTGCATTGGTATTTTGCTTATATGTATGTCCATGTGAGGGTGCCAGAGCCTCTGGAACTGGAGTTACAGTCAGTCGTGACCTGCTATGTAGGTGCTGGGAATTGAACCAGGGTCCTCTGGAAGAGCAGCCAGTGCTCTTAACTGCTAAGCTATCTCTCTAGCCCCTCAAAAAAAAAAAAAAAATTATGTGTGTGGTCAGGTGTGGTGGTACCTGCCTTTAGTTCCAGCACTCTACAAGTAGAGGCAGGTTGAGACCAGCCTGGTCTCTAGGGCAGTCAGGGCTGTTACACAGAGAAATCCTATCTATGTGTATGAACAGGGTGGTGGTGGCATACATCTTTAATCCCAGTACTCTGCAGTCAAAGGCAGGTGGACCTCTATGAGTTCGAGAACAGCCTGGTCTACAGAGTGAGTTCCAGGACAGGCAGGGCTACACAGAGAAACTCTGGGAGGAGACTTATGTGAATGAATGTTTTGCCTGTTTGTATGTTATGTGCACGTAGTGTGCATACCTGATAGCTACAGAAGCCAGAAAAATGGCCTCGGATCCCACAGACGTGGCATTATGGATGGTTGTGAATCACCACCTAAGTGCAGGGAGCCAAACCCAGGCTCTCTTAACTTTTGAGCCATCTCACCAGCCCAATACATTTATCACTAATGTACTATGTTAACTCGGTGCATTAAGTGTGAACTGAGGACCAGAAAAGGGGATCAATAAGAACCAGACTGAGGATCCCTGAGACCCAGCGAGACCCAGAAGGCGGACTCCGGCGCTCTCTTCTCGGCTCACCGCCGGCTGCAGGTGATGGAGCTTCTCCACGGCGGCCAGCGAAGCCACGAAGACGGCGGGCTGGCAGTGCACCGTGCGGTCCAGGTCCTCCTGAGGCCCGTGCAGGCACAGCTCCAGCAGATCGTAGCCCAGCACCCGGTGCGCGGCCTCGTAGAGCTGCCGCACGCGCGGGAAGCGGAGCAGGCCGCCACCCATGCCAACCACCTGGCTGCCCTGGCCGGGAAAGAGCAGCACGGAGCAGCGCGCGGGCGGCCGCCGTGCCACCGCTTCCTGGGCTCCCTCCTCGATCGTGCTGGCGTCCCGCAGCAGCTCCGCCACGTCCACGGCATCCGGCGGCGGCTCCCGGAGGCTCGAAGCGCCGCGGCGTCCCCGGGCTCCCCAGGCCCACGCGGCCCGAACAACCCGGGCGCTCATAGCGAAACACAGAGGCGGTGTTCGTTACCACGGCGGCTGAGACGCACTGCGGCTGCGCGGCGGTGCGGTCCTTTGCGTATTTCCTGTCGGGTCGCTTAGGCAACCAGAAATAAAAAGGTTCCTATGTTACTGAACCACCCCAGCTCTCAAACCATTTGCAAAAGTGATTTTTTTAGTTTCCTTAAACCTCTCCAGACAGGAACCACAGACAGTATTCCACAGTGAGCCTTCAATAGGTATTTACGCGCTAAATTGTGCGACGCCGTCCAGTGGAATGTAAAAGAGTACTGCGAACCCTGCACATTGTTTGCTTGTTTTGTTTTCGCCCATAATTCTGTCAAGCGAACTAAGCAAAAAGTTCTCTCTGGTTGCTGGAATTCCAGCCATGCGCCACCGTGCCTTGCAGAGGGTGTCTTCTCATCTAAGGGTATTAATCTAATTCATGAATGTTCTACCCAATGATCTAATCATCCCGACCCTCCGAGGGCCCTATCTCTAAACACTCTCACCCTGGGAATTAAGGATTAATATAGGAATTTTGAGGGGATGTATCACTCAGTCCACAGCAATCCACATCAGCACATCTATTTCACTGAATTTGAAGAAAATCAAATAAGCATTTCAGGGTGTTCAGTCTTGTTTTATTTGTGTGTGTGTGTGTGTGTGTGTGTGTGTGTGTGTGAGAGAGAGAGAGAGAGAGAGACAGACAGACAGACAGACAGACAGACAGAGACAGAGAGACAGAGAGAGACAGAGAGACAGACAGAGAGAGACAGAGAGACAGAGAGAGAGACAGAGAGAGAGACAGAGAGACAAAGAGAGACAGAGAGAGACAGAGAGAGACAGAGAGAGAGAGAGAGAGAGCGTGACCTGTGTAACCTGGAATTTACTATGTAGACCAGGCTGGCCTCCAACCCATAGAGATCTGACTGGCTCTGCCTCTTGAGAGCTGGGACTAAAGGAGTGCGCCACCACCACACATGACTTTTTAATTCATTCTCTCTCTCTCTCTCTCTCTCTCTCTCTCTCTCTCTCTCTCTCTCTCTCTCTCTCT
>OU015748.1:107703152-107732886 GCA_907169655.1 Acomys percivali
TTATTATTATTATTATTATTATTATTATTATTATTATTATTATTATTGCCTTTTCTCTGTGTAATAGCCCTGGCTGTCCTGGAACTCGCTTAGTAGACCAGGCTGTCCTCAAACTCAGAGATTTGCCTGCCTCTGTCTCCTGACTCCTGGCTTTTGTTCATTTCTTTTATTGTGAAAAGACATATGAGGCTTCCCATGAATCTGAGGAAAGCCTCTTATGGACAGAAAAGTAAAGCCAACATATAGAATTTGGAGACTGAGGAAAGAAGAAAACAACTAGTTTTAAATATTAACTTTAGGACCAGTGAGATGGCTCTGTGGATAAGAGTGTTTGCTACTGAACCCCAAACCCTGAATTTGGACCCCAGAACACACATGATGGAAGGAGAGAACCAAGTTTGGCAAGCTCTCCACTTGCCTCATATACAAAATAAGTGGATGTAAAAATTTTACAAATTGTCATCAACCTCTTCAGAAGGTAAGATAGCACATTGATAAGATAGAAATGGGTAATGAAAGAATCATATGCACAGAAAACAAATAGTAAAGCAGAGCTATAGCACTCAGTGAGGTCCAGAAGAAGCCGCTGGGGAGGGAGGGAACAAATGAAGCAAGATGTAAGAACTAAGCAAGACCAGAGTGGGAAGATCAGCACAGGAAGTCCCGGGCTCTGAGTGACAGCCATTCCAGAAAGAGAAGTGAGGAAACAGAGGACAGGAAAGCTGGGGCGTGGGGTGTGGTGTGGTGTGGTGTTGGGGGGAAGGGGAGGGTAGGGGGGGGCAACTCAATTCTGAAAAGTAACGATCAGGCTTTTCCATACTGACAGGGGTTGTTGAAGCCAGGCAGGCGTGGTGGTGCACACCTGTAGCCCCAGCACTTGAGAGAACTGTGAGTTCAAGGCCTGCCTGGATTGCACAGGAGGCTCCAAAAATAAGATTAAAAAAAAAAAAGAGAGAGAGAACTGGAAAGATATCTCAGAGGTTAAGAGTCATCTCTGGCTGCTCTTCCAGAGGACCTGGGTTCAATTCTCACAACCATCTCTTAACTTCAGTCCTAGGATGTCTAATACCCTTCTTTTTTTTTTTTTTTTTTTTTTTTTGCCTCTGTGGGCACCAGGCACAGACACGGTGCACATACATACACATGGCAAGATACCCATAGATGGAAAATAAAAACAAAGATAAGAAGAAGCAGGCCCTTCGAGAGCTGGCTCGATGGGCTAAGCTTAAACTCACATAGAAGGTTGTGCTTGCAAAATTTCAAACCTTTGCATCCCACACTTAAACTTTTCCATAAAGAACCAGATAAACTGGGCAGTAGTGGTGCACACCTTTAATCCCAGCACCGGGTAGGCAGAGGCAGGTAGATCTCTGAGAGTTAGTTTGAGGCCAGCCTGGTCTACAAGGTGAGCCCAGGACAGCCAGCGCTACACAGAGAAACCCTGTCATAAAAAACAAAAAACAAAACAAAACTCCAAAAAGAATCAGACAGGTAGCAGCATCCAAAGCCTGTAGCAACAAGGTGGCATCAACAGCCGAGGGGACCATCGCCCATACTGGTGTCACAGCACACAGCATGAGGCCACTAGACCACAACACACCTTCAAGGTTCTGAAAGACAGGAGACTTCTGAGAGAAGCACCAGTCCACCATGGGTGGTGGGGTAGGGGTGGGGGTTGGGCATGGGGCACATATTTGTAAGATCACTTTTAGGCACTCTGGAAAGAGCTCTAGGAAGACTGGCTGAACCTGGACAAAATGGAGCCACTAAGAAGGACGATGCTTTAGTCCGTTGCTGTCACCAAGCACCACAGACTGGACCACTTATATAGAGTAGACGTTTATTCCACGTACAGTCCTCAGTATCGGAAGGTTCAAGGTCAGAAACTGCATCTGACGAGGGCCTCCTTGCTGGTGGGACTCTCTGCAGAATCCAAGGGATGCAGGGCATCACCTGGCAAGAACCAGCGCTGGCTGGCTTTGATAACAACCGCAAGAGTAATTGATAAAGGCCGGGTGTGGTGGCGCACGCCTTTAATCCCAGCACTCGGGATGCAGAGGCAGGCGGATCGCTGTGAGTTCGAGGCCAGCCTGGTCTACAAAGTGAGTCCAGGACAGCCAAGGCTACACAGAGAAACCCTGTCTCAAAAAAAAAAAAAAAAAAAAAGAATAATTGATAATAACTGATGCATCTATTCCCAAATGAATCATGACTGGATGGGGACTCACAGTGAGTCCCTGGGACATAGTCACCTCTTCTATGCCTAATCTGCTCCCACCTCTCGATTCTTACCATGGGGACTAAAATTCCCCCAGGGATGGCCAGAGGGCATCCGAGCCCTGGCATATACACAGCAGGGCATGATGCCCATTCAGGAAGGAGACAAGGATATCCCTGAGGGATACAGCGAGGCTGAAAGGTGATGGGCATGTACCAGGCATGTACAGCCGTTGCCACAGGGATTGGCAAGATTCCAGAGGTGTGCTCAGAGATGGCACAACCAGACCCTTCGGTTGCTGTGCTGAGGTTCAGGAACAGGAATGCCAGACCGGGAGGATGCCTTAACGAGTCAAGCGCTCACCTTGTAACCACCAGGATCTGAGGTGTAAAAACCCTAGGTGTTGTGGCGCACAGTTATAATCCCAGGGCCTGGAAGATTCAAACAGGCAGATGGGTGGAGCTCCTTAGCCTGCCCAGCCTATTCTAATTGACTCAACAGGAAGAGGTTGAGGGCTGCCAACAAGTGGGTGTGGCTAGGCATAGTGCCTAGGGCCTTACTACCACAAGGAACAGAAAGTGGTTAGTTTTGTTTTTTGTTTTCGCGTAGTGCTAGGGATTGAACTCAAACAAAGGACTCCACCGTGTAACTATATCCCCAGTCCTGCATTAAAAAAAAAAAAAATCGGAAATTCAGCCAGGGTGAGTCGAATAAAGAATATATTATAAAACGCAATCGGCACTGGCGTAAAGCTCACTGTTATTCTCCGGTCTCAGCCACCTGGGGTGGGATTACAAACACGTGCCACCACACCTGAGCATTCATCGTCTGCAGAACAGTGGCCTGCAGTCCAACCGTGGGGAGAGAAGACAGAGATGCCTGGCCAAGGGCGGGCCTGGGACACCAGGGTGCTTCGGGGTGCGGCGCGGCGCGGCGCGGGGCGGGGCGGGGCGGGGTCAGCGGCCACCATCCTCTGTGCGCAGTGTCCTTCAAGGAGCAGCCTGCGACCGTGAGGTGAGACCCCGACAGCAGGGAACCAAAAGGGACTCTGAGGCCAGGGCCCAGCGGGCGGGACTCCTCCCGAGAGTGTGCTGCTGAGGCGGGTTGGCACCTAGGGGACAGCGGCCAAAGTCCTGGGCCTCGGTAGGGCTGCGGGCGGTGGCTGCTGGCAGCAACGGGGCGGAGAAAGGAGGGGGCCTCTCTGGCTGCTGGGAATCCTGCCTTCCTTGCAGGGGAGTGCTGAGATCCGTGGGAAACTGAGGCCCTGCGGAGGCCAAGTGTGGGAGCCAGGGCTTGTGCTCTTGCCCACTGAGACCCAAGCCTGCTTCTCCCGCATGTGTGCTATGGACGCGTCGTGCACTTTGTGTGTATGTTTCTGTGCCTGGCGGGGACTGGACTCAGACCCACCACCGAGAAAACTCCTGACAGTGGGTATCTGAGAGGATGAGGGGGCGAGGGCGACAGTCAGCAGGCTTGGTTTTTTTTCACTCTATACTTTAGCTTTTCTCTGATAGGACTTTTCAGTTTCTTCTGTTTGTGTCCCCCTTGCTCGGGGTTGTGCAAGCGGCTCCTGAAAGTCAGCTTTGTTTGAAAAAGTTGCCACTCCGCAAACGCCATTTCCCCACACTCTAGACCTCAGGCAGTTCCTGCCCCAGGTCCCTAACCGACCTGTTGCTGGCACAGTGATTACTTTCAGAATGAGAAAGGCGGGTAAAAGGTATAGGGAGGATTTGCAGGTTCTTTAAGAATAAAAAGTCCAAAAATTCACTGGGGCGGCAATGGGGCAGTGGATCTCTGGAAGATAAGCTCAGGGACAGGGAGGCGCTTCATGGAGTTAAAAGAAGAGGACAAGGCCAGCCAGCTCCCTTTGGTTTCTGGTTCACAGTCTCTAGGGAGGCCCCCAGAGCAACAGGCCCACAGGCCCACAGGCTCTATTCCTGAGTAGTAGAGGGTCTGAGTTGCTTAGCCAGGAGGGAAGCAGTACAGAGGCTCCAGCCCTGGGAAGGGAGGGCTCTCTCTTTCTGTCTTGCTGTCCCACAAAGAGATGGGTCCTCAGGCTCCGTGGAGCGAGAACACCAAGTATGGAGAGGCTGATGGCGTTGGCCTGAGGCCCTTAGGACACTAGGAAGAGAGTCATGGCAGCCTGTTGACTTGATTCTTGTCCAGGGCACTGTATCCCAAGTGGAGGTGATGGAGGTATCCCGGAGTGGCCATGTATCATGGTGGCTGTTAGAGACACAGACCTGGAACATTCTACAGTCTCCCGACCCTCGGTTTCTTCACGTGAAAAGAGGCACTAACAATACAGCCTCCTTTGGGTACTAAGCAGGTTGTGTGGTTCCAAGAGAGGTGGCTGACCCCTTGCCCTGTGGCCACTGTGAGGGATACATGAGCTTTGACGGGATGAGCAAGAGAGGCCAGTGCCACCAACGAGTGAATGACACTCGGGCTCGCCTCCTTCCCCTGAGGGTAGTGAAAGTGGAGAAAGCCTACCCCTGTATTCTGCTCTGTGCTGTCCTACTCCCTCTGTCCAAGGTGCTCCCCAGAGGTGGAGGGGTACCATAGCCTCCTCCAGGGAGAGCAGATGAGTGGTCCCCACGCTGATAGCCACATCTCTGTGTGGAGTTTTCCAGGGAGATTTTGGTGTCCTGTCCTTCCTTACTGGGACATCCCAAGGACCCTTAGCAAGCCAGGAGCAGGCTAGTGCTTTAGATGCTATGTGCCTTCTAGAAGAGACCAAATTAAAGTGTGAGCAGGCAGCCTTACCCCCCTCTGAGTACCCAGGCCCTGCCCTCTGTACCATCCTGGGACTCCACCATGAGCTGACATCCTGTCCAGCTCAGCCATAGCCAAGGGTGACTCAGCTCTGTGTGCCCCACCCCTGCCTGTCTACCACCCCTCCATGTGGGTGACTCAGGAACTGGGCAGTCTCCAAGAGGCCCCTGGAAGGTCCCTGGCCTAACTTTCTCCTGCAGTTTCAAGTGGGGCTGGTGACTGTCCTGTTTTGTGACCTTGGAAGGGAATAGGGGTCCTCTCTCTGCTCCCCTCAGGGCAGCAAAGCCTAGCCTTTGTGGGGCAGCTGGAGCCCGGGGTTCAGCGTCCTGTCCCTAGATCCTGTCCTCATGGTATGTCCTTGGGACAGCTACAGCCTTTTCTATTTAGTAAATGCATAGTGGGAGACTCGGTGGGCTCTGAAACCCATCAGCAGAGACACTTGATGTCCTCTGAAGTTTGATGTGGGGAGTGTTTGAGATGCCGCTGCCCTTAGCTACTTTCCTAGTGCTGTGATAAAACACCATAACCAAGGCAGCTTATAGAAGGAAGAGTTTAGAGGGATGAATCCACCCTGGTACGGGAGGCATGGCAGCAGGCAGGCACGGTAGAGGGAGCAGGAGAAAGCTGACTGAAGTAGGCGGGGCATTTGGCTTTCAAAGCCCGCCCCTAGTGATGTACTTCCTCTAGCAAGGCCACACCTCCTGAACCTTCCCAAACAGCACCACCAACCAGAAGCCAAATACTCAAATACCTGAGCCCATGGGGGACATTGTCATTCAAACCACCAGGAGAAGTGAGGTTGTTTTTGTCACACTGTAGACAGGGTTTAGGGCCTTGTTAATGCAGACCACTGTCTACCACTGCCTATAGAATTTGTATGTGAAAGGTTGCCCCACCTCTGCCTCTGTGTGTGTGTGTGTGTGTGTGTGTGTGTGTGTGTATGACACATGCTTGTCTAAGGCATGGAAACCAGATGTTGACATCAGGTGTCTTCCTCAGTAGCTCTCCCTTTAATTTATTTACGTAGAATCTCTTGTTGGACCCAGAATTAGCCAGCTCCAGCTAGTCTAGCTGGCTTGCTCTGGGGAGCCCATCTCTGGCTCCACAGTGCTGGCATTTATAGGGGGATCACCATACCCACCTAGCATTCATATGGATTATTGGGGATCCAAATCTACTTTCCCTTTTTCTTTTTCTTTTCTTCCTTCCTTCCTTCCTTTCTTTCTTTTTTGGATAGGGCAACTGAGGCCCAGTCAGGGTACCGACTGGTTTAGCACTCCTACAGCAAGCGGCCGTGGACTTCCGTCCTAGAGTCTTCCATTCTCAAGCTTCCAGGGCCTTGACCTCAGCCCAGAGACTGTCTGCAAAGGGGCTGGGACCCAGTATTGACCATTTTCCTTAGCGTCCACATGCAAATAACTTTGTGATCAGGGCAGAGCCTGGCCTAGGGTGCTGGGTGGCACTGGGCAGGCTGCCCTCCTTCTCTGGTGCATGGGGTGGGCCTCTCAGTATAATGATACTCTCTGCCCCCCCTGGGGGGGGAGGACACTAAAGTAGGCAGCATCAGCATTCTGCATAGGTGGAAACTGAGCCAGGAGGGTTGAAGTGGTTTCCCTGAGGACATGGTAGGTGAGTGTGGTAGAAGGATTTGAGGAAGCCAAGCTTTGCCAGCTGCCAATCACCAAGGGAATGAATGAATGAATAAATGAATGAATGATGGGCTAAAGTGCCACAACTCAATGCACAGACCTCCCTGCATTGCCTAAGTGACACTTGGCCTGAGGTAAGGCAGAGCCAAGAGCCTTTTTAACAGAGGAGACCTCACATAGAGGATGAAGTGAGAGAACAGATGCCTGACATAGGGGTAGGACCCAAGGGTGGGTGCAGCCACAGTGACACCTCCCACTGGGGCCTGAGTGTGGGTGGGGTGTGGACTCTGCTGCTTCACCTGGGGACAGGACCCCAGGGGTGCTGAAGGCAGGGATGGGCTGACCCCCATGGTTTTTTTTTTTTTTTTTTGGAACTGCTCTCACCCTACTCTGTGTTCTTCCTCAGATCTTTCCAGAACAGCAGTTGCGGTAGCTATGCCTCCATCCTGGGTGCCCGCGGTGGGCCTCACTCTGGCTCCCAGCCTGGGAGGCTTCATGGGTGCCTATTTTGTGCGCGGTGAGGGCCTCCGATGGTATGCTACCCTGCAGAAACCTTCCTGGCATCCACCTCGCTGGACACTGGCTCCCATCTGGGGCACGCTGTATTCGGCCATGGGGTAGGTAGTGGCAGGTGTCACCTTGCAGTGTCCTGTTCCCAGTGGAATCAGACTGAGCATTGAGCCCTATTGCAGAGGGAGGCCTCAGGACAGAGTGGCATCATCTCCCCGTTGGGAAAGGAAGGGAGGGTGTGGTAAGGCTGTCAATCTACGCATTGCAAGTTTGAACTTTTTCCTGCTTGCTTCTGGGAACCCTGCCTGGGCTCAGACTACTGAGGCTGCTCATGTGTAAAGGTCAGTGTGGACAACAGCAACGTGTATCAAGACAAACACCAGGCAGCCACAATCTCTTGTTGTACTGAACAGCACCAGGCCTTTGTGTAGTTCATTCCCAGAAGCCTTCTGCAGCTTTTGCCCCATAGCCCCGACAGCTGGATGACCAAGCTGCTACTTGCCTGAACCCTCACCCCCAGCCTTCATCCTGTAACCATATACTGAACTCAGGTTCTCAACTCAAGTATCTATAGCAATCTTTTAAGAAACAAAGGTGGTGCATGCCTTTAATCCCAGCACTCGGGAGGCAGAGGCAAGGCGCATTTCTGTGAGTTCGAGGCCAGCCTGATTTATAAAGTGAGTCTAGGTCAGCCAGGGTTATTACACAGAGAAAACCCTGTCTCAAAAACAAACAAACAGATAAACAAAGAAGAAACAAATAAAGAAGAAACAAAGGTCCAGAGAGGGCAAGCAGCTTTCCTGGGATCATACAGAAGTCAGTGGCAAGGCATCCCAGAGCCATCACTATGTGGCCTCAGAGGAAGGTAATGCTCTTGACCGTGCCCTGTGTTGTCTTGACCGGTTGTCTGTTTTCAGGTATGGCTCTTACATGATCTGGAAAGAGCTAGGCGGTTTCACAGAGGAGGCTGTGGTTCCCTTGGGTCTCTACACAGGTCAGCTGGCTCTGAACTGGGCATGGCCCCCCATCTTCTTTGGTGCCCGGCAGATGGGCTGGGTAAGTGTGGCTGTAACTTAACTCTTGAGTCATTGGCGATGACCCTGGGACAGCAGGTGACATCACATCTCAGATGGGGTCAGTATTTACAGGTGGTGGGGAGGCCTCTGGTTTGAGGTCCTTTAGAACTTCCATGAGTTAAGTACAGTTGGGTCACTGTGGTCCCAGCTCTTGGGAGGCTGAATAGGAGGCTCAATTGAGCCTAGGAGCGGGCCAGGCCAGCCTAGGTGACAGTGACCTGTGTACTAACACCCTCTCAGGCCATCTCCCCTCCATGAAGAAAGTCTGAGGTCAGGTGTGGTGGCCCAATATCTTTAATCCCAGCATGGGGGTGGGGTAGGGGATGGGAGGTTGAGGGGGGAGGCAGAGGCAGGGAGATGGCTGTGAGTCTAGGACGACCAGGGCTCTTGTCTCAAAAAACCAAAACAAAATCCAAACAACAGCAACATCAACAAAAAGTCTAGAGGGTCTTGTTGAAGTGGATGGGGCTGCAATCTTGGGTGGTGTAAGACACTGCATTAGGCTGGGCATGGTGGCGCACGCCTTTAATCCCAGCACTCCAGAGGCGGAGGCAGGTGGATCGCTGTGAGTTCAAGTCCAGGACAGCCAAGACTATACAGAGAAACCCTGTCTCAAAAACCCAAAAAGACCCCCAAAACAAAACAAACCCCCAAACAACAAAAAAAG
Organism: Acomys percivali; assembly: GCA_907169655.1. NCBI lineage: Eukaryota > Metazoa > Chordata > Mammalia > Rodentia > Muridae > Acomys > Acomys percivali. The sequence goes on from OU015748.1 coordinate 107,712,048, forward strand.
ACACCACATTACATATAGTCCTGTGGGTGCTGACACATGGGGACAAAACCTCTCCTTAAAAATATTATTGTGCCGGGCGGTGGTGGCGCATGCCTTTAATCCCAGCACTGGAGAGGCAGAGGTAGGTGGATCGCTGTGAGTTCGAGGCCAGCCTGGTCTAGAAAGCGAGTCCAGGACAGCCAAGGCTACACAGAGAGACCCTGTCTCAAAAAAAAAAAAAAAATATATATATATATTGTTTAGCCAGGCGTGGTGGTGCACGCCTTTAATTCCAGCACTTGGGAGGCAGAGGCAGGTGGATTAACGTGAGTTCAAGACCAGCCTGGTCTACAAAGCAAGTACAGGACAGCCAAGGCTACACAAAGAAATCCTGTCTCAAAAAACCAAAATAAAATAAAAATAAAACAAAAGCCTACTGCTGAGCCTGTGGTGTGCACATCATAGTGGTTTGGTCCCCACACTGGTCTTTTGGGACAGCACTTGACAACGTTGCATCTTCAGGTCAGAGGCCTCCTAGCTGCTGTCACCTTGGACATGCTGTGTCACCTTTGGGCTGTCATGTGTACTCTGTATACACAGTCAGGCTGCAGGGACTTGCAGCTGAGGAACATGAGGCTGAGACCAGAGACCAGAGGCCAGCATCACGCCTTAAGGATGCAGTAGGTTTAAGTGAGGCCTTCAATTTCTAGACCCAGCAAGGCCTTAGCTTCCCTATCTCCTGTCTCTGCAGGGCGTGGTGGACCTCCTGCTCCTCAGTGGGGTGGCGACTGCCACAACAATGGCTTGGCATCGAGTGAGCCCTCCGGCTGCCCGCCTGCTCTACCCCTACCTGGCTTGGCTGGCCTTTGCCACCATGCTCAACTACTATGTATGGCGTGATAACTCTGGCTGGCGAGGGGGCCCACGGCTCCCAGAGTGAGAGCACCTTAACCCGTCAGGACTGCAGCACTGCCGGCCAGGCACCATGGGTGGTGGCCATCATGCTTTTATGACCATTGGGCCTGCTGGTCTACCTGGGTCTTGGCTCATGGAACCACCAGGTAGGTCAAGGTGGTCAGTGCCAAGTCCCATGCAGGGACAGTTGTACCTGCCTTTCTGCATTTCTCCAGGCATGCCTTAGGAGCATGGGACTTTTAAAGCTAAATAAAGTCTTTAATTTCATGTATAGTAGACTCTGTACTTAGTGGGACATAGGGCCTTTGATCACACAAGATAGCTCTGTTGCTGAGGCTAAGTCTGTTTGCGCTATACTGCTCAGCTCATCCTAGCGTGGCCCACCAAAACCCAACTGGCAGGAAGTGGGTGTTGTGTCCCAGCACCAGTAGATAGGGCCATCTTGCTGGCCCAGACCCATCTAGACCTGGAGCTGTCACTTACCCCTACCCAGGGCTCCATCTCTGGGTGACCTATAGGTTCTTTAGGTAACAGTTGGGAGACAGGATATGGTGCCTCCATCACCTTCTTGTTTCTTTATGCCTCATGGGTATATATAGTCCCCACAGGGCATACGTGTCCCTTCAAGTGTCCCAGGCACCCATGCTGGACACTTTTGGGGACAGTACCCAAGATTTGGAGGGGCTTCTTGGCAGTGCTCTTTCTTTTCTTTTCTTTTTTAAAGATTTATTATTTATTATTATGTATACAGAGCTCTGCCTGCATGTACACCTGCAGGCCAGAGGAGTGCATCAGATCACATCATAGATGGTTGTTAGCCACCATGTGGTTGCTGGGAATTGAACTCAGGACCTCAGGAAGAACAGTCAGTGCTCTTAACCGCTGAGCCATCTCTCCAGCCCCCGGCAGTGCTCTTTCAATCCCAGGCATGCATGCTGTACAACTCCAGCAATGCCCCCACAGCATCCTGCTGAAAAGGGGTGGGGGTCATTTGCTACCTACAAATGTGCTTCCCCCTGTCCACCACTAGAGGCATTCTCTCTTCTATGCTGTCACCAGCGGTTAGGACAATAGCTTTCTGGGGCTTTTAATAAGGAAGGCCTCTCTGGTCTGTGCTCATTTCCACACGGGAAGCCTCAAACCTCTCCGTTTATGTCTTCAGCCAACTGGCTACGGAGGAGCTGGGTGGCCAACTGCCAGCAGGGGACACATGTTGACTCAGGATAAGAGCAGGCGGTCAAACACTTCAGTTTGTGGTCAGCCCCTGGCATCTCCCTGAGCAAGGGGCCTCCAGAGCTCTGCCTGCTGCATCCTTCCTTCTTCAGCAGCATTGGGTGGCTGCCTGCCCCCCTGGCCCTCGCTAACTCCACAAACCAAAGGTGGGCATGTCCTGGCCTCTGATGACCCCTTAAACCAAGGAAGCTACCAGGGTGTGGATGAATAATACCAGGAGGATTTGTCAGTGCTATAACCGCTGGTGGCCAAGCCTGAGGATGCTGTACCAGCTGGAGCATGTGAGATGCCCGTTTTGGAAAAACTGTAACATACAGTACTACGGTATACACGTGGAGGTCAGAGGACAACCTGTGGGAGTTGGTTCTCTCCACCGTGTGGGTCACAGGAAGATCTTCAAGCTTGGCAGCAAGCGGGTACTTTTACTTAAGCTATCTTGCTGGTTCTCTGTTCCAACACCATCCCTGTGGGAACACTGAACACGTCCTGGCATCTCAAGCATCGGTCCTAAAGGGTACAGATGACCTGTTTAGAAGCAGTGTGGCCCTGCCCCCACCCTTGCCTGTTTGTTATAACACGGTGCCACTCAGTAGGGTGCCCATCAGCCCCCATACCCTCTCGACCCTCCTCTGAGTTGTGGACTTTCATCTCCCAGAACAAGTAGACAACACAGAGAATGCCAGTTTCCCTCAGGCCCTGGGAAGCCCAAACCCCTGCAGGGTGGTGGTGGTGTAGACAGCCCAGGGTTCTAGCACCTGGGAACTGTGACTCTCACTGGGAGTCAGGCCAAATAGCCTTTTATTCTCTCCTTTCTCAAAGCACACATGGCAACATGGCGGATTCTGCCTGTAACAGCGGAGGAACACAGCTGCTCCACCAGCCCTGCGGCTCTAGGGCCCCAAAGAGAAAAGAGCAGGTGAAAACAAGGCATATTTTATTGCAGTATAAATGGGCAAAGGGGCCAGCAGCGCTCCAGGGACAGGACCAGAAGTGTCTGCCCTGCCCCTGCTGGGGGCTGGACCCAACATAACTAGTCAGGCTCGTTAGCAAATGGCCTGCATGCCCAGAGATGAGCAGAACCACCATGTCCAGTCATGCTAAGAGGGGTGGCACTTTTACCGTCAAAAGTGCCACAGCCACTCCAGTGCCCCACCCGAGCAGTACGGCACGGTGGAAACAGCTCCTGACTAACCAGACCCACTTCCTTTGGGGTGCAGGAAACAATGGTGGCTGACTTCAAATTCCAGCAAAAAAGTTAGGAACTAGATGTTACCTTGTGTTTCTGTCCGTTAAAAGAAAAACAAAGAAAACCTCAACGTTTTGACTGTATGTCTTGGCAAGAGGCAGCCTGACTTCGGCATCAAATTCTCCCCACAGCCATCTTAGCAGCCTTGGCATTTCCATAGTCAGCCCTGCCTGGGCTCTGCCATGGAGTCTCACAGCATCCTAGCACCCTGACCACCTCAAGAGGACAGTGGGACTTAGTGAGCTGCCAGCACACAGAGACCAAGGGACTCTTGGGTTTTTTTTGGTTTTGAGATAGTTTCTCTGTATTGCCTTGGCTGTCCTGGACTAGCTTTGTAGACCAGGCTGGCCTCGAACTCACAATGATCTGCCTGCCTCTACCTCCCAAGTGCTGGGATTAAAGGCATGTACCATCCATCACACCTGGCTGACCACGGGACAGTCTGGTTCCCCAGAAGAAGGGAGATAACGGAGGGAAGTCCGCTGGTGAAGGCTTCGGTGGAGGATGCCGAGGCATAAGGCTGGGTTGGCAAATGTTTCCCCCTGGCTGTTTTAGGGTCCTTAGGTGCAACACAGGGATGCTGAGTCCCTGCTTACGGCAGCCATGGGAAAGGAGGCAGGGATTCTGGGAGGGAACTCCCTGGCCCCATTGGATATGGGGTTCCCAAACACTTCCCTGAGGAACCCTGTTCCTGTGGAACACCTCTTCGTCTGTGTGAACTCTCTGGATGCCAGGAGTAAAGCCCTTGGCTGAGATGGAGCCTTATCAGAGAAGAGGGCGTTAGGACATTAGGAGGTGTGGGGCGTGCCTGGGGTAGTACCCGGCACTTCCTGTCCAGCTCTGCCACCTGGTGCAGACCTGATGTCCCACATATGAAGCAGGAATATGGCTCCGGAAGGCAGAGCCTTACTTAGGCCAAGGCTCTGACTTGGGGGATAGGGGGGTGAGGTGTGTGTTGGGGGGAGAAGGAAGGAAGAAGTGGGAGGGAGAAGGCTGGGGCAGAAGTGGCTCCTCCACGGGCATTGCCCGGAACCAGCTGTGAACACGGCTCTGGGCACCTAGATGATGCGGGTCACATGACAGTTGTCGGGCTCGTCCAGAAACAAGGTGCTGAAGACATCGTTGAAGAAAGAGGGGTGGTATCTGCAGGCTCGCTCGCAGTCGGGGTTGAAGTTCACCTCCAGGATCTGGGGTTGCATCACCCGCTTTCCTGGTGGCAAAACAGAGAGGCGGGAAGGCCGTGTTGGCAGCCAAGTGGGGGTACGCATCTGTCTCGGGAGGACAAGCTGGCCCCAATTCCCAGTGTGTGATTTAGAACATGGGCTTCCTGGCTTGAGACCAGCTCCCCAAAAAAAGGCTGGAGCTACCCCTATAACCCTAGGGCTATGAGCACACATCGCTTTAAGCTTCCATGGCCAGTTTGGTCAGATGGAGCAGCATGCAGGGTGGGCAGGGTGGCCCCAGTCTGCCACCTTTCTCAGCGGATCAGGCCAGGATACCCAAGCTGAGCCGCCTAGCTAATTTATCCAGCGAAACAACAGCCACTAGGCTAGAGAAATGGATCCGTGGTTAAGAACAGAGACCTGGATTCAGTTCCTAGAATTCACACTGTGGCTTCCAACCATTACAACCATCCTTAACTCCAGTTCCAGGGGCCCTGTATCCTTTTCTGGCCTCTGGGGATAGTGCGCGCGCACACGCACACACACGCACGCACACACACTCAAATACATAAAAACAAACCAAACAAACCAAACCCTACCACAGCCGGGGCTGTCCCAGGTGCTGCTGGGCTGGGCATGGGTGGGATCGGCTAGAGGGTTCTGGTGTGTGGCAAGTCCCCTTACCATCTGGATGGCTGTCCCACTTGAGCATGAGGTCAACAGCATAGACGGCCCGAGATGAGGGGTAGTCACAGAGGCCCATGGGCGGTGGCTTGGCACAGGCCACTTGGAACAGCTCTGTGAAGGCCTTGAAGATCTCAGCCTGGGGACAAGCAATACTCTGTCACAGGGTTTCCTTGAGCCTGGCTTTGGGACTAACAAGGCCCACTCACTGCCCTTGTTTCACGCCTGTCCTGCCATTCCTCCTACATTCTTTACGTCTCTAGGCTTGGCTGGATGGCCGCCATGTCTGCCTGTCCCTACACTACTGGAGCCCATTTCTGCTTCGCATTATGTTAGGAGCCCAGAGCTTCCTGTATTCTAGGCAAGGACCATCGCCGAGCCATACCCCCGTACGGGACTCTACCCACTGCAAACCTGCTGCGTTTTTCCGGTGACCAGCCCCCTGCCAAGCCCTGTGATCTCAATGGCTTGGCTTCCTGGGGCTGGTGGATCCTATTGCTCTTGGGCTACCTCAGGACACCCCCAAATTCCCTCCCTCCCACTGAGGAACATCTTAAAGAGGCCCCAGAGCCTCCATATACGGGCCCAGAGTGCATGGGGAGGGGATGGTCTTAGAATCCCCTCTGCCCAGCCCGGCAGAGCCCAAGACTCACCTGGACACCATTCCAGGGGAACTCTGGGTACTGCTTCTCAAACTGGGGGATGAACTCATTATAGTGCACCTGCAACAGACGAGAGCCAGTTATGGTGGTGGCAGCTGCCTCTAGGATGAAAGGATGAGGCAGGGACTGATCTCACAGCACAGTTTGGTCCAGCTCTGGTCCTCGGGCCACACATGAGGACAGGAGACCAAGGTTAGGCTCTAGGCAGACAGAGAGACCAGTCTGAGTCTCAGTTTCCTCTCCTGCTCAGCCCACTGACTCTGCAGGGCTCCCCAAAAAGCACCGTAGGACACGATTCCTAGACCAAGATTTTACCAAAACATCTGAATAAGGAGGCCCAGACTTCTCTCCCAGACAACATCCTTAGGACTAGCTCCCAACAATGCCAGGGGCCTTGATGGGCAATCTGGGTCTTGGCTTTCGAACCCATCAAAGGTGAAAGGGACAAGAAGCAACACGGCCACTTTGGCCCACTGGGAGTCTAAGTCAGCACAGCCACTCTGCTGGGGCAGCTCCTTTCTCACAAACCCACTTAGAAGATGCTTGGGAAGGCCAGAGAGGTGCCTCAGAGAGCCGTTAGCCATGGCACCTACGTTACTTATGAGGTCTAGTCCACTAGCCTACGCATCAAGTATTCACACACCAGGCCAAGAAAGAACTCAGAATGCAGGGCACACGCCTTTAATCCCAGCACTTGGGAGGCAGAGGCAGGCGGATCACTGTGAGTTCGAGGCCAGCCCGGTCCACAAAGTGAGTTGCGTCCAGGACAGCCAAGGATACACAGAGAAACTCTGTCTTGAAAAACCAAAAAAAGAAAAGAAAAGAAAGAACGAACAAACTCAGAGTTTAAGGCCAGCCTGGGCTACATGAGCCCATCTCTCAAAAAGAAAAAAAAGAAACCTAACTAACTGAAAACAAACAAACAAACAAATCCTAATATCCAGAGGGGAAAAAAAAAACCCAGGCATTCTGGGAAGGGAGAGTGACGTAAGGCTCGGGGCTTTCTTGGTCTCCGGGTCTGACAGGATCAGGTGTCCTGTGCTCACACTCCTTAGCTCTGATGATGTGACGAATCCAGCAATCTAGCTCCTCTTCCCTCACCACACCCACAGTCGGGACCTGGTGCATGTACCCTGCTGCCCTAGGGGGCACTGCTTGCCCGCTGTCCGCCCTGCTGCCTTCAGCCCTGGCATGCAAATGACACCGTCATCTTGTTGTGCCCACTGGCTGTGCGGCAGTGACCCCTATGGAGACCTCACTCCCCTGACTGTGATAACAAGAACCCGGGCCCCACCAGCCCCTACCTGCTTCAGCACCACTTCCGGGTCATAGTTCATGACGGTGAAATGCTTCTCATAGTCGTCTAAGTCGTTGAGGGCAAAGGGCCTGAGAGACGACAAATGGACAGACACGCGTGGGCTCCCACGCTCCATGCAGAGCAGCCACACACCACTGGGGGCCGGGGCGCACTGCTCCCCTTGTCTGTGGGCTTAAGTTGGGGGGTCAAGAGCAGTGATGTGCTGTGGGGATTCTCTGTAAGCCGAGACACGTCACCATCATGCTGGGCTGACAGCTAATTCATTATAACAGTGACCGCCCGAGCCGGGCGGCGGTGGCGCACGCCTTTAATCCCCACACTTGGGAGGCAGAGGCAGGCGGATCTCTGTGAGTTCGAGGCCAGCCTGGACTACCAAGCGAGTCCAGTACAGCCAGCACTGTTACACAGAGAAACTCTATCTCGAAAAAGAAAGAAAGAAAGAAACAAACAAACAAAACAAAACAACCCAAAAAACAAAAACAAAAACTAGGGTTGGGGATTTAGCTCAGTGGTAGAGCGCTTGCCTAGCAAGCCCAAGGCCCTGGGTTCGGTCCTCAGCTATGGGGGGGAAAAAAACCCAAAACAAACCAAAACCAAAACCAAAACCAAAACCAAAACCAAAAAAAAACCAGTGATGTCACCGGAACACTTGAGAAGCCACGGGCTGTGTGATGTGGTGAGAGAAGGCCAGCGCAGGCTTTCTGGCTCCACAGTGAAGGAGGGGTTCCCCTGTCCAGCCCTCAGCACCTCGGCCCCTGCTTACCGGTTGGAGAAGCGCAGCCAGAACACATCGTACACATATAGCCTCAGTGGCTTCACTGAGCGCAGCAGCACGATGTAGCGGATGTCAAACTTGACGTTCCCCACATCTTCTCGGAGGAACAGGACGGGACTTTCAATGTACTTGGACACAACCTGGAGGGTAGAGGTGAACTTGCCAGTAGTTTCTACCTCCCCTGGGCAGGACAGGGTACATGAGAGCTCTGCACCCTGAGACCCATGATGGGGGGGGGGGCATCTCCTTCACCTGTGTCCACAGAACGACTCTATGTAGCACTATCACAGCCAGCTATGGCTCCCCCTACTCCTGTGCTGAGGCATGGCAAATTCTTTGCGTTCACCTCTATTTTATACTTTGTACCACGCGCGTGCAGTGTCCAGAAGCCTGAAGAGAGCGTTACGTGTCCTGAACCGGTACTACAGACAGCTGTGAGGCACTGTGCGGGTGCTGGGAACAGAACCTGGGTCCTCTGTAAGAGCAGCAAGTGTTCTTAACCACTGAGCCATCTCTCTAATCTCCCCGCCCACACACCCCAGACAGGGTGACTCTGTGTGACAGAGTCCTAGCGGTCCTGGACTCACTTTATAGACCAGGCTGGCCTCAAAGTCAGATCCGTCTGCTTCTGCTTCCTGAATGCCTGGATTAAAGGTGTGCACCACCATGCCCAGATTCTACTTTTTTTATTTAATTAAAAAAAAAAAAAAAAAAAAAGGGGCTGGAGAGATGGCTCAGTGGATAAGAGCACTGCCTGCTCTTCCAAAGGACCCAAGTTCAATTCCCAGCACCCACATGGCGGCTCACAATTGTCTGTAACTCCAAGATCTGACACTTTCACACCAATGCACCATAGATTAAAATTAAATAAAATATTAAAAAAAAAAAAAAAAAAAAAAAAAAAAGCCATTCCATCAAGTTTTAGCATTTCTGTGCACACACATGTATGTAAGCTGGCGTCAACCTTGACTGTCATTCCCTAGGTGTTATCCATACTGATTTTTTTGGGGGGTGGAGGGTGGGTGGGGGCTTTTCAAGACAGGGTTTCTCAAAAAAAAAAAACCCAAAACCAAAACCAAAAAAAACCCAGTAGCCTTGGCTGTCCTGGACTCACTTTGTAGACCAGGCTGGCCTCGAACTCCCAGCGACTGCCACTGCCTCCTGAGTGCTGCGATTAAAGGCATGCGCCACCACTGCCCAGCTGCTTTTTTTTTTTTTTTTAAAGCCATGGTCTCACTGGCCTGGAGTGTGACAAGCAGGCTAGATTGAGCATGCCTGGCTCTCCCTGCCCCCTTCCCATGGGTTGTAGGGACTGAACTCCAGTTCTCCTGCTTGCAAAGCAAGTGCTTTCTTTACCCACCGGGCCATCTCCTTAGCCCTGCTTCCAGGTCTTAAAAAGATGAATCCTCACCAACAGTTCTATCCCCTCCCACCTGCTGCCTCAAGTCCCTACAGTGATTGACAGTCCTCAAAGCTTATTTCCTTCCAGCTTGTACCATGATTGTGTCCCTCCACCGCAGCCGTGGCTCAGGAGAGCCTTTTGTCCTGAAACAACTTCCCGGTAAAGCCAGAGGATGGCCCATCCCTACAGGATCCTCACCATAGACCCGGGGACTCCACGGGTGATCGGCCCACGTGCTGCAGTGATAGGATCTGATCCCCACAAGCAGAGCGACCCCGAGTCACAGTTGCCTCCCCCAACCTCAGACCTAGCCACAGAAGTCCTGAGGCCACTCTCCTTGGTGTGTCTGCTTGTGTTTTTGTACGCCTAGGTGTGGTGAGCTGTGTACCCACCTTGGGGGTGCTCTCTCGGTGGCGAATGATGCTGTGGAGGTTGTTGGTGACATGAGTGTCCAGGCTGCGGGCCAGGTTCCAGGGTTTGCAGATCCAGTGGTTGTCATCACCCCTGGAGGAGACACTGGTTGAGCCGTGCCTGCCTTTCAGACACTGGGCCCTGACGATCTAGAGGCAGACCGCCTAGCCAATGTGTTTTTTTGTTGTTGTTGTTGTTGTTGTTGTTGTTGTTTTTTAGGAAACACAGTGTCACAGGGGCACTGGGTTATCAGGACGAGTTTGGTGGAGCCTATGGAATGTTACAGAGTGGAAGCCCCCCCACCTCCCAAAGGCAACAAGAAAGAAGCTTAGGTGCCCAGCTAAGAAGCAGGCTGGGCATTGCAATAAGGCAGGGGCACATTTAAATGGGACGGTGTCTAGGAGTGTCTGTTTGTCCCACCTCCAGTCTAGGGGACTTACCGCCTCTCCCGGTGCTGGAAACAGCTGACAAACTGGGGCAGCTCAGTGAGCAGGTTGAAGGTTCGGGGTAGCCAGGGAGGACCCTCAGGACCACCAGCCCGTCGAGCGATGGAAGCCAGACAATCCTTCACAGTCAGCAGGTTCTCGCAGGGGAACTGGTTCAGCAGCACCTGCGGCCTCTCTTCGCTGAGCTTCCTAGGGGTAGAGACCAGTCCCGCCAACTTAGAGGTCACTTAGCACACCGGAGAGCAGAGTTGAGTTTAGAGGGAGCCTTGAGGGCCTGGGGAGAGTGGCAGGCAGTCAGAGGCCCTGGCTATGAGGCCCGGAGGGCGGCAGGGTACCCACCTGTAGTCCTTGAAATGCGAGAAGTGGTAGAGGATGTCTGCGTCTGCCTCGCTTTCAGTAAAGGCGAAACGTGGGTGGGTGAGGTGGCAGAGCACCTGTTGCATGTCGGTGTGGACTCTGTGGAGAGATCTGCATGAGCGGTGGCCTAGCTGCAGGAGCTCCCGGGTACCCTGGTTCTGTGGCAGTGAGTCCCAAGGAATTCTTGGTGTTGGCAGCCTGTGCCTAAACCCATTTCCTCTGTCCAGCTGTAGGAGGGACACTTATGCCTCCGGCTTCCCCATAGGAGATGGGAGGACAGAGCCTGCCAGCGGGAAAACAGGATGGCTATGAGGCAGGCAAGCATAGGGAGAGCTTAGCACCTGGGACTCCACTTGGCTTGGGCTACACGCGCCTCACTCTGAACAGGGAACAACAGAGCAAAATTCTCCTCCCAGTAATGACACCAAACACGGACAGTTTCTATTCACAAGTACATCCTGGTGGGAGGGAAAATCTGCCCTGAGCTGGCATAGGGTGTAAGGGCAATAAGATGGAACTGCCCTCAAATGAACATTTAGGGGAGAGCCCTTCCTTTATTTACCATCTTATGTCCATGCGTAAGTGGCAACATGCATGATCAGGGTCAGATGCATTATGGGAACGGACGTGCACAGTGAGTAAAAGCGTTAAGTAAGTAATCTAAGCCTCTTTAGTCAAAATGGAGAAGCCAGGTGTGGTGGCGCTCGCCTTTAACCCCAGCACCAGGGAGGCAGAGGCAGGCGCATCTCCAAGTTCAAGACCAGCTTGGTCTATAGAGCGAGCTCAAGGACAGCCAGGGCTACACAGAGAAACCCTATCTCCAGCAACGATAGTAAGAATCACCCACGTTATACCCCTAGGAACTAGCTTTCTCTTGAATCCCAAACAAGGGAACCTCAAGCAGTAACTGGGACCTCTGAATGTCTTCAGACTGTGAGCCACTCTGTCAGTTTTGACAGGATGTTCCTTTATCGCTTCTATTACTTGGTTTTAAATAAAAGTGTCTTTGCTTCTCTATAATCTGTGCGAACTCTCATTTCTTTCATACATTTATTTATGTGTGCGTGTTTGTGCGCGTGTGCGCACAGGGGGTCAGAGGACAACTTGTGGCAAGGCAATTGGCTCTCTCCCTTCACCATGTGGGTCCCTGGAATTGCATTTCGGTCGTCAGGAATGGTGGCAGGTCCCTTGACTGGCCAAGCCATCTGGCCGGCCCCTTGTACTTCACTCTCGAATAAGAGGCTAACAACCTGTAAACACTGCAACGGCTGCCAGGAGACAGACACCACCAGCCTCCCAATCCTGCTTGACCTCAAGCCTGTGAGGAGAGAGAGCCCTGGTGCCCCCCCAGGGGGCTCCGCCTGAATCTGCAGGGGGACAGGTCTTGTGTCAGACCCAGCACTGAAGTGAGGAGGGGGCCTGGAGGGGGGCTTTATTTCTGAAGGAAGGGACAGAGTGAGAAGGCAGAGGATACAGGGCATAGGAGGAGGCGGGTGGCAGCTGGGGAGGATGCTGAGTGGGAGGGCTCAAAGTGAGGCACAGTCTGCTGGGATGGGGTTGGTCGGCACCAGGCAGTTACCCTGCCTGAGTCAGGAGAGCGAGTGTGAACCAGTGCAGGCAGGACTCTGAGCGGGCCCCCATCTAGTCCATTCCAGAGGGGAGAACGGTGTGTGTGGGAGTGGGGTTCACAGCCAGATCAGTGTCTCAGGACACACCCTTTGCTTGGGCTAGGGCTCTGGCTTCAGGGATGAGGAGGAGGATGGAGGAGAGAGGCCACCCTTATCGCCTGGTAGAACTGGGCAGAGTGAAGCACACGGCCCAATTCTAGTTGGACCAAATTTGAGTAGCCATGGGTAGGGCATTCAGAGACCTGTAGAGAGGGCTCCTAGAAAGGCAGAGGCTCTGCTCAGCACCAGGTGGGTGTGGCTCTTTACCCAGGCCTGATGACATTTAGTCTAGCTGGGTCTTCCCCCATCATTGCCCACGCCCTCGGACTCCTCCGACGGGCTCTCCTGGCAACACCGGCACCTTTTCCCTTTATTGAGATAGGGTGTCACTCTATAGCCCAGGATGGCTGAGAACTTGTGGTAATCCTCAGGCCTCTGTCTCTCATATTGAGATGATAGGAATGTCACTGTGCCTGCCAGTTTCGAATTTTCCAGGACAAGTTCAACAGCGGCCTCCTCCAGGCAGCCCCGCCCACCTTCGCGCATCCCTTGAGGGGTACCATTGCCACCATTCCTGGATTCCAAGGACATGGACGCTGACTAGAGGTCCAGAAAGGCCATGCTTTGGGACCTGGGAATGGCAGTGACCGAAGGTAAGTTTCATCGGCAACAGCTATGTACCTGAAGATGTGGCCCTGGGGTTGTGACACTGGGCTAATGGCGAGTGGCAGTTTCTCCTTGTTTTCCTTCAAAATGGCCTAGGATCAGAGGCAGAAATAGACCCCAATGAAGACAGCAAAGGACCATGAGTTTCCCCAAGCCTGCAGGTCAGGCCCCGTCTTTCACATCCATGACTCTCTGAGAGGCAGCGCAGGGCTACCTGACCCCAGGCTCTGAACTCAGGCCTCTCAGGTGCCCGGGTTGTTCACCTCTGTCCTGTGCTGGGAGGAGCTGCTTGGTCTGAGAGGAGCCCCTGAGGGCTGTTCCTGGCCTAAGCTGGCTAACAGTTTAAAACACATCCACAGACGCTGACACTCTCCTGAAAGGCAGGGCCTAGTCCACCCCGGGGCCCAAGGAGCTCCTTCTAATGAGCGGCAGAAAGGAAGCTACAGATTTTAGCCCAGATCACAGGCCTCTCAACTCCCTCCAGCTTGCTCCTGGATTAATCACATGAAGAAAAGCTAGCTGCCACACCTCGGCAGGAACACACAGAAGCCCCCAGAGAGGCACCTGTGTGGAGACACCGAGCCCTCCAACAGCTAGCACGTCTCGCCAAGCCTGAGTGCTGCACACAAATATCTCAGCTCCAGGGGACAGTCTGTGAGCCCAGAGACCTTGAACCAGAAGCACCTGCTGAGCACCGTCTCCAGCTTCAATTCCCCCAGAAACTGGCAGAGGGATGGAGGTGGGGGTGGGGTAAGGGGATGACAATAAATAAGTTATTGTCCTAAGCCACTGGAGCAGTTTGTCATCAGCACAGGCCACCCCAAGGTGACCAGATCGCAGCCTGGACCCACAGTCTTGTACAAATGAGGTTTCGGATGAGGAGTATCTGGCCTGCTGCTCCTTGCTTTCCTTCCTGCAGTGGCTTCCCAAGGAGACTGCCAATTCTTCACAATCCATTAAATAAAACTGGAGCCAGCAGAACCCTCCCTAGCCATCCTCAGACCTCACCTTGAGCATGGAATCCCACGCTCAGCAAACCCTGACTAGATACGAGCACTCAGGAGGTCACTCAGGAGGTCGTGAGCCCAACTCTGAACCCCCAGCATGAGGCACGACATCACCTCCTGTCTTGCTGGATTCAGCACGGTGCCACGAGACCACAACTGTGACATACCCCTGCCTAGCAGCAACCTCGAAGAGCTTCCGGTACAACTCAAGTCAACTTGCTTAACCCTTCTACAACCATTGGAGGCACTAGGTGCGTATCAGATACCTGCATGCCAGGCTAGACTCAGTTACCACCAACAGAACTGCGAATACAGGACAGCCCATCTACAAGGCGCCAAGCCCAGGGCCGAGTTTCACCCACCTCCTTAAAGCTTTTTTTTTTAATGTGTGTTGAGTGTTTACCTGAACACAAATTTGCGCATCACGTGTGTGCAGTGTCCATGGAGACAGTAGGTGTTGGGTACCAGGAACTTGAGTTATAGATTGTTGTGAATTACCTGACGTGGGTGCTGGAAACTCCACACAGCTCCTCTGCAGTAGCAGCCAATGCTTTTACTACTAAGCTCTCACTCCAGACACTAGGGGCTATGCTCCTGATTGGTATTGGGCCTTTGTGTGAACTCATTATAGCTAGATGCTTCTGAGTGAACTTGCTGACCTATAGGCTGCCCAGTGAAAGCAAGGACTCTCTGAAGGTCTGCCGTGTTGTGAGATGTACAATTGGCCCTTTGAGCCTATGGGCACCACTACTTTAGAGCCAACCAAAAGTAGGTCGAAAATGTTTCTGGGGGCCCGGCGTGGGGGCGCACGCCTTTAATCCCAGCACTCAGGAGGCAGAGGCAGGCAGATCTCTGTGAGTTCGAGGCTAGTCTGGTCTACAGAGTGAACTCTAGGACGGACAGGACTAAAACAGAGAAATTCTGTCTTGAAAAAGAAAACAAACAAACAAGTGTTTCTGGGGTTGTGTTGGGGGGGGGTCCTCTGAAGGGAATGCATGTAGACATTGTTTCCAAACTACATGACTGTCTATAGAGCAGCACTACTGTACTGAGAATTACGAACAATCTCAGGAAGATGAGTGATAATAGAAGCTGTGCTGACAGTTTTATGTGAGACACCTGAACACCCGCAGATTTTAATATCTGTGCAGTCTTGTGACCCAACCCTATGGATGCCGAGGAACAACTGGTGTCTTCCTGTCCCCTATGAGGTGAGAGAGAGCGAGCCGTGAGCACAGCCAGATCTGGCTGCACAGGCCTTCCCTTCCCAAATGCAGGCCACCTGGGATCTAGATCAGCACAGACAACCACACTGTGTGGCTACAGGAGCTAGCGCACAGTAAGACTCTTATCTCTCAGGTGCTCCCCAAATGATTCCATAACACAGTAGCTAGTTGGGAGCCCGGAATCCAGCTGACACTTAACATTTGGAAGTGGATAGAGAACATTCTAGAAACCATCAAACATCAGGCCCAGGGCCACACCTGATAGTACTCGGCAGGAGGCTCAGGCGTAGAGGAGCTGAGGTCCAGCATGTCAGCGGGGGCCCAGGGCAGCAGCATGCATTTCCGGATCAGAGGGTCTGCCTCTCCGTAGGCAAAGTCCCGGGTCACCTCCTCTGCGCCAAGACACGCGTGCCCATCAGTGGGGGTGGTAGGAGGTCCACCCAAGGCCCATCCTCTGGGGGTATGCAGGTACCTGACTTACCGCCTGTGTCTAAGTCCCTTAGGGGCCACAGCAGCGTGTAGGCCACCTGCTGGGGCATGTAGAAGAAAGGAGCGGTGGCGAAGCTGGGGACATCTGCGTGCTGGATTCTTGAGCCAAATTCATCCATGATGTACCACACCGGCACCTTCTCTTCAGCTGTCTGCGCACAGGACACAACAATCCTCTGGCACGTGTCTACCCACCTATTGCCTCCCATACCTATGCACCCAACATCAACCCTTGTTCATTTCTGCCCACTTCTGAGCTTGGAAGTTCCCTCAATCCCAATAACCAGCCCAAGCCTGTGGAAACAGGCCCAGTAACGGCAGGGATGGATCCCATGTGAGGTATGCTGAGGTGGGGAGGGGGCTTGTGCCGGGGGGAGGGGCTGGGGAGGATGAGGCTAGAAATTCGGCAGGGTGGTGAGTGGAGGCCTGAAGGTGCGTCAAAGTGTTCTCTCCTCTCAAGGGTGGCGAGAAGCATACAGAGCACTGGATTTGGCAGGGACAGCTAAGTCACTGGAGCCCGGGTTGAGAGGCCTAAGGGAGCCCCGTACCCTGTAAGTGCAAAGGCGGCATAGGTACCTTGGTCCCCAGGTACCAAAAGGTCTTGTATGAAGCCCTGGCTGGCCTAAAATAAAGTAGACTAGGCTGGCCTTGAACTCACAGAGATCCACCCACCTCTTCCTCCTGAATAAAGGGGTGTACCTCCATGTCTGGCTGTAACTTGTCTTCTCTGGTTTTGCGATTGGCAACATACTTCTGATAAAGGCACAGGGTCGGAGCAAGGCTTCTGCCAGTCCCGGGAGAAAGAGTGTACTCACCCCATGGGCCAGCTGATAGGTCTGGTTGAACTTCCACATCTCCTCCAGCACCAGGCCCACTGCCTCTGGGCTGGGCACCTCACCATGGAACTCGATGCCCATCAGGTTGGCCATCCGGTGCAAGAGGCCGGGTACCTGCTGCAGCTGTTTACGCGCATGCTCCACACGACATGTCCAGGCATGGTCGATGAGGAAGATGCTGCAGGCACAAGCCACACCTAAGCCGCCAGGCCAGTGCTTCTCACCCTTCCTAACACTGTGACCTTTACAGCTCACCACGCGGTGGTTGTAACCTCCAAGCATAAAAATTATTTTCATTGCTACTTCATAGCTGTAATTCTATTCATGTCTTTGTTTTCTCAGTGGTCTTATGTGACCCCCTGTGAAAAGGTTATTTAACACCCCCCCACAGGGGGTCACGACCCACAGGTTGAGAACCGCTGCACTGAGCAGTCAAGAACAGAGAAGCGGGGAAAGGGAGCAGCAGAAGAAATGCAGCGCCCAGCCGCTCTGAGACTTGCTTTCCCAGCACGTGCAGCACCCTGGCCCAACGCCACCACTCTGCCACTCAACTCTGAGAAGCAAGGGCTCCTTCTCTAAGCTCTGAAGCAGGACAAGGGGAGGGAGCCCCCACTTCCCTCCCACCCCCACCCCAGATAGACATGAGCCTCACATGGGACAAATGTGGTCATGCTGACTGCAACCACCAGGTAAATGTCAGAGCCTGGTTCCAGGTACAGGGCGGCGGCTCGTGCTGCCACCCTGCTCACAGCAGACCTGGCAGTGACAGGCATTCAACACACGCAAAGCTCTACATACCAGTGGGAGCATCAGGCAAGTGACACAGGTGCAGAGCGCACGTGTACAAGCATGTGCA
The DNA here is from genome assembly GCA_907169655.1 of Acomys percivali. NCBI lineage: Eukaryota > Metazoa > Chordata > Mammalia > Rodentia > Muridae > Acomys > Acomys percivali. The sequence continues at coordinate 107,729,386 of OU015748.1, forward strand.
CCCCAGGACCTACAAGCACCAAGAACATCCTGTGGGAGAGAGATCTGTCCTGTCCTTCTAACCCTGGGCCCGGCAAGCTTTGATGGATTAGGGGGATCCACACATACAGGTGCCCAGTGAACAAGGGCATCTCTTGCTGCCCCCCCAGCACATTAGCCCCTGCAGACAGCAATGTTCCAGGTCACCAGTCAAAGTCAAGTTCAGGAATATATTAGTATGATCTTAGTTTCCCAGTGTTTGCACGACCTGAAATAAAGGCTGGTTTATTCCTGCACAAAGCAGTGTGCGATACACCTAAGAGGTGTGCACTTGGGGGTGACTGAGAAGTGTGACAATAGTCATCACCAGGTAGGTATGGGGTAAAGAGGACGGAGGACTTCTGGGGCCTGGCAAGTGTGGGATGCTCAGAGGGACAAAGTCCTTAAGGCAGAGGGGACTAGAGGGCACATGTGCTCTGTGAGGGTCAGAGGTGTCAGCTTGACAGAATGAAGAGTCACCTGGGAGAGGGGCCTCTGCGTATGGCTGTGAGGGGCTGTCCTGATTGGTGTTACCTGAGATGGCAAGATGCTTCATTTGTGGGCGGGACCATTCCCTGGGCAGGGGATCCTGGACTGTGGGCATAAAATGTCCAGAACCAGCTGAGTACCAACAACGCTTCATTGTTCTGTTTCCAGATTGCAGATATAATATGAAAGCTCTTGCTATTGGACCATCCTGTGCATCCACCCCTACCTGTTATGAAAGACTGCTTTAAGCGCTTGCTGCTGAACCCGCCTGCACCTTCCCGAGAGAGACTATCTTACACTGTGACCCAGAGTAATCCCTTTCTTTCAGCTGACCTGGTTGGCATATTTTATCACAGCAACAGGCAAAGTTACCAAGACAAGTTCCAACCAGTTTGTGTGTTTGTGTATGTCCATTCCCAGCCACTCCCCAGAGTGCTGAGGTGTGGGACAGAACTGGGCTGACCCGAGGCTCAAGTGTTTGGGGCAGTGAGGGACCTAAGCAGGACTTCTGGTAGACATGAGCGCCAGTTGGGGTGTGGCTCTACCATCAGTGGAGTGGCCTTAGCTCGCTCAGGGGCTGGTGAAGGGGAAGACGAAAGCTTGTTAAACTAAGTAGATGCCAGGGAAACTCACAAAGTTATGTCCCTAAGGCTCCAACAAAGCCTCTGGTCCCCGGGAACCTTCCCCAGGACTGAGTCAGCAGGCTTTGGGGAGACAGGGCAAAGGTCCTCAATAAAGCCAGGCTCAGTTAGGTTTATCTGGGGTCAGCAGCCACATCTTTAGCCAACTGATAACTTCATGCAAACCCGTCCCTCCCCTGGGTTTGCTTGCCCTCAACAAAACTAGGAGCTATAGCGTTCCGTGTTGGCCATCACGACTGTGAGGTCACAGGGCTGTGTTCTCAGGGGGCATCAAGCACGATTCCTGGCAGGCTGTCAAGAGCACAGGCTCGCACACTACCCCAAAGCTCATGGGAACACCACTGGCCACACACATCACAGGGAACAGGAGTCTGAATGAAATCTCTCTTAAGGGGCTGGAGAGATGGCTCAGTGGTTAAGAGCACTGCCTGCTCTTCCAGAGGTCCTGAGTTCAATTCCCAGCAACCACATGGTGGTTCACAACCATCTATAATGTGATCTGATGCCCCCTTTAGCAGATAAAGCACTCATACACAAATAGTTAAAAAAGAAAAAAATCTTAAAATCTTAAAAAAAAAATTGTTAAAAAAAAAAAAAGAACTCTCTCTTAAAAAACAAAACAAAACAAAACAACAACAACAACAAAAAACAATGCCCAGACGCAGGTCCTACCTGTTGGGGTCATTGGCCTGGACACCGTCCTCACAGGTCACGATGACCTTGTAGCACAGCTCGCTCCCGGGATTGGGCTGCTTCCTCTGAGCCTCCCTGGCAGCCTCATCCTCAGCCTCCTCCACCTCCTGCACCTGCATTATCCCAAATATCTCCCCGGCATCGAAAACCTAAGGCCAAAGCAGAGTGAATCAGGAGTGTGGGTAAGAGACCTCGCTTTTGAGCTCTTCAACCCCAGGAGCAAGGCCCATCTTTTTGCTTCATTTTGTTTTTCCAAGACAGGGTTTCTCTGTGATAACCTTGGCTGTCCTGGACTCACTTTGGAGACCAGGCTGGCCTCGAACTCACAGAGATCCGCCTGCCTCTGCCTCCCAAGTGCTGGGATTAAAGGCGTGTGCCACCACTGCCCAGCAACAAGCCCCATTTATTATACAGCCCCTTAGCAACACCTGACAGAGGAACTGAGACCTCTCTCGGGACATCCCAGGGTGGTAATCTATGCCACACTCTCCTGTGCCACCACCCATAGGACACACTGCACTTTGGCAAAGGCATAAGGCACCCACAGCAGAGTCCTCTCTATATCCCTCACTTTACAAGGGAAATGAGCCCTCAAAGGCAGGGGCGTAGCTCTAGGGTTGGAGGTGAATGTGGACTCAGGATGGTGGTTGGCTAGGGGGACCCTGATTTCCCTTTCACCCTGAGCTACTCTGAGGCCAGGACAGCTGAGGCAGCCCACAGATGTGTCCCGTCCCTGTTGTCAATGTCACCGCCGCCGCCGCCACCACTGCCGCTGACCTCCACACTCGGGCAGCAGAAAGTGTGGGCAACTCTCAGGGTCAAGTATTAACTGTAACGCGTGGGCTTGGACTTCCCAGGCCAAGAACAACTGGGAGTCAAGGACAGCTGGAGTAGCCATGCGTCTTTCTCCTCTCCCACGCTGCCTCCCAGTTCCCACCACGCCCTCACCTCAGGCCTGTCATGAGCCTGCGAGAGAGGGTGGGTGGGCAGGCTTTGGAATCTGAGGCCCACTTGTGAGGTTTGGATGTGGCAAAGTTACTCAAGCCCTCTGCGACTCAGTTCACCCATCTGTACTATGGGAAAGGTCTGAGGTTGTTGAGAAGCTAATTATTGACACAGAATCAGGCACAGAATGGGGCCTGGGCCGTGGTGGCAAAGGCACTTACAAGCCAGGTTCCACTCTTACACTTCTTTCAGACTCAGTTTCCTCACTTCTGAAAGGGGTTATCATCCGTAGGACATCTACAGGGATCAGATAAGTTGGGATCTTCTCTGAAATCTCTACCACACTCCGGGGCAGCTACAACTCACTAGGGACGGACATGTTTTGTAAGAGGCCGGAAGAAAGGGGACTCAAAGCTCAGTGAGGGTTAGACCCGGGTCCTCCGGAGCTGGGAAGCTTACCGGAGGGAGCACTCAGGAGGCGAGATTCAGGCCTGCAGTTCTGGGGTGCCGAGGGAAGTAACCACAGGCTGGGAAGGGTGGGGTAGCGAGAGCGTAAGGTGCTTGTGACGCTGCTTTACAACTTAAATTTGGTCACAGATTTCTCAGGGTGGAACGAGAGGACCAACTCCTGAAAGTTGTTCTGTGACCTCCGCATATGTACAGACAGAAACACACACACACACACACACACACACACACACACACACACACACACA
>OU015748.1:107732896-107748657 GCA_907169655.1 Acomys percivali
CACACACACACACACACACACACACACACACACACACACACACACACGCTGTATGGGAAAATGTGTGTGTGTGTGTGGGCAACAGGGAGGTTCTCACCCTCCAGGGTGGAGACTGGCAGGCCAACCAAAAGATAAGGGAAAGCTTTGCTTTTGAGAAAGCTCTTAGGTGAGGAACAAGTGCAGACTTCTGATCCCCGATGCAGCCCTGGGTTAGGGGAGGCTTGCCCTCATTTAAAACTAGGGGGCCTGGAACCTACTACAAATCAGGCATCACCAGTACTCCAAAGGCCCAGCCTTTTACCCCAGACCTTCTAGGCTACATACAAGCAGGCCTAACCTGACGGCTGGCTTCAAGGCACCAACCTCAACCTGTTTAGCTGTAGCGTGCTCCCCCCCCCCCAGCTCTGCTACAGGATGTTCCTGCAAGTGATGGGGAGGGTGCTTTTTTAAATTTGATTTTAGCAACTCTTCCAGTCTTTTCTGCATTAGTGATCAAGGTAAAGGAATCAGGTGGGGGAGGGGGGCTCTCTGCAGGCAGGTGCACAGTCCTGCTGAGCAGTCAGTCCCTCAGGGCCTGGTGGCACATCTCACTGTGGTGACTCAGCTTTGTCTGGAATGGCTCAGGGGCGCCTGGGGGGGGGGGGGGGGGGAAGCAAACAGCGCCTGTCCCTGGCTAGGCTGTAGCAGCCCAAGTGAGAAGGGACAGGACACGTGCTGGAGTTCTTGTCTCCTATGGTCCTCCTCCATCTCCGCCCCCCTCCCCCCCCCCCCAGGGAGCCAGGTGCTGGTGTTTTTCCATCCCTGCTTTCCAAATGAGACACGGTTTAGGTGGGGAGCCACTTGACCAAGTAAAGGTGCCCCCGCCCCCAGGCTGGCTTGGTGGGATCCAGGACATTTCCAAAACGGTCCAACAGCATCGTGGGCACACTTTTATCTTCACTAACATATGGGGGTCCAGTTCTATCTCAGCATTGGCCTGGGAAACAAGGCAAGTGTGCACAAAGTGGCAGCACAGGGGAGGGCCCACCACCTGAGCAAAGGGGACCCAGTTGTAGGAGGTACCTCTCTGTAAGGAGGTGCTGTTGACAGATGTGCCTCCATCTGTGATGTGGTAATGTCTGATAATCACGCTTAATACCCCAACCCACCGCACAGGTCACTGCAGCAGCTTGCCTTGGGGCTGACAGGCAGTTGTAGCCTCAGGACACTGCTCAGGACCATTTACACTGTGCCCCACCCCCACCGGCAAGCACTCTGACAGTGAGCTGCTGCAGCACAGCCCTACCTACAGACTTAAGCCCATAGGTAGCGTGGAACTGAGTCAAAGAGAGTGATTCGGTCCCATAGCAAGGCTCAGGGGACTCCTAGTTCTTACTGTCTCCTGGCCACATGCAGCCTTAGTGGGTCTCAGTTTGGAGGCGACGTCCTAAGGGAAGCTACGCTCTGGCTTCGGAAAACACGCTCTGCCAGCCCAGAAGCTGCTCTGTCTTCAGGACCCAAAACCCACCGCCCAGTTCTTAGGCAGCAGAAGCCGGACACCTCGCAAAGGCCTAGCTCCGGTGAAAGATGAAGCCATTTCCTCAAAGATGGGGAATACCTTTCATCCTCCCTCGGCATCTTCCTCGCCTCCCAGAACCTCCATTCGACTCGTGCCGTGGAAAACAACTACACAGAGTTCTACGGACCAAGGAGAGCTGCACTGAACTGATGCTGGTGGGCCCTGAAACTAACTGGAGCTCCTGCCTCTGCCGAAGCCTCAGTTTCCTCATCCATAAGTGGTGTCGCGAGTCCCACTCCTTACACACGGCAGCCGAGGTGCTGGGATGACGCGAGCCAAGCGCAAGTCAGTTTTCAGGTACCAGCGCATCCTAGGCGGGCCCAGAGCCTGCAGGATGGCCGCACTGGCGCCAACTCTCGGTCAGTCCCCCTCTGACTCCCAGATACACCCCGATCCCGAGCTCGTAAGTGGCTTCCCTTACAGCGCTGTGCTGCGCTCCCCACTCGTTTGCACAGCTCGCCCGCAGCCCGCGCCGCCCCGCACCTCGTGCTCCAGCTTGTGCAGAAGGCGGCCCCACAGCCTCTCCGGAACGCCCGAGGAGCGCAGCGCGGGGCCGTGCAGCGCAACGAACTCGTCCAGCATCCTCGCGCTCAGCGTCTCAGCACGGCCCGGGCTGGCATGCTGCGGCCCGGGATTGCCCTCCATGGTGCTCGGATGTGCACCGCGCCGCCCACAGCCGGATTTAAGAGTACCGTACTCCAGCGCCTGCGTGCGGGGCTGCAAGGTCCCGAGTGTGCGCAAGCGCGCTGGGGGCGTGTCTTTTCCCCATTCATCCTGGGGCCGCCGCGGAGGATGCTGGGATTACTGCTTTGAGCGCCCCAAGTGGTCAGAGCCCGAAGAGACCGTCCTCAGGGGGCAGGTGAAGTTGAATTGAGAGACAGCGGTTGCGGTTGGGAGCAAAGACAGTGGACAGGGCGGGAGAGACACAGGACAGGACACTGACAGATGGACGACGATGACAGAAAGGTCCTCCTCGCTCTGGCTACAATTTTGTTTTGCTTGAAATTTTAAAATTTTAGTTAAAGATATTATTGTTATTATTATCTTATTTATTTATTTATTTATTTATTTATCTATTTATTGGTTTTTCAAGAAAGGGTTTCTCTTGTAGTTCTGGCTGTCCTGGACTCGCTTTGGAGATCAGGCTGGCCTCAAACTCACAGAGACCTGCTGCCTCTGCCTCCCTAGTGCTGGGATCATTATAGGCGTGTGCCACCACGCCCAGGTTATTTTTTTTTTAATTTTATTTTACATGTATGAGTGCTTACCTGCATGTATGTATGTGCAAAGCTCGTGGAGGTCAGAAGAGAGCGTCAGGTCCTTTGGAACTGTCATTACACATGGGGTGCAGGGATCCGAACTTGCGTCTGCTGCAAGAGCAGTTAACTACCAAGCCATTTTCCCTGGCCTTGTTTTGCAATGTCTTGATTGGCCTCTGATTTAGAAGTTCCTTTCTGTTTTGCTCTCTCCCAGCAGATCTCTGACAGAAAGGAGGAGCCAAAACTTCCATTCCTGGTAACAGTCCCCTGGGCCATGTTCGGCAAGTCTGTCTAACTGTAGCCTCTTGCTCTGTCCTCCCCTCTTCAGGGAGGCAATGCCTTTTGTATCATACAATATTTTTGTCTCTGTATTTTTCACCCATCTGCTTTCTTGCTTTGTGTGAGGTTTGCTGTGCAAGGTCGTTGGGAACTTTGTTACCTTGGCCAGCTCTCGCTACAGCATAACACGCAAACTCCCAGGTGTTTGTGACATAAGGAGCGTAGTGTTCCTTTGAGGTTCCTTTGAGAACTCTAAACAACAGTAAAGTCTGCCTAAGAGCTGCCACATACAGGGAGCTTGGTTCACAGTATGTGGGCATGTGATTTTGTTTTGTTTTGTTTTTCTGTTACCCAGACCTCTGGCTGTCCTGGACTCTATTTGTAGACCAGGCTGGCCTCCAATTCACAGAGATCCTCCTGCCTCTGCCTCCCCGAGTGCTGGGATTAAAGGCATGTGCCACCATGCCTGGCTGTGGGCATGCTATGTTACAAGTGTGATTTTTGTTCAACAGACTCATAAACAATTGCCGATCTTACTGTGCTGCTACTATTTATTAATATATACATATATAAATTTTATCTAAGGCTGGCCACATGGAAAAGTAAAGGTGAGAACAAGATTAGGACCTAAGCATATCACATAAAGTCCAAACAAAACCTTATTTAGTTTGGTTCATACATAAATGTGTTGTGGCCGAACGCCATGGTGGGAACTCATGTGGAGGATGCTGGGTAATAGCCTCCAGTCATGAAGAATTGAGTCTGGCTGTAGTAGGTGGTACCACCCCCCTAGCCATAAAGCATTGCCCCAGCCTGACCATTCTGCTCCATGTGCAGAAATGATATGCCTAGGTATCAAAAAACAACCCTTCCTGCCCAACCCCCCTAGTCAAACCACAAAAATAGCTGTAGCTTCCTGGTAGTTGTGTATGTGTGTGCGTGAGTTCATGCATATTCCTTAGCTCCTTAGCCCCTCTAAATGCACTGTTAGGTCCCAGACCCCAAAAGGCAGTGCTATAGAAAGATTGCTGGTAGCATTTCTCAGAAAACAGGCTCTGCCTGCCAAATGCAGCCACTTGCATTATCTTCTGTGTCTTTGGTGCTCTTTTGACACCTATCTCTGGTTACATGCTAACCTCCAAGGCTCCTTTGGCCCCTACTAACATGCCTTTGTTTGTGTTTGTTTGTTTTTAAGGTTTTTTGAGACAGGGTTTCTCTGTGTAGCCTTGGCTGTCCTGGAGTCATTTTGTTAGACCAGGCTGGCCTCGAACTCATAAAGATCCTCCCACTTCTGCCTCCCAACTTACTCCCATCACGCCCAGCAACTTGCCTTTCTTATAAATATCAATCCTCTCATGCCAGCCTCCTGGCCCTTCTCATTCCCTCATTATGCTGGTTCCCAGGCTGTTCCAGCTTACGGCTCAACCGCCTCCACAGCCTCTCCCCTCTTTCTAATGCCAAGGTGCCCCTCCACCCCACTTTTTCTCTCTGCTCCCAGGAGATAGCCCTGGCTGTGGCCAGTCTACTCACCTCTCTCCTCCCCTCCCCCAGAAGTAGCCACTGGCTCCTCTGGACTCCTCCAGATGCCCCTGGCTAGTCTTTCTCACATATCTACGATCAAAATCTCCTACCCAAAGTGGTTTTACTTTATCCACTCTCACGTGCTCAACCTTCATCCCTCAGAAAGGCCCAGGCCTCTCGCTGTCCCAGTAAAGCAGCTTCGACCTGTTGAGATGGAGTTTGCCTCGCTTATTTTTTTTAACAGAGGGGGGGCCCCTCCTGCGCATGGCCTCCACCGCTTTGCACTGCACCCTCTCCAGCTTCCTTGCCACTCTGCCTCCACCGCTGAGTCCTCCCCCTCCGGTGGCTTCTGGCTGCAGACACTCATCCCGCTGCTCTCTGCTGAGGGTCCTTGTCATCACTCTTTAGGCTCAGTTCACACGTCACCTCCCTATTTAGCCACTGAATGTACATTTGATCAACATAAAACTACCTCTGAGAGAAGGTGTGTGTGTGTGTGTGTGTGTATGTGTGTCTGTGTATGTGATAATATTGCCTCACGAAACATCAGAAACATCAGAACCATGGCTTTGGTCCCTGAGGAACGCTTATGTGCTGAGAGTGGTTCTGAGGTACACACTGGGAATGGGGTACACACTGGGAATGGGGTGCACATAGGGAAGGGGCTTCTCATGCTCTACAGAGCCCAGCACATGAGACTGCACCCACACTTCATCCAGAGAGAGGGCAGTGTGCAGGCAGGAGAGCCTGTAACGAGGAGGCAGAGGCAGGAGGATCGCTGTGAGTTCAAGACCAACCTGGTCTACAGAGAAAGGACACTCAGGGCTACACAGAGAAACCCTGTCTAGAAAAAAAAAATCCTCTTATCAGACAAGATTGTATGTTTCATTGAATTACATACACACTGTTATATCCTGTTTATTTTTGAGATTTGAAAAAATGTTATGAGACTTTTCTTTTCCTGTTCCTTTTTTGCCTATGTATTTTGTGTGTATATATTATGTATGTGTGTATTTTACATATGCATGTGATAGTGTGTGTATATCTATATGTGTGTGGGTGCACGTGCACTTTGACCCACTGCCTGCAGACTTGGCCTGCCGCTTGCTCCAAGGAGCCACCAGTTTCCACATCCTGAGCTCTGGGATCACAGGCGGCCTTCGCTCAAGATGCGCATGTATGTGGGTGATGGTGACCCCAATTCCGGCCTTGGTTTCTCTCAGGCAAACACTTTACCCACTGAGCCATCTCCCAGCTCTTTTCCCTTTCTCAAGACAGGCCTTGCCGTGTTGCCCATTGTCACACCACCTTCTGGGGACTTGTGTTGATCCCCATAGGGTTGTGCTGCTCTCAGCCTTGGAGAGCTGCCTTCTGGAGTGGGCAGCAGCTGGTGCAGGCACTCAGAACTGCCCATGCTGAGTGCAAGTGACTGTAGAGTGCTCTGCCAGAGGCAGGACAGCTCTAGACACCAACCCCCCCTCCACCAAGGCTCAGGAAGTACTGAGGAAGTGGGGGTGGAGAGAATGCAAGTGTCAGAGGATGGGGAGGAGGGCTGTGCGATTATGCCTTCTGAACATGTTGTGGCTGTTGCACACACAAGCTTGGCTGTTGCACACGTAGGCTTGGTTGTTGCACACACAAGCTTGGCTGTTGCACACACAAGCTTGGCTGCTGCACACATAGGCTTGGCTGTTGCACACACATGTGGGAAAGATTAAGCTTTGTCACAGGTGGAAGCAGTCTTGGCGGGCTTTACCCTTGGGGCACCCCAAGAATACCTTGTGATAGACTGAGTGGAGCCATCCTGGGCCTGGAATCCAGGAAGCAGACCTAGGAACCCCACCTGGGCTATATTGTTTTCCTAATGGACCCTCAACGAGAGAAGGAGACTGCCCTTCCCATGTGACTCAGGCAGGTGGGGAAGAGAAAAACAACAGATTCAGCCGGGGGTTTGGGAGCGCGTGTGGAGAAAGCGAACAGGCTGGACTATCACGCGGGCCAGAGAGACACCTAAGGACTCATGCCGTGGAACGGATACCGGAAGGTTCACTCTTTTGTCCCTTTAACCTTTTTTCCTTCTTGTGTAAGCTAGTTGGGTTGTATAATAAAGTTTAGTTGTTAAGAAACAGAGCCAACACACACAGGCTTGGCTGTTGCACACATAGGCTTGGCTGTTGTACGCACAAGCTTGGCTGTTGCACACACAGGCTTGGCTGTTACACACACAAGCTTGGCTGTTGCACGCACAGGCTTGGCTGTTGCACACACAGGCTTGGCTGTTGCACACACAAGCTTGGCTGTTGCACATATAAGCTTGGCTGTTGCACACATAGGCTTGTGGCAGCTGTGGTTACCTGTACCAAGTCAAGCCAGTTCAAACTCTAGCATAGATTGGGAAGGGGAAGCAGAGGCCTCACCTTCCCTGAGTTGAGGAGCTACTGGCAGTTGAAGGCTTCTGGGGGAGGACAGAGCCACTTCTCTTTAGGTATGGCCACTTCTGGGTTGTCCATGCTCCAGTAGATGGTCCCTCAGCCATGCACATATGGGGAGCATTAACTGGGCTCAATGGGATACATACATATATTTGGATGTGACACTGAGAGGAAGAGATGTGAGGTGGAGTAAAGGGGGACTTGAAGTTAGGGAGGGACCCAGATATGATCAAGCTATGTTATGTATGTATAGCAGTGGTTCTCAGCTTCCAAATACCGTGACCCTTTACAGTTCTTCATGTTGTGGTGACTTCCAACCAGAAATCATTTCATTGCTGCTTTATAACTGTAATTTTGCTACTGTTGTGAACCGTAATGTATATATCTGATATGCAGGATATCTAATATGAGGCCCCTCCCACAAAGGGGACACAACCCACAGGTTGAGAACCACTGATATACAGGTATAATAATTTCAAAGCATAAAAAGAAACCTTTCAGGTTGGATGGGTACCTCCTGCTCTTGCAGAGGACCTGAGTTCAGTTCCCAGCACCCACATCATCTGTAACTCCAGCTCCAGCATCTCAGACACCCTCTTTTAGCCTCTGCCAACACTACAGTCACGTGCACATGCACACATACACACACACACACACACACACACACACACACACACACACAGACAGATACATAGACAGGTACACACACATGCCAGTATATAACTAAAAGTAAACTAAAATCTTTACAGAAACAATTGAGAAATCTTTCCCATCACAAGACCAGGAATATATTCTCCTGGAACTTGTTTTTGGAGTGGAGCCTGAAGCCAGGAGCATCAAAAGTTCCCGATACCACACCCCCTGATCTCTTTATTTTTTGGATTCCAGTGGCTTTTTCCATATCCTCAGTCATAACCTCTCAAGAAAGTGAGAAATGAACAATACTTCGGCTCGTTTCCTGTTTATTATTAAAGTGATCTCCACAAGTGTTTAATTACATGCATAGGGGAAAAACACGGTAGAGAAAAGTGTTGACTATTGAGGCAGCTGGAAGGCAAACGCGGTTATGTGGATACTGGTCATGTGCGTTAGGACTGCCACCCAGGGCCCAGACAGACTGCGTACATGTGGAGGCCAGGGCGAAGGCTGGGGTACAGGAGTGCATCCATCTCTTGAGCAGTGTCAGTGGCTTCTGGATGCACATGGCTCTGACCTTGGCAAAGCTTATGGTGGATATAAACATGTTTTTGTGACCTTGGCAAAACTTGTGGGTTTTTCTTTTCTGACAGATCTGTTTGAAAGCCCGCTGCTGTTTCCCCTGTGCAGGGCTAAGGGCTTCTAGGTCTACACAGGCATCATAGATGGTGGTGACAGTTCGTGTCTGGATGGTAAGGACCCTGGCTCTTACCCAAGGGATGCCGAGTGCATCCTTTCTCTGAATGTGTGTAAGGAAGCATGGGATGTCACCAAGGTCAACACTAACTCTTCTAGCTTCTCACTCCTTTTGGGCACGTGACTTGGTCTCTCAGAGCCAAATGTCCAGGCCTGACCCAGGGTTTACCTTAGTCCCTGGCACGGGACTGAAGGCCTATAAAATCCTCTTGCCTTTGTTGCTCCCTGTTGAGGCACGGCAGTGGAGATTTTCAGCTCTTACAACCAAGGCCTTTGCATTGGCATGGTCAGGTGCAGCCAGCTGAGGCCACAGCCAACAAAGGGCCCACTGTTGGGATCTATCCAAACAGGGTGCCAGGGCAAGCACAGGCTAGCTCATATCACCTGGGCCCTGGAGAGTCCCCTACCTGGTACCTTGACAAAAGTTTTGGCAGGTTAAGTAGGGTGAAAGCCCGCTCTGTCATGCCCTGGAGAGGAGCTACTTGTGCCGTTTTTCTGTGTTTTCGCTCACGAGTCCCTCAGCCTGAATGGCATCAGCCGGGCACTGCCTGCTTGAGCAGAAGGGCTGAGCTACCCCTCGGTGCATCTTTGGTGAAGTAAAGCTGTACAGTGTTTGCCAGGTCGGTCACACTTCCAGACTAGCCCGGGGCAAGGAGAAAGCACTGGTCCTCCTGTCCTCCAGCTCTGGTAGCAGATGGGCAGGTGTGGGCCAACGCCGCTGTCCTGGGTAGGTTGTTTGTGTCCATGTTGCTCCCCAGTCAGTCTTTCTAGAAGTCTGGCATGCTGTAGGTACTCAGAAAATATTTGCTGGATGACCTAACTCATTGTAGGCCTTTGTTTTTTTCTGCTGAGGGATGGGACGAGAGGGGCCTCCATAACATACTCAGTTTCCAAGCGTCAGTTTAGGATCCACCCAAGCCTGGCCAGCCAGAGCCTTCTTCAGTAGAAGAGTCATCGGCAAGTGAGCAGGTTCTCTCGTAAAGCTTTTGAACCAGGACCATTGCACTTGTATTTTGGTTCTATTTCATCTGTGTGTTCCAGACCAAAAGATAGCAGGAGGGGAAAGGTGGCCAAGGTCTCCACCTTGGGCTTTGTACCTGAGTCGCTGTGACCACTCCAAGTAGGGGAGGAGCTAGGCAAAACTGTCTTGGGGAGCCAGAGCTTGGGAAAGTGGTCACTACCAGTAGCCACAGGTACCTGCTGATTGTGCTGTCCGAGGCTTGGGGGTGGGGGTGGGGCGGAGCCAGGGTGAGAAGGGTAGTATAGCCACAGCCCCAAGGCTCTTTAATCAGTACAAGTGACTAGGACACTTAAAAGGCCCATTTGGAGTGGCAGATGATGTGGCCCACTGTTGCCACCCACAAGTGGAAGGCTGGGCTGACCACTGACCCTCACGGCAGGTTTCTTTCCTTCCAAGATAAGTGCCAGGGGGTGTGAAGACCAAAAGTCAAAGTCAGGAAGAGTTTCTGAGTGCTTTGCTGGGGTGCCTGCAATTCCAGGTCCCACATAACAACCATCTCCTGGAACCTAGGGGACAGCTGGCTTTTCCTCTATCACCTCCGTAGAGGTCTTCAGGTTGCCTGGGCATGAAGCTCTACCAGGAGTGGGACCAAGCAGAAATGAAGCTGGAGGGACACTGGCTCCTCTCAGCCTTTGCCAGGTGCCAGGGCTTTGGGGGCTATTTTATAGGGGGGATGTAAGCTACAAAAGGACTTGACCATGAGACTGAGGGGTCTAGCCTGCGCTACACCCGCTCCTTCCCTGGGGGACACTGGGCATGATGTGTCCACAGTGGGGGAGGGCATTATTCTAGAGAGAGGACATAGTCGGGTGTGTGAGTGGGCACCCAGGTGGCAACTGCCAAAGGCCACTAAAGAGTTGTAGGCAGGATTTAGGAGGACCTGAGATGAGAACTCTTCCCTGTGCTTTCTGGTTTTTTGAGAAGATTAAAAATTAAACCTGAAGCCCTTAAGTGGGTTGTTTAACTTGAGATGTCAATTTAACAAGGCAGGCCTGAGCCCCCCAAATGCTTCCTGTGGTGTGGCAGGGCAGTGATGGTGGTGTCCCCAAGGAGGTTTATAGGGATCAGGAGACAGAGAAGAGTCCTGTCCTCACCTACATTGCTGACATCCTTCAGTGGAGAGGTGGGAGTGGGAAGCAAAATTGGAGGGAGGGGCTGGAGAGATGGCTCAGAGGTTAAGAGCACTGACTGTTCTTCCAGAGGTCATGAGTTCAATTCCCAGCAACCACATAGTGGCTCACAACCATCTGTAATGTGATCTGATGCTCTCTTCTGGCCTGCAGGTGTACATGCAGACATAATAAAATATTTAAAAAAAAATTGGAAGGAGGGCAAACTCACTACCAGACCTGGGACAGCCAGCCAGCACAGTGCTCCTGGCTCCGGCCTTCCAACTGGCCACCGATGCCCGCAGTCTCTCGTCTGAACAACACCGCCAGCTTTCCGGCTTCTCCGGCTTGCAGACGATGCCTTGCAGAACTTCTTGGCCACCATAATGCTTTGAGCTGATTCTTGTAATTCCCTCCTTGTGTGTCTTCATGTGTGTCCTTGTTTGCTTCATTTTCCTGGAGAAGGTGAGTGTTGCTGGGTCCATTCTGGGGGACGCTGATCTCTCTGAGGGTGACCAGCGGTCCAACAAAAGGACGAGGGGGGCTTCTCCCCAGTACAGTTGTGCTGCAGGGACTTTAAGCTGCACAGAGGCTGTAGACCCCCGACCCTGACCTACTGCCAAGTGCAGAAAGCCCACCTTCCGCCTCCACGTAAGAGACTGATGGCCACTGGGGATCTCTTCTGTGTTGTGGACCCATGTGGTGGCAGTAGCTTGTCCCTAAGTTCCAAGCCTGTGTTCAGATGTGTGGTGCCCTGTCATCAAGCTGTGGTTCTCTGGGCCTGGCTCGCCTGCCCACACATCTTCACAGTGTCCAATGAGTCACATGTGTTTTCTGACACAGCTCACTTACATCATCAGGTTGGGATGGGGACCAGGAAACCTTAGAGTTCATTTTGAGATTTTCCCTATATTCCTCCAAGTTCTAATATCTGCTAATTTGAAAAATACAGACCGGTCTCTATGTGTATCTGACAGCCGGCAGCAAGCAGTCCGAGGCACAAGCAAGGTCTCTGCATGAGGGGGCGCCTTCCCAGCCCGTGGGATTGCCAGGCAGCTTGGCCACACAAAGGGCTCCTCTCTTTAAGAGATGGAGAAGCATCGGGGAGGCTCCTAGCAGCCTCTGCCTTTGGAGGGAGGCCTTCCCTCCTAGGCCTTGCTTTCTCCTCCTGTTGCAGTAAAGAGTGGGGGGCTGCTCTCTGAACACAGCCTGCACATCCCTGAGGAAGACCTTGTTTCTGGTGACCTGTAGGCACAGTTCAGAGTCAGTGAGTGCTCAAGGGGAGTGTTCTGCTCCGGGCAGTGATGTTGCTTGTGAAGCCATGCCCCCCCACCCCTCACCATCAGTCAATGCCTCACCATCAGTACCATCTACTTCAATCCCTATTAAGCCACACTCAACAGCACGTTCAAGCACATCTGTGTCCTTTCCAGGCTGGGGGGAAGGGGGTGCTCGGCCTCTCCCACACAGAGGTGGCAAGTGCTGGGAGGCGCGGTTTGATCGCTGGGGGGGTTTGGGAGCGGGGGACGGAGGGCAGGGGAGGCTGGCAACAGTGGTTAGTGCTACAGTTGCTGAAGAGAATCCTTCTATAGTACCCACCCACACAGAGAAGTAGATATATTTAGTATTTATATATGTATATAGAACTTCTTCTTTAGATGTTCTTTTAAGGCAGAAGCGTCAGTCCACGGATTCCTCTCCTGGAGGACCTGTTCCATCTCTCACAGAGTCCCTTAAGCTCCATGACCTGGCCTGGTGTCCTGTGTGCCTGTGGCTGGAGGAGCCGGCAGGGTGTGGTAGTTCTGCAGGCATTGGCACAGGCTTATCAACCTCCAAGATGGCACCTCCACATACCCCTCCTGGCCTGGCCTGGCCCTGTGTGGGTGACAATGGCCCATGCTTTCCAGAGCCTGCAGGGAGCTGGCCGTGTTCCCCTCTCCCAACACCTCAGGCCAAGGGCACAGTAGTCTTGTTCCCCCTGTGGTGGGTACAGTGTGTCCTGGCCCAGGTAGACCTCAGGGTGGGGGGTGGGAGTGGGGGAGGGGTTCAGGAGGGAATATTCTAGGTGTCCTGGGAAACAGAGGCAAAAGGGTGAGTGAAGGCTTTCTGAAGCAGTGTTTGTTTCCACACAGGAGTGGCAGACCCACCGAGGGGTCTGGGCTGGGTCTAGGCCTTCCATGGGGTTGGGACAAGCTGGATGGCTTGGCCAGAGGCAGGTGTCATGGGGTTTCCCCGAGGCAGCCTGGGGGCCCACGGAGCCTCCTTTCAGCTCCTGCTGTGGAGGGAAGGCACGCTCCCCTCCCCCTTGGTTCCCACTATCCCCACGCAGGACAGGTTATTTGTAGGGCCGCAGGAACCGAGACACTTTGGAACGCAGCAGTTTGATAAAGGACCGGGGGAACATCTCCTTGGATTCCTGGGCTGTGTATTTGAAGTAGTTTTGTGGGTGTGCCAACACGTCGAAGAGGGCCTTGATCAGCTTCTTGTCCTGCAAGACATGGGGACACTGTGGGACAGGGTGCAGGCAGGGGATCGGGTTTCTGCCTAAAGCAAATGGCAGCTCCAGGAGGAACCAGGAACTTGAGGACAGCTGGTCTACCTTGTGCCTGTGAAACCATCACTGCACCCCAGCGCCCCCTGGTGGAAGAGAAGGCACGGTGACAACTGAGTGGGGTGGGTGTGAGGGGGATGGGGGGTGGGCCAGGGGGATGTGGCTCCTATTCCTGATCTCTTTCCCCTAGGCTGAGGGAACTACCCTCCAGAGGCTGAGCTGGGTTTCACTCAGTGAGACATGGATCCTCTGTGTGATAGTCACAGTTTGCCCTCTATGACATGGTGCCCTGCTTCACAAGGCTGTAGGCAGGATGAAGAGGGAGGACTCCACTGATTTTTAAGACACTGGCCGTTGGCTGGGCGGTGGTGGCACATGCCTTTAATCCCAGCACTTGGGAGTCAGAGGCAGGCAGATCGCTGTGAGTTCGAGGCCAGCCTGGTCTACAAAAGCAAGTCCAGGACAGTCAAGGCTACACAGAGAAACCCTGTCTTGAAAAACCAAAAACCAAACCAAAACCAAAACCAAAACAAAACCAAGACACTGTCTGTTAAACCACCCACATTTCACAGACAAAAGACTGAGGTTGAGGACTTCAACTATAGCACTTTGCCGGGTTCTGGTCCCCAACTCCATGGCAATCAGTTTGTCTCAAACCTCATGGACTGGAAGCGAGGCAGATGGTCCAGATCCAGTCCTACGTCAGGGCCCCTGACCCAACACCCTCCTCCCATTTCTTCTCCAGGGGTCAAAAGTCAGGGCAAGCAAGGGCAAGGATGGCCCCAACCATTCTACCAGACTCACAGGGGTTTCCTTAACAAAAACAAACAACAAACAACAAACAAAACCAAACCCAAAAACTCACTTTCAAAATTTCCTGATGGTTCTCCGAGGCGTACAAGCGCCCATCACGCACGATGTCTTCTATTAGCTGCTGGTAGTCCTCTGGGAGCCGGCCAGCAGGGGGATGGAAGGTGGAGGGGGCTTGAGACCTTACACCTCCCTCCTCTGCCCTCCCCAGCTCCCTGGACCCGCCTTGGACAGCTGGTGGTGGCTGGATGTAGCTCTGTCTCTTGGCCTTTGCTTCTGGGGTCCCCTCCACCTGCTTTGTCCTCCTGGTGGCTTAGCTGCCCCTATTTAACCTTGCAAACCCTGGTGGGGCAGGACCTTCTGTGAAGCCCACACAGACAGCACCAACAGATGGGCCCTCCTCTTGACTGCACCCCCACTCCCAACCCCCCACCCCCACCCCCCTTGGGTTTCCACATTGCCTAGTCCTCAGTTCTGTCTCTGTGTTTGTGCCCTGACTCAGAGGCAGAGATGTGCAACTCATTTCTGAGTCCCCTAGGCCAGGTCTTGGCTGGCACACAGTGGGCTGTGACAAGACAGTGGTGCCTTACCATCGTAGGTGACGTAGGGCACTTGAAACCCTTTGCCGCTGTTGGCTTCGTTGGATTTGAACTGGATCCAGAGTTTGCGGGAGCGAGAGGTAAAGGCGATGGGCCGCTCATAGGTCTGGCATGTCTCATAGGTGGTGACTGATGTGGGTGAGGCTGTAGAGAATGCAAGGCCTTTGCAATGGCTACCCCAGGTTCACAGCTCACTGCCTCAGGCCACTCAGCACCCCCCACCCAACTTCATCAACCTCTAACACCAGGGCACCCAGCCTCTTTGCTCCTCTTCACCCGCCCTGCCCCTGTAACCTGTTCGGCTGGCCTCAATCGTCTTCTGAGGCCTTTCCATTTCCTGCCCATAAAGCCAGCCCGCTGCTGCTGCTTGCCTCCAGCCATGTTCCTGTTACTCCCTTACAGTCTCCCTGTCTCCCTTAGGCTCATGGCTCCTCCATGGCAGGGACAGGGAGCCTCGCTCAAGCAGGTATAGAAAATGAGCCATTGTGGACCAAGGCCACCTGAAGCTCAGGTTTAAAAAGTCCTCTCACCTGGAGCTTAGTGACAACTCTGAGCTGCCTCCCTGATTGGCAGAGGAGATTTGCCTGTGGGTGCTCAGGGCTAGTAGTGTTAGGGGTGGGCGGAGGACAGGGGTTCCAGTCTAGGCTCTGACCAGCTGGACAAGCCCCTCACTCCTTCTGGCTACAACCCTCCATTCGCACACTGTGGCTTTCTGGGCTATCAACCAACCAATGAGGCTATATATGAAGTAACAGAGCTGTGTGGGGCCTCTAGCAGGGCCCCCCCTTTCCCTGCACCTGCCTTTCTATTCATAGATGGTCTAGCTCCAGGCCAATGGTATAATTTTGTGCCTGCTTGGGCACTATTCGGACTCGCAGTCCACGCCTATGGTGCCCACCACGCAGTAGTCAGGGCTCTGAGGGTAGAGCCAGGTCCCTGCCAGGGCATTCAGTTACTTCCTGGGCTTTCTCTCCAGGTTTGGCCTGTTGGAGGGACCGGACCTGCGGTTTGAGATTTCAGTCCTCCATGTCTGGGAAGCCTCTCTGAGCTCTGTGCTAGCTCGATGGTAGGACTCCCATTGTCAGCAGCGCCGCCTACTCTCTGCCTGACTCCATCCGGAGAGTGTCCGTAGGCACAGATGCCTCTACTCCTATCTGGAATATGACCTTTGGCACAGTTCTCTTCTCTCTCTCTCTCTCTCTCTCTCTCTCTCTCTCTCTCTCTCTCTCT
>OU015748.1:107752907-107788712 GCA_907169655.1 Acomys percivali
GTGCTTACTGCTTCCAGCCTCACTCCTATAGTGTGCTGGGCCCAGCCCCCCCTACTTCTTGGGTGGTACCCCAGGGGCATGATGGTGGAGGCTATAGAAAGACCTCTACCTGAACCACACTACAGGCTGGAGCGGGCCCTGGCTGGTCCTCAGGGACTCATGGCTCACTACTGTATGCTGTGCTGTCCTGACCCTGTCCCCTTTCCTCAGGGCTATGGTGACAGTCACATGCCTGGTCCAGCACCAGAAGAGAGGACGTGTCCTGACAGCAAGTGCCATGCTCTCCTCCTTGGCAGGCCCGTCCATCTGTCCCCATCACGTGTCTGTGTTCCCTGTTCTCACTGCTGTTCACCAGGGCCACCAGGGCCAGGAAGGTTAGAGTCAGTGGACTCACCACATTTGCCATCCTGTAGTATTTGGCCAATGCCACATGTCCCTGTCCCCTCCAGTGCCTTGGCTGGCCGCTGGGCCACCTCATACTCAGTGCCCGAGACCTGGACGTAAAACTGATGCCGGCCGATGGACTTTCGTAGAGCCTTGATGGCAGACTGCAGGCTCTGTTCGGCACGCTTCCGCATGCAGTCAGCTTCGCAGGTGTCTGCAGGGGTGAAAGGGACCCAGTGAGAGTAACTGTAACCTGCTAATGGCCCCCTTGTTTCCTAAGAGCTCCCCCTGAGCCACGCCCTGTGCTGGGCTTCTGTCTAAACCATCTCAGTTTTTTTGGGGGGGGGACATTAAAGGTATCTGACAAAAAAAGGAAGATTGAAGGTCTAAGAAGCATGGTCCATCCAAGGCCACCAAGTAGATCTGAGCCTTAGCAAGGCCTCTGCCCATTCTCAAGGACTGCCACTGTCTCCAGGGTAGTGTCAGCTCTGACTGGGTAGATATAAAATGTCCTCTAGGGCCAGAGAGATGGCGTAGCTAGCAAAGTGCTTGCTGCATAATCATGAGGGTCTGGGTTCTGACCCTGCCCCCCCATCCCTAGTATCCATATTAAACCCTAGGTGGATGTGTAATCCCAGCACTGGGGTAGGTAGACAGGTGAATCCTCAGAGCTCATTAGCCAGCCAATCTGTCAATCAAAGAACTCAATAGTCACTGAGAGAGCCTGTCTCAAAAAGATCAGGTAGGACAAGGCGTGACTACCTGCCTTTAATCCTAGCGCTAAAGAAACGGGGGATCTTTGTGAGTTTGGAGGCCAGTTGGGTCTACACAGCAAGTTCCAGGCCAGCCAGTGCTAAATAGTGAGACCTGGTCTTAAAAAAAGGAGGGGGGTGGATATTGACTTTTGGCACTCACATGCTGGTTTCCCCCAGGGGCACCAGCACCCCATGACCCTGTCTTAGCTATAAAGGTTCCTGCACTGAAGGCGTGGCCCCCTAGCTGGCAGTGCTATGCGGAGGTTCTGGAATCGTTAGGTGGTGGGTTTTAGCTGGAGGAAGTAGGCCGCAGAGGTGGATCCTTGGGGACTTGGGTCCCTCTCTGTCTCTCTTTCCTTCCTGTTTGCTTCTGCTCTGCTTCCTCATAGCTCCTTGAGGTGCATTCTCCTCTCTGACCTCAGTGCCTTCCTATCCCTGAGCCCCATTCCTCACCACGTCTACTGGATTAACTTTGATTTCACTCTCTAGTTTTAGAAGGCTTCCTTCTAGCACTTTCTTTTGTCCTATGTGTTTTCATAGCCCTTCCACCTCGTCTCACCCGCACCAATGACTTACACACATCTTACTCCCCACGGATGACAGGGCTTCTAGGGCAGGGCACGGCCACAGTGCCCACTGCCCAGATCAGGCACATACCACTAAACACAACTGCCAATAGCAGCCAACTGTGTCACTGCCTACCACTGGAGCCAGGTAGGGTGGCTGCGTGTCTGTAATCCCAGCATTCAAGAAATGGAGGTAGGAGGATCGGAAGTTAAGCTCATTCTCAGCTGCATATAAGCTTTGGGGGGTAGCCTGAGCTACATAAAACCCTGTCTTAAGAGTGAACAACCTGAGCCAGGTGTGGTGGCGCACACCTTTAATCCCAGCACTCTGTGAGGCTGAGGCAGGAGGGTCTCCATGAGTTTGAGTCTAGCCTGGTCTACATAGTTCCAGGACAGCCACAGCCAGGGATGCATGATAGATAGAACCTGTCTCAAAGGACTGATGATGATGATGATGATGATGATGATGCAGCAACCATCCCACTTGTCACCCAGCATTCACCTACAGCTAGGAAGGATTGTCTGTATGAAGCACAATCACACATCACAAGCTCCTCTCACTTGCTGGGAAGAGGGCCTGGCAGTTACTATGGGGAGGCTCTGCCCCTGTCCTTCCTGCCCTCGCAGGGACATAGAGTTGGAGTACTTTGCTGTCTCTGCCCCTTAGCTGTGCTCCAAGTGTTACCCTGTGCTGCCTCCTGCACTCAGGGCTCCAGGGCTTGCCCTGCAGTGTGCAGCACTCCCCCAAAGCCCCTATTTTTCTTCTCTATGGCTCTCTTAGCCTCATGCCTACCGGACTCCCAGTCCCCAGGACCACTTCACCCACCTGAGGCCTCACCCATCTTCATCTCCACCTCAAACTCTGCCGTGATATGGGACACCTCCTTGGATGGGGACTTGCGGCCTCGACGTCTCTTCTTGGAGGAGTCACACTTGAGGGTCACAAAAGTCACGTGGCAGTTATCTGAACAGAGAAGAGCACACTGTGGCAGAGGTGATCTATGTCAGAAGCAGGGTCCTTCCCAGTCCCACATGCAAACTCCTAGGGGCAAGGTCCCTCCATGTCCAGGAGGCCATGGGACAGATGAGGACACTGGTGGTTTGAATAGGAATGGGGTCCATAGACTCATATGTTTGAATTCTTGGCCCATAGGGAGTGTCACTCTTAGGAGGTGTGGCCTTGTTGCAGTAGGTGTGGCCTTGTAGGAAGAAGTGTGTCACTGTGGGGGTGGGCTTTGAGGCCTCCTGGGCTTAAGCTACACCCAGTGTGGTTTACAGTCCCTCTTTGCTGCTGTGGATCAGGATGTAGAACTCTCAGCCCCTTCTCCAGCACCATGTCTGCCTGCACGCCACCATGCTTCCCGCCATGATGATAATGGACTAAACCTCCGAAACTGTGAGCCAGCCCCAAGAAAACGGTTTCCTTTATCTGAGTGGCCACTGTGGTGGGTATGGCGTCTCTTCACAGCAATAAAATTCTAAGACAGACACTGACACAGCATGAGACCAGAGCTGCTCAGGGTCCCACAGGGCCAACCCTGAGTGACAAACCACCAAATATGGAGGTCTCCTAATACTTCATGAGGAGGCCATGTGCCCGCCCACTTTGCACTTGCTGAGGGTTTGGCCAGGAGACCCTAGACTCCAGGTAAAGCCTGCTGAGGGCTGAGATTTGCAGGCCTGTGGGAGGATCTCAAGGGCCCAGAGATGGAGGCTTCCCTCCTGGGCTTCTTATCATGCTAGTACCTGCTTTTCTCACAGACTGAGATCTAAACTCTCTTCCATTAGCGTTCCACCAGGCCACAAGGCACATGTGTGTATGCGTGTGTGCTGTGTGTGTGTGTATGTGATTTAATCCTGTGTGAGACTGCAACAGTGGCCCATTAGGTGCTATGGTACCCATATCTCCCACCCATGACCATTGTTGGCAGTACAGGCCAGACATGGCTCAGAGGGCTTAGGGGATGGGGGACAGACAGGTCCTATGCTTGGCAACCCAACCCAGTAGGGCTGGAAACTTCTCCTCTGCTCACTGGGTAAGCAGGGGAGGTGGCCCACTTACCTAGAAGGGGATGTCTCAGGGTGTCCTTTGCTCGCTCCTGGTTGCGGGGTTGGAGATGGCATTTGGCATCTCTGATCTTGAAGCGGGCCTTCTGCCTGATGGGGGTGGTAGGGGCATCTGGGGAAAGCCAAAATTCCCCCAGGTGGCGGCCTCTCCTGTGGGCAAGGAGGTAGTGGGGGACGGGGGCTGCCAGAGGAGAGGTCCTTCTGGAGCTGGGTGGGGCTTGGTGTGGGCCCTTCTGCCCCGGCAGCCCTCCTGGGTAGAGGAACATTGCCTGCCCAACTTAGTTTCCTCCCTGTAAGGCCTGGTGGGGTCAAGCTTAAGGCCAGGGGTCAGGCGGAGATCTTCCACAGGGAGGAAAGCATGCTGCTCACTTCCTCCTTGAGGGCCAAAGACCCAGACATGGCTTGTGCTTTGAGGAAAGAGGACAGCAGAGAAAGGCAAGGAAGGGGCGGGGAGGGGCTTCAAACTCTAGGAGACTGAGACCATAGACCTCTCTGGAATACATCCCAGCTCCATGACTAGAGTCTATGACCCTGAAAGCCCAGAACCCATGCTAGAGGTGTTAGGCATGGCAGCATCCCTGTGGGAGGTGGGTTGGTTCTGAGAGGCAGGGAAGCTGAGCACATCTCGGGCATAGTGTTTGAGGGCAGAGCTCTGAGGCCTAAGTTCAAGGCTACCCTTTGCTATATAGCTTGTTCGAGGCCAGCCTGGGCTGTATGAGACCCTGTCTCAAACAATGGCAGGGTTGTGCAGTTATTGAATCACTGTACTAATGTGACCACAGTCAGAAAGGCTCGCTTGTGGCTCCCTGACTTGTGGGCTAGGCCTCAGCCTCCAGGCTTCTAGGGCCTGACCCTGCCATACCTCCAGAATCCCAAGCCATGACGGGCAGGACCCAGAGTGGGAAATGTTTCCTTGGGTGACCTCCATTCCTGTCCTGAATCATGCACCAGGGGAAAAGATGAAAGAGTCACTTAGGCAGGGTCACTGTGGACAGGCCCAAGGTTACCTGAGCAGCTGGGCCCTGTGCTGGAGCTGGTGCCATTGCCTTTCCGTAGTGTCTTGCCCTGAAGACCGGGAACACCGCAGCTCACGATGTAGCTGTTCTCGGAATCTGTGGAGAAACCGGTGAGTAAGGTTGGCCATGGTGTACCTCCACGTGGAAGCTGTCCAGGTCTATGAGAGTGAGGCAGTTAGCTGTCTGTGGAGCCCTGCACAGGGCTCTGCCCTGCTGAGCAGTGGGAAGCAGATGTGTACCTCAGGAAGCAGAACCCATCCCATCCCATCCCATCGGGTCAGGGTTACCTGGCATGAAGAGACTGTGGCCCAGGCAGGACAGGAAACAGCTTTCCACTCCACCCACCTTGCCACAGGACAGCTGGGCCTGGGCAGAGGCCTTGGACCGAGACAGGCACCCGCTCATCTCTGAGGAGAAGGGAAACGCAGAAAGGGCTTGGGTGAGGTCAGAGGGCCTCTGGGTGCCAGAAGGGGCCATGAATGTGGGTCAGTCCAGTCTCTCAACCCCCTCACAGGGCCACACTGTAGCAGGAGGGCTCTTGGGGACAGGAAGATGCAGGCCCACTCGGCAGTGTGGGGTGCTGGCCACTGACAGCCAGCTTATTCAGTCCCTCTACAGTACTGGTCTTGGCTGACTGAGGAAAGGTCGTTTGCATTCTCAGGAGCTCCTGAAGGCAGGCTTGTACTCAGAGCAGGTGCTGGAGCCCATCTGGGGTCAGAGACAGCTGCATAAGAACACGGACAGGGACCAACTTCAAGGTGCAAAGAGGGGCAGCACCCCCATCCGGGAGGCACCTGAAGATGTCCAAAGCACCTCCTCAGAACTTCCCTTGTGGTTATTGTTAAAAGATTGAAAACATCTGGTTGGAGAGATGGCTCTGTGGTTAAGAGCACTGGCTGTTTTTCCAGAGGACCTGGGTTCAGTTCCCAGCACCCATACGTGCGGCTCACAACTGTCTGTAACTCAAATTGTGGATCTGACTCCTTCACACAGACATACACACAGGACAAACACTAATGCACATTATACTGGTCGGCTTTGTGCGTCACCTTGACACAAGTTGGAGTCATCACAGAGAAAGGCGCCTCAGTTGAGGAAATGCCTCCATGAGATCCAGATGTAAGGCATTTTCTTAGTGATTCAAGGGGGAGGGCACAGCCCACTGTGGGTGGTGCCCTCCCTGGGCTGGAGGTCCTGGGTTCTATAAGAAAGCAGGCTGAGGGGCTGGAGAGATGGCTCAGTGGTTTAGAGCACCACCTGCTCTTCCAGAGGTCCTGAGTTCAATTCCCAGCAACCACATGGTGGCTCACAACCATCTGTAATGTGATCTGATGCCCTCTTCTGCAGATAAAACGCTCATATACAATAAATAATAAATAAATACATCTTAAAAAAAAGAAAGAAAGCAGGATGAGCAAACCACGAGGAACAAGCCAGTAAGCAGTACCCCTCCACGGCCTCTGCATCAGCTCCTGCCTCCAGGTTCCACCCCTCCTTCAGTTCCTGTCCTGACTTCCTCCAGTGATAGACTATGATCTGGAAGTATATATAAGCCAAAGAAACCCTTTCCTCCTCAACTTGCTTTTTGGTCATAGTGTTTTGTTGCAGCAATAGAAACCCTAACTAAGGCACACATAAAGTAAAAATAAAATTAAAAAAAAGAAGAAGATTGAAAACCTCCTACGGAAAGGGGCTGGGGAGGTGGCTTTTAGTGCAAACTTGAGGACCTGAGTTCGGAGTCCCCAGCACGTAAAAGCCAGGTGTGGGAGCACATGTCTGTAACCCCAGCCTTGGGGTGAGTGCCAGTGGGAGTGATGTCAGAGGCAAGTGGATCCCTGGTGCTCATTACCCAGCTAGCCTAGCTGAATTGATGAGTTCCAGGTTCAGTGAGAGACCCTACTTAAAAAGAATAAGGTGGAGGGCAAGAGAGAAAGACACTCAGGGTAGGCTTCTGGCTGCCACGCCCACATGGACACATAGGCACACACACATCCAGCTATGTACATATACCATAGATAGGTAGGTGGATGGATGGATGGGTAGATAGATGGATGGATGGATAGATAGACAGATGGATAGATGGATAGATGGATGGATGGATGGATGGATGGATGGATAGATAGACAGACAGACTGATGGACAGACAGACAGACAGACAGACAGAAGGGGGAGAAGAGAGAATATGAATGAAAAGATAAAAGGACAGGAAAGGTTAGCATGCACCCAGTAGGCAGATTGCCACACCCTCTGAGCCAGTGCCCAGGTGAAGCCACTTCAGTACCAGATCACAAGGCTCCATCAAGCCACACTTAGACTCTCTGCAATCCAAACCCAACACCACCTGAAGCAAATCTGCCTCACTCTCCCTCTGAGGATGCTTAGCCTGTGCCTTTGCTCAGCGAGCAAGCCTGGAACACAGCTCTCCTTCAAAGAGCCCACTGCTCAAGTTCCTGTGTGGGATGCCGAGTGGCTGGTGCTTCCTTTGGTGAATCTGAGCTCACTCTCCCCAGTACATCTATCAGCCCTTCCAGTCAACCTGTCCCTCCCTCCACCCTATCCCCCCCCCCCCCCCCCCCCCCCCCAGAACTGAACCCAGAACCTCATACATGCTACTTAAGTCTCTGCCACTGACCTGAGCTATGGGCCTGAGTTAGTGATGGTTGTGAGCCACCCTGTAGGTGCTGGGAATCTATCTTGGCTCCTCTGGAAGAGCATCCAGTGCTCTTAACTGCTGAGCCAGGTCCCCAGCCCCTCCTGACTTTTCCTTCATCTTTTCTTCCTCCTCCTCCTCCTCCTTCTTCTTTTTTTTTGGTTTGTTTTGAGACAGGGTTTCTCTGTGTTAGCCTTGGCTGTCCTGGACTTGTTTTGTAGACCAGGCTGGCTTCAAACTCACAGCAATCCACCTGCCTCTGCCTCTGAGTGCTGGGACTATGCCCGGTCTGACTTCTTTACTTTCTTTTCTTTTCTTTCTTTTTCTTTTTCTTTTTTTTTTTACCCTGAGACAGGGCTTCTCTGTTTAGCCTTGGCTGTCCTGGACTAATGCAGACCAGGCTGCCCTCGAATTCACAGAGATCCACCTGCCTCTGCCTCCCGAGTGCTGGAAGTAAAGGTGTGCGCCATCACTGCCTGGCTCTGACTTCTTTCTTCCTTTTTACTTTTTGGTTTTTCGAAACAGGGTTTCTCTGTTTAGCCTTGGCTGTCCTGGACTTGCTGTGTAGACCAGGCTGGCCTCAAACTCACACTGATCTGCCTGCCTCTGCCTCCCAAGTTTTGGGATTAAAGGTGTGTACCACCACACCAGGATTCTGACTTCTTTCTTAATGAACCCTATTACCTTGGTGCTGAGTTTGGAAGGAAAAACTTCATTGAAAAACAAAAACAAACAAACAAAAGAACAGAGCTGGGCGATGGTGGTGCACGCCTTTAATCCCAGCACTTGGGAGGCAGAGGCAGGCGGATTGCTGTGAGTCTACAAAGCGAGTCCAGCACAGCCAAGGCTACACAGAGAAACCCTGTCTCGAAAAACAAACAAACAAACAAACAAAAAGAAAAAACCCACCCCAAACCCAAATCAAACCAACCAACCAACCAAACAAACAAACAAAAAAAGAAAGAAAAGAAAGAAAAAGAAAAAAAAAAAAACATAAAAAGAAAAACTTCATTGCATAGGATTTTATTAAAATAATTTGCCAGGGCCAGGGGATAACTTAGTTAGTAAAGTCCTTGGCCCACAAGCATGAGGCCCTGAGTTCTATTCCTAAAAAGCATGTAAAAGAAGCTGTCTGTGACAGAACAGGCTTGCCATCCAGTGCTGGGGAGGCAGAGACAGGCTAATTGGCAAGCTTATTCGAGTGAGAGAAGACATCTGATGCCCTGCCTGGGCTTCCACATGGGTGAGCATCTACACGGTCACCTACACAGCCATGCGGTGGTTCACATGACCCACTGAGTGTTCAGAACCACCCCCTGTGCTGAATGGCATGGGTGAATTCTGTGCACAGCCTGTGAGCTGTCTCAATACAGCTGGAAACAACAGGAAACAAACAAACAAACAAACAAACAAACAAACAAACCCAGGAGAGAGGCCATCAGTCTGATCATGCAGGAATTAGCCAGTTGGGTCGAGCTTTTCTCAGACCTCCCATGTCATTATAGGGTAACTGTTTACAGAGAGCCATGGCGGAGCTTTTGGAGTCATGAGCAACTCTGGAGTGCCAAGAAAACCTGAGCACTTTATGGTCCCAGCTACACCCTGAGGCCCCCAGTGTAGGAGCCGGAAGTCACAGGACATGCTTTCCCAGGTCACCCCTCTCAACAGGCTGCTCTGACGTGAGTACTAAGGCCAGGGCCTCTGCTGACAGACAGCCGAATCCCGCACCACCACAGACACTGATAGCAATGATAGTGCCTGTTAGCAGCACCACCACAGACACTGTGCCTGATAGCAATCCGATCCTTAGAGCTAGGATGCTATCTGGGGAGACCAGGCCATCCCCCAAGAGCCCCCACACATAGATGTCTGCTAACACATTCCTGACATCACACCCTAGGGGACCATCTCACAGGCACGGAAGGTTTTCCTGTGTCGAGCAATTTATCACTGCTGGAACCAACTGGGCCCTGGGCAGATACACAGACGGCTGGCAATGAGCTTTAGGATACCCTTGGGGCCCCTGGTTTCTAGACAAGCTGAAGCAGCCCGTTCTGCTGAGAAGGATCTTTGCACTTCCAGGAGCTGAAACAGAACATTCTGGCCTTCACTCTGAAAATGCTCGCCGAGTAATAAAGGCTCATTGTATTGGAGGAGTTTGCCATGAACTGCTCAGAAATGCCACTATCTTCATTATCTTTGCTGCCCTGCAAGGCTAGAAATGAATTTTCCAGAGTGTAAAGCTGCGGTGGAGAAGCCTTAGCGGAGGCTCTTCAGAGACCGTTGCAGTGCGCAGAAACTGTCTACCCAGGATTCAGAGCAGAAGGCTGCAGTCAAAGGCCATGGGAAGAAACCCACTTAGACATCAGCTATTGCTAAGCCCTGTGTGCTCCTTGGAGTGTGTTCACACTTCAGTCTTCTTTAGATGATGGGGCCTCGCGCAATCTTGTTTGGCCCTAGATTTGCCATGGAGCTAGGGAGAACCTTGAACTTCTGGACCCTTTGCCAGCACCTCCTAGGCTCTGAGATGACAAGTGTGCACTGTGTCATCATACCCAGCTGTCCTTCTGCCCTCCCACGATGGTTCCCACCATTTGGATTTACGGTTCAACCTTTCCGACTTAACCCAGCATGCATAACAGCCGTCTGCATCTCACTAAAGGGAGAGCTGCTTGCCATCTCCATTTATTACCACTTTGAAAGCCACAAGGCCTGCTTTTTGTGATCAAAGAGAGAGGGAAAGCCCTTAGTATTGGGATAGGCAGCCTTCGGGGCCTCTTCTGGGCACTTGTGGGTATCTATCACCCCCTCTTCTCCCAGCCTGGCACCACTGAGAAGGGTCCCATCTCTCAGAAAAAGCTGGCAAGTTGATAGCACAAGGACCGGGCTGACTGCCCTGTGGGGGCTGTGAGATCTTTCCAATTTCAGGACCTTCCACTGCAACACTCTGTGACCTCTGCTCTCCTTCCAGGAAGCGGAGGGACAGGGTCCTTTTGAAGGGTGTAGTAATAATGGGTGAAATAGATCATGGGATTAGACTGGCCATCCATGGGGACCAGGCAATCCAGAGTGCTCACCAAAAGTTTGCCCAAGGGTGGGGATATGTAATCCTAGCATTTGGGAGGTGGAAACGGTGATCGGGAGTTCAAGGACAGCCTCAGCCACCAGGGTGTGACTCAGTGGTGGTGGAACAGGGCAGCAGGCCCTGGCTTCCAGTCTCAGTACCACCAAACAGATGGATAGGAAGGACTCTTCTTCTGGGTGACAGTGAAAACTGCAGCCTGTGCAGCCATGCAAGGGGGAGCATGGGAGAGCTCAGCAGCTGACTTGACTGTCATTATAGTCCTCAACTGCAGAACAGCCTGCAATTTTACTTGGTCATCTGTGGCTCTAGTATCTGCTTTGTGTTGGACCTGGCTTCACAGCAGAGTGAGGGGAGCAAGCCAGCCTGAGGCTGAGGGAAGGCAATTTGGATATCTAAGACCTTGGTCCTGCTGGCTCATGGACACAGAGAGCCTTCTAGCACCTTCCACTAATGTCCTCAGTTATACTTGTCTGTCTCAGTCAGCCCATGCCCAGCATTCAATGCCTCAGGTGACTTAAAGGAGAAAGTGGTATAAAATGTCACTCACAAACACAACATTAAGAGCAGCCAGACCAATGGCAGTTAGCCCTCCACCAGTGACAGTCAGGCCACCAATGGGAATCAGACCTTGTGGTGGTTTGAATAAGAACGGACCCCATAGACTCATATATTTGAATGCACTATTTGAAAGGATTATATAGGAGGCGTGGCCTTATTAGAGTAGGTGTGGACTCTTTGTAGGAAGCGTGTCACTGGGGGGTGGGGGTGGGTTTTGAGGTTTCAAAAGCCTGTGCCAGGCCTAAGCACTCTGCCTGTGGACCAGGACACAGCTCTCAGCTCCTCCTCCAGCACAGTGTCTGCCTGCATGCTGCCGTGCCTCCCACCATGATGATGACAGACTAAAGCTGTGAAGCGGTAAGCAAGCTCCCCATTAAATGCTCTCTCTTCTAAGAGTTGCCTTGGTCATGGTGTCTCTCCACAGCAACAAAACACTAAGACAACCCTTCTTAAATGGCACATCTTTCAGGGTTAGTGCCACAGTGAAGACTAGACAAGCCCTGGCACTTCAGGCATCCTTGGCTCTGGGAGGGAGGGTGGGTTAGCCAGGAGCACACAGATGGAAGACCCTGATGGCCTTTCTAACAACTGGACCCTGGCTGGGCATGGTGGGGCATGCTTATCATGCCAGCATTTAGGAGGCAGAGGCAGGAGGATTTTGTGAGTTTGAAGCCAGCCTGGTCTATTTAGTGAGTTTCAGGGCAGCCACAGCTACATATTGAGATCCTGTGTCAAAACAACAGAATAAAAAGGGGTGAGGCAAACCTGGCCTTTGATTCTCAAGTGAATGAAGTGTGTGAGCTTTAGTTTTCTTCATTAATAGGGACTGAACCTAATGCCTCATGTACGCTAGGCAGGTACTCTATACTGAGGTGTATTGCTAGCCTTTTTAAAAACTTTTATTTTGAGACTGGGTCTCACTGAATTGTTCAAATTCCTGGAATTCACTCGACTGACCTTGAACTCACTCTGTTGTTAAGGTCAACTCTTTGATCCTCCTGCCTCAGCTTCCAGGATATCTGGGATTCTACATGCCCAGCATCTGCCTTTGTAAGGCTTGCTTTGGTTGTCCAGGACATGGCAGGGCAGCAGCCTGGAGAGTAAGTTTCAGGAGGCCAGGTACACGGCACCCCCAGGACTGCCCCCTGGCCCTTTGGTAGCTCATCTGGTATTTACTGGATCAGTGAACATGTGTCATCAGAACTCAGAGCAGACTCAGAACCCTTGTAGACAGGGCATGGGAAACCAGGGCTATCTAGGAGGCAGTGTTGCCCCTGTGAGGGGCTGGCAGCTGGGCGGGAAGTAGGGGTGGGATTTGCAGACCTGGTGTTGCCATGGCTACCACAGGGCTCAACCACTCTATTCCCTGAGGACCAGAGGGAGCTGATGGAGGTGGCGCCATCGATCTACCTCCGGCTTCCAGTAGGGTCCCAGGCCCACAGCCTTGACTACACAGACTCCCAGATCTCCCGCTCTGTGGCCCTCTCCCACCTCAGCCCCACCCGTCCCATGTCTCCAGCTGACACGAGGCTTGTCTGGGCTCCCATGTCCCTCCCTCATCCACAAGCCTTGTTTCCCATTAGACTAGGATCCAAGGAGGCCCCTAAACCTCTGCAGTCACTGTCTCTTGCCTGCCCTCCTCACATAAAGAGGACCAGCAGTGGCCCCTCCCTACTCACCCACACAGTCCTTCCGGTTCCAGTGCAGCCTCCTCCCCGGTGGGCAGACACACTCGTAGCTCCCCTTGGTGTTGACACAGCCCTGCTCACAGCTGCCGTTGTTCATGCTACACTCATCCACGTCTGGAAACACAGGCAGGAGAGTGAGGGCAGGAGGGGCTGGGGACCACCAGTTAGGCCACACCCATGGTGCCAGGAGGCCTGGCAGCACCCAGGACCAGAGACCAGGAAGCTCTTGAACCTAGTCCAGTCTGACAGAGGTCCCAGGAATCACGAATGTCTCATCCCTGCAGAGAAGGCACCAGCTCT
Source organism: Acomys percivali (assembly GCA_907169655.1). NCBI lineage: Eukaryota > Metazoa > Chordata > Mammalia > Rodentia > Muridae > Acomys > Acomys percivali. Next base: position 107,765,977 of record OU015748.1, read on the forward strand.
TTTGCCAGCTTCAGTTTCCCCTCCCGCATAGTAGGCACCAGGGTGAAAGGAGCCACCCGAGACCCTTCTTCCTCTAACCAAAAGTCTCCTTTAGATGAAGTCTAGCCCTTCCTGCTCCAGGCCACCTAGGCTGCCAGCACACAAGTGTCCCACCAGTTAGGGACGTGGCACTTGCTGGCATTTTGAGAGTCCCTTAACAACAGCACCAAAACCTAGTGGCTACTCCCACCCGACCTCCCAGTATTACCTGGTCCCCTCAAGCTCCCAGCCATCCTCAGGTCATAGACAAAGATGGGAGATCATGACCCCCTTCACCAGCCACATCTGCCCTGAGGCCCTTCAGCTCAGCTCACACTCCTGTTTGCTAAGGTGGGCATGGAACCCAGGGCTTGGCTGAGAACTCCATCCCAGGCTCCTGAATCTTCTCTCCATCTCTGGCCCCGACCCCCAACCCTAAAGGCTCGATGTCTCAGGTCATTGGACCAATTCCTCCATGAGCTGCCTGGCTCCCATGCTCCTGTCCTGGTAAAGCAAGAGCCGTTTGTCAACGCAAATATGACTATACTGTACTCTGCCTCGAGCCTTCCTGCTTTGGTGTGGAGCACTGTGAAGAAGCCCTTAGGCTTCCTCCAGGCTCATGTAGCCTTGTGTATCTTGGGCAGGTATCTCCCTGGGGGAATTATCATGTTTCCTGCAGCTTGTGGTGGACTCATACTCATGACATCCCCTGCCTCTGTGATTTGTACACTCCGTTTTCTCTGGACCATTTTCCCATCTTTACTCAAACATTCCTCCTTCATGATTCTTACTGCCTCTCACCATCCTTCCTATCTTTGGAATGCACATTCTAGAATTTTCTGTGCATTGCTCATCCCTTCCTGGACTGGGGTACCCCAGGAAAAGAGGTTTTGGGCTTATGCTTCCAAGTTGGCTAAGGCACCCTGTGTGTCCCATGCCCTGCCTCTCTATTCCTTTATCTGTCCTCTGTTTGGCAGAACCCCTCTATCCCTGAGCTTCCCAGCTTTGCAAAGTCCCTCCCAGGCCCACCAGGGTCAAGGTTTGGGTTGGGGTATGGGGAGCAGTGTTGATGGCCATACGGCCAGGCGCGTGCCTCGAGGGGGAGGTGGCCCTGGCGGGCGGGCTGCAGACCTCCGCAGTGTGTTGTCCCGTAGAGTGTGTAGCCTCGGTGACACAGGCACTGGAAGCTGCCAGGGGAGTTGATGCAAATGTGGTCACAGGTCCGTTCAAAGGAGCACTCGTCGATGTCTGTGGTCACAAGAAGACAACATGGGGTGCCAGTGTGAGGTGGCTAGGCAGGTCCATCACTCAATAAACATCCTACCTCGATGTCCCTGGGTCCTGAGGTTCAGCACAGCCTCCTACAGTATATTATATTTCTTGTTGCTCAGTTTCCTACATTGTCTCTATTAGCCCTGTTGCTGGGGCAGAATCCTCTCATGTCTGTTATGGAAGTAGGTGGGGCAAAATATCATGAATAGAGGGTTATTGTGGACCTCTGTTATGTTAATATCTCACTCACCTGTGCTTAGGAAAGATGTTTACATTTACAGAAGCACTTACTTGTACACACATGTGTGCATGAGTGTGTATATGTGTGTGTGTGTGTGTGTGTGTGTGTACCTGTATGTGCCTGTGTGTTCACCTGTGTAGGCCAGAGGTTAATACTGGGTCTCTTGTTCATTTGCTGTCCACCTTAATTACTTATTTACAAAAATTTTCATGTTTTTAACCATGTGTCCGTAAGTGCAGTGCCTGAGGAGGACAGAGGAGAATGTCAGAGCCCCAGGAGCTGGAGTTACAGGCTCCTGTAAGCTTCCTGATGTGAGTGCTGGGAACCGAACCCAGGTCCTCTGTGAGAGCAATTCAAGCTCTTAGCCACCATGCCATTGCTCCAGCCTTGTTTTTTCACTTTTGAGACAGGGCCTTTTGCTGAATAGGAAGCTCGCTGTCAGCTAGACTGGCTGCCTAAGCAAGTCCCAGGGGTCCTTTCCACTCTATCCTGGTGGCCATGCTGGGTTTACAGGCCTATGTTGCCGTGCTGGGTCTACTTCTGATACTGGGTCTCATTATGACACCCAAGCTGGCTTTAAACTCCTGACTTTCCTGCCTCTGCTTTCAGAGTACTGCTGGGATCACAGGCCTGGGGTGCTCATGCCTGGAGAGGAAAGGTAATTCATACACAGGCCAGGAAGGAAAATGACTGGGACCTGCCCAAGAACCTCTGAGAGGCAGCTGAAATGCAAGATGATAAACTTGCGATCTTGACCAAAGTGTGTTCTCATCACCCCAAGATGTTTCTGGAGTGGTTAGGAAAGTGTCACAAGCAGAAGAGGGGACAGGGAATACACTGCCCATGGGTTTTAAAAAGTAGCTCTTATAGCACATGACTGATGTTTGACTATGAATTTCCTCTGGCAGCCAAAGCAAAAAAAAAAAAAAAAAAAAAGGAATGGGAAAGGAGAGTCATGGGTTGCCTGCTCATCAGCCATCCCATAATACGGAAACTGGTACCCTGACATACTGCTTGTTGGAGGAATATGGAGGACCTTGGGACTTTGGGCTAGAAAAGCAGTAGAAACGCTTTAAGTGGGAGTTAAGGGGGCCATCCTAGTAGGGGCATGGAAGACAGGGGTGCTTAAGGTCCAGCTGGAGAAATTTCAGAAGGGAAGAATATTAGTAATTAGCTTAGAGAACACTCTTGTGACATCTTGGTGAAGAATGTGGCCGCTTTCTGCCTTTTGTTTTAGAAACCTGCCTGAGGCTAAAGTGAAGAGTTTTGGATTGTTGGTGTTGGCAGAGGAGACTTAAAGAAAGCCTAGTATTGACTGTGTCATGCGGTTACCAGTGGTCACTCTTACGCAGATATAGTGAAAAGGAACAAGCTGGACAAAGAGGGATACAAAATGGACAGTGTGAGGAGAAAAAGAGGCACCAGGAAAGATGATGTTGGAGCCAAGTCCTGAGCTCAAGGGGATAAAAAGCTTAAAGGAAACCCTGATGCAGGCTGGAGAGAGATGGCTCGGAGGTTAAGGGCACCGACTGCTCCTCCAGAGGTCCTGAGTTCAATTCCCAGCAACCACATGGTGGCTCACAACCATCTGTAATGTGACCTGATGCCTTCTTCTGGCTGCAGGTTTGAGCACACAGGCAGAACACTGTATGCATAATAATAAATAAATCTTAAAAAAAGAAAGCTCTGATGCTAAATGGAATAAAGGGAGTGGCGACCTCAAGATGAGACCCCTCCCAGCTAGTCTTCCAACTTGTGAAAAGAAGCATAAGCCGGGAAGGGAGCCATCAACAATTGAAAGCTGATGCAAATGCTACTGAACAGGGGACCAAGTTCCAGCCCCAACAAGCAGAACACATTGGCCATGGTTCTGCCTTTAGAGTCAAGAATACAAGAAAGGGACTGTGGGATCCTCCTCCTCCTCCTCCTCCTCCTCCTCCTCCTCCTCCTCCTCCTTAGGGGGCTGTCTAAGGAAAGATGCTGAGGCCAGGCATGTGTCAGGGGTGTCCCTGTATGGAAGCCCAGAGAGGCCATTATGGGAAGCTGTGAAGAGGAAACCTACATTTCACTGGAGAGCCCAAGATGTTGGAGATGCCAGAGCGTGGGGTACCTGCCAAGGAGAGCTGCTAACAGGGAGTGGAACCAGCCTGAGGGAGAGTAGTGTGTCGCAGTCAACAAAACTGAAAGGAAGTGGAGATCTGAAAAGCGCTTTGATACCAGACATGAGATGCAGAGTTTGGAGTTTGCCTTGCTGGGTTTTGTTTGTGCTTTGGTCCAGTATTTCCTCACTGTGCTCTCTTCCCTCCCCTTTGGAATGGTAATGTCTATCCTGTGCCATTGGATGTGGAGGTGTGTGATCTGACTTTTTTATTTTGATTTTATAGGTTATACTTAAGGGAGTGCCTTGAAGCCAGGCATGGTGGCTCACACCTTTAATCTCAGCACTCAGGAGGGAGAGGCAGGTGGATTGCTGTGAGTTCAAGGCCAGCCTGGTCTACAAAGTGAGAGTCCAGGACAGCTAAGACTACACAGAGAAACCTTGTCTTGAAAAACCATTTCCTTGAGTCTCGGAAGACTTTGGTTTGTTTGTTTGTTTGTTTGTTTGTTTGTTTTTTGAGATAGGGTTTCTCTGTGTAACATGGAACTCTCTTTGTAGACCAGGCTAGCTTCGAACTCACAGAGATATGCCTGCCTCTGCTCCTGAGTGCTGGGATTAAAGGCATGTGCCACCATCCCCAGCTTGAATTTTTAAGATGTCTTGAGACTGTGAAAGACTGTAGGGACTTTTGAAGATGGAGTAAATGCATTTTTCATTATGTTACAGGGAGTGGAATGTGGTGAGTTGAGTAAGAACGGCCCTCATAGGCTCATATATTTGAATAGGTAGTCACCAGGGAGTAGAGCTGTTGGAAAGGATTATAAGGAGTTGGAGGTGTGGCCTTGGTGGAGGAAGTGTGTCACTGGAGATAGGCTTTGAGGGTTCAAAAACCTACGTCAGGCTCAGTCTCACTCTCTGTGTAAGGATCAGGATGCTACTTCTCCAGCTGGTGCTCCAACACTGTGCTCCCCACCTTAATAATGGACTAAGCCTCTGAAACTGTGAGCAAGCCCCTAGGTAAGTGCTTTCTCTTATAAGAGTTGCCTTGATCATGGTGTCACTTCACAGTCATAGAATTGTGACTTGTAATAGCTGTTTTCCTCAGAGTCTATGCCTACAGTAGACTGTCTCCTGTGAGCATGGGATTCATTTCTCCTGCAAAATGGACACTGACTTGGCCCACCTTGGGCACAGCACTCAAGAGTTTGTTCTTCAAATACATCAGCACTAACTCTAGCGATGTCACACTTATTCGGGTGTGCCATGGGTGTTCAAATGAGGATGTGAGCTCTCCTTGGGGTCTGGAGGATCTCTTGAGCTGAGGATGGGTCCTGCTTGGAATGGAGGAGGGATGCCCCAGGCAAAGGCAAGGAAGCCAGGGGACTGAAGGAAGGCCAGAGGGCACTGGGAAGGTACAAGGAAGAGCATGGACTCTTCTCTGCTGGACCTGGGAAGCCTTTAGATAGATGAGTTGGGAAAGGAGTGGAAACACAAATGAGGCTGGGCGGAGAGTTCGCCAGCGAGGGTCCTGATGCAGAGCCTGAGTGTGCCTACTGTCTTGCTTTCTCTCTCAAGGGCAGGTGAGGATGCAAGACCAAAGACCTTTCCTAATGCTGCGGCCCTTTAATACAGTTCCTCATGTTGTGGTGACCCCTAACCATGAAGTTATCTCATGGTTACTTCATAACTGTAATTTGCTACTGTTATGAATCATAATGTAAATAGTTGATGTACAGGATATCTGATATGTGACCCTCATGAAAGGGTTGTTCAACTCTCAGAGAGGTCACAACCCACAGGTTGAGAACCAATGCCCAGCTCTTCCACAGAGCTTGGTAAATTGATGGTGAAATAAAACCAGAGTGTGTGGAGGAGCCCTTGGGGCCGGCTAGCTGCTGGGATCCTGACCAGCCTGCATCCAGAGAAGATGGGCCTGGATGCTCATCCAAGGGAGAGAGGCTTGGCCTGGGGAGCATGTGGCTGGCCATGATACAGTAGGAGGCCAGGTTGGTACCCCTCGGTGGCCTGCTCTTATCAGGACCTGAAGCTTGAGGGCCTCACTGCTTAGACACTGAACTGCATTCACAGGCAGAGGTTGCCAGTCTAACAGACAAAGGGTTGCCTACTCGGCAAACTACTGAGGCCTCACAGGAACAAGACGGTCAGACCCTGATAGGCTAGTCAAGATTAAAACTGAGGCTTTGTTTCAAGTTGGTCCTCCAGGGTACCTGCCTCCTTCCCAATGGCCCTGTTCAGCCCCACTGAAGTCTCATGTACCCCAAACTCCCTCTCCTAATGAGACAACTTCCTGCTTCTCTTAGGAAATTATTTGTCTAGCATGTCACCAGGGCCTTTCCCAGGCATCTCCGTCCTGGATCCCTGGATTCTAACTAGGGGGCTACTGCACTTGAGTTATCCAAGCCACTGTTGGAAAGTGTCTGTGATGTGCGATGCCTTCCACCAGGAGGCAGTATTGTGCATTCAGAGATGGACTGCCTGCACAGGGAAGGCATGGGTGGGAGGGGAGAACCGTAGATCCCTCTCTGGGCCTTAGTTTCCCGTGTGTGTGTGTGTGTGTGTGTGTGTGTGTGTGTGTGTGTGTGTGTGTCTGTGTGTCTGTGTGTGTGTCTGTGTGTGTGTCTGTGTGTGTGTCACTGTATAGCTCAGGCTAGACTCAGTCTTGCAATCATGCCCCAGCTGGAATTGGGGGCATGTACCATCATGCCCGGTTCTTTTCTCATCTATAAAGGGGACAGGGGACAGGGGACAGGGTTGGACTGTGTGGCTCTAAGTCATGAAGGACAACAGGTGAGCAAGAGCAGGCACTAAGTTCTGGAGAATCCTGTGTCTTGAGCTACCTGGTTTAAGTGCTTTCCTCTCCTGGGAGTATGTAAGAATTTGGAAGGCAGGGCCACTGACCATGACTGCTGACTGTGAATGGTGGCTGGGGCCTGGCGGGTGCTCACCTTGGCACGTCCTCTCATCCGTCAGTAGCTTGTGGCCCTTTTGGCAGCCGCACTCAAAGCTGCCCACCGTGTTCCGGCAGAAGTGGTCGCAGCCTCCATTGTTCATCAAGCACTCGTTGATGTCTGGTGGGGAAAGGGGGGAAGGGGAAGTACACTCAGGTGCCAAGGTGGGGATGGCTTGGGGAAGGGGGGTGCCATCGGTCTTCTTGGCCTTGACCTGCCTGCTGCTCACTGCCTAGGGCTGGTCCCCAGTTGAGCATAGATGCGAAGAGCCTGGGTGAAAGAACCTTAGGCGAATACATCAACAGGGACAGAGGTCCTCCCCACCTTGTCCCTTTCCTCAAACATCTGGGGAGGCATTCTGGAAGAATTGAGGCTGCAGTAATGGCTGCCACAGGTGACATGAGGCATGCGGATAAAAAGGGAGGGTCCCCATAACACAAGATGGCACCATGAGGATGACAGAGAGTCATACCTCCATGGTACTAGGACTTTGTGGGTGTCAGTACACTTGAGAAGCAGGTGTCGCTGTTTGCTGCCTGCTGAGGAGAGGCTCTGTAGAGGAGAAAGCCTATTCTTGGGGGACATGAGAGAGAGAGCCTGAGGACAGCAGAGGTGGACCCGTAGGGCCAGGGACATCCTGAGAATGTTCACCAAGCTGAGATAAATGAGGGTGTTAACAGCAAGGCAAGGATCCCAGACAGTAGGGGGAGCTGAGGGCACAGAGGCCTTGGGCCCAGGCTCACGTGTATAGGGGTGCTCTAATGGGGTGAGCCACAGGAATGCACAGGCCAGCCCCCTCTTTCCTTCTGCTATCTCACTGGGCACAGCCTGGCCACTTTGGGGGCGGTGCTATGAGTGAGGGTTTTCAGGTGGGTGCTGAGGGAGGCCAAGGGCTGTGCTGTGCTGCAAGTGGGGTGAGGACACCTTCTTTCCTACTTTGATGAAAGTCCTGGCAGGTGGCCTGCTTGGCCCAGGGCATGGGGGAGGAGGAGGAGGAGGAGGAGGTGGAGGAAGAGGGAGAGCAGGCAGTGGGTGGGGGCTCTCCCACTCTGTTCTGAGAGATGGTGGGAAGAAGGGCTCCAGTATCAGAAGCAATCTAGACTCGGGCTGAGGAGCGTCTTCTTCAGGGAAGGATCAGTTAGCAAGATTCTCATTTGATAGTGCGTGCATGCGGCGCTGTATGAAACAGGGAGCCTGGGGCCGGGTGGCCCAGAACAGAGTTAGATCTGTGGTTAGCTCCCCAGGCCCATGGTCCCCATGTTTGGGCAAATGCTTCACCCTCCCACCCTGCCTCCACCTGCTCGGCTGCTCCCAGCTGGCCCAGGCCTTTCAGCTCTGGGTTTCCCAGCTGTTACCGTCCCCCCACCTGCCCTGTAGCCACCTGTCTTGTCTGATGATGACTTCTAGGCTTTCAGAAAACACTGAACCTTTGAAGTCATTGCCTTTGATATTGTCCCCTGGACCCCTGCCAAGATCAGAGTGTACCCCTGACTGGTGAGCTAGAACCAGGGCAGGTCCTCAAGTGCACTAGGAAGCCCCCGTTGGCTTGTGTTGCCCAGGTCCCTAAGCCCTGCCGGGAGCTCTCCAGCTCTCTATCAAGAACTCCACAATGCCACCCCTGAGTCTGTGGTCACCTCCTGGCTTCTTGGACTCGAAAATATTACAACGACCGTGTTGGGCACTTACACGTGAGCCCCTAGTCCTTCAATGTGAGTACTATCCATAGAGGACTCTCAACTCTGCCTTCACCCTGCCATGGTCACCTGGCCCAAACAATGTCACCTGAAGCCTTGCTGCTCTTTCAGATTCTGCCCAGAGTCCAGACAGTGCTGTGAGACCATCTCAAAATAACAACCTGAGCCTGTCCTACCTAACCTTGGGGCTGGGGCGGGGGCGGGGGCGCCCTGGCCAGCATTCCCTGGAAGTGCTAATGAAGGACCACTGCCTCCCACCTTCAACCTGCAGCTCATAGGAACTCCATCACGCATGGGGCAAGATGTTAGTGTATCTTTACCTCAGAGGCTGACAGCATCTGAACCCAGCAGAAACCAGAAACCAGAAACATCGCAGTTCCATGAGTGTGCTGGCCAACTCCAGCAGAAGTCGGGAGGGAATGAGGGCCCTAGAAAGTGACTCACATTCTTAAGGGAGATTTGGCCAAAGGACTGGGCAGAGCCAGCCTGGTTAAAGGGCCCAACCATTGAAGAAGAGCCATGGGAAGCCAGGAGTCACTAGGCGGCTGGGGCCAGCGGGCCTAAGGCTATGCTGTCTCCTTTACACTCATCTCTTAAAATGGAGTAAAGAGCAGAATGTGGTCTGCACTACTGGCACAGGGGCAGCAGCCCTCCACCCCCCACGTGCTCCCCCTCAGACCTCATATAGCCCAGGTCCTTTCTGGCTAGATAAGTTGGCTCCTGATGTGAACAGCTGGTTTCTAGCTCTCCATCCCTGTGTCTCAGAGGGTGCAGCAAGGCCTGGGTCTACCCCCTGCTCGCCCAGGCTACTGTATGATGACAGCTTTACTGTGTCATCGGTGGGCTGTGAGGAAAACTGTGGGAAGCTTCGCCTTGCCTTCTCTCTTGCATAGGCGCAAGGCGGTCTTGCCTCCCACCTCAGCCACCTTCATCCTCACCCCTGGACGCCTCAGTTTCTATACTAAATAAAACCCTCTTGCCTTTAGCTGTGGTAGTGACACACAATGATGCATGCCCTGTACCAGGCTGTCCCTACCAGCTCCACACTAAAAGGCCGAGGGTTGGGCCACACACCATACCCCCATTCCTACAGCTGAAGGCCCAGAAGGATCGCAGTGGTTCCTGTTAGTTCTTAAGCTGCAGGCCAAATTCTATGGTATCGGGACCTTCCTGACCCAGGGCGCTCCAGGTGTGCCACAGTACCCTGCTGGGGACTCTCCTCTTCTTGACATCTCTCCCACAGGCACTCCTGTGATTGCCAGCTGCTTTTTTTTTTGTTCATCTGTCTACCAGTCTGGTTAGCTGGGCCCAGCTGTGGGACCATATGGGCCTTCTGGGGCCACGCAGGGCCGGACCAATGCAGTCCATGCGCTGACCTTTGCACGTCTTTCCATCCGGCTGCAGCGTGAATCCAACTGGGCAGCTGCACCGCACGCCAGTGGCAGTGTCCTTGCACGTCCGGTCACAGCCTCCATTGTTGACTGCACATGTCTCTGGGGGAGGGGAGGGGAGAGACAGAGATGCTCAGTTTCCCCAGGAACCAGCTACCATCTTTCCCCATCGGTGAGAGCAGGAATCATCTGTGGTACCCTGGATGTTGGGATATTTCCTGAGCTTCAAGCTCTCTGTCTTTAAAATGGGTAACCGGTCCAGTTCCCATGGAAATGCTTGCTAGTGTCTTAGGGCTGTGCTGGGGTAAAAGTTATCGCTCAAGTGGGGAGGTCACTCTTAGGGTCAGTGCTGAGACTAGCTTAGTGTCTACTTAGGGCTGTTCTAAATCCTTGCCCTGCTCGGGTTCAGACACCCAACCCTGCTGGCGCCTGCCAGAGGCACGGAGGTTCTTAAGCCCAGCCTGGTGTGAAATGGCTGTCCAGCCTGGCCACAGGACTCACTTCCTACAGGCTGCACACCATCCATCATCCTAAGGAGGCTCCGAGTCTCACATCTGTTCTCGCTGAACCATTTGCCAAAGCGTCTGGTTTCTGTCCACTTGAAGTCTGTCTAGTGCTTCCCCCCCACTTCTGCAAAATTCAAAGGGACCCGAGTGGTTGGGGGCACAACGGAGGTCACTGAAGCTGCTGTGGGGTGACATTGATCCTCCACAGGTCTGCAGAAGACTGGCAGAGCTGGCTCTCCGGGACGTGGTGGCTCGCCCACCACTCTCCCAGATCTCTGGCCAGTCACCACCTGGTTTTCGTCATGAGCACCTGGAAGGCTTGCTTCTCGGAGAAACTGCCCATGCGAGTGGGGTTCTCTCGCCCTTTGCTGCGGGGCAGCAGAGTGCCACAGGGAGATCACCTCCACGGCCTGTGCTACCTTCACACCTCCATCTTCCTTCACCTGGTACCTGGCTATGTCTGCTTTTCCTGAAGGTTCTTACTCAGTTCTGCAAATGTCATGGGTCTCCTCTGCAAAGACTCTGGGAGTGAGGGGGAGTGAAGGAATAGTGGGGGACTCTTGGGTATCAGCTATCCACACGGCAATTCCATCGGATTTGCTGTGTCTAACCTTTGAACCTTGCCCTAGAGAGGGTTAGGGGTGCAGGGAGAGGGAAGGGAGCCTACTAGCCTGTATGCAAACACAAGTGTCACTGCAAGGTCACAGTGGTGGGCGCTATTTGCTTCAGGGGCTAGAAGGTCCCCAAGGACAGCCCCTTCTTTCTCAAGGCCAGCATCACCGCCGGCCATCACCGTCCAGCAAGAGCCATGGTTGCCACCGGAAGCACATGTGCTTTCTGCCTGCCACTCTTCTGGGCCAGCCTTTCTGAGTTTCAGACTAGCATCTCCAGCCGGGGATGGGGCATTTCTGCGCCTGGGCTTCTTTGTGGCGTTCAAGGCCCTATTTCCTTATCCTTTTTGACCCAGGCCATCTTGCCAAGGCACTTCCTTGAAGTCCAGGACCGTGAAGGCTGACCTTCCTCACACGTAGGCAGGTGGGCCCCTGTGCCAGCACAGGCCAGTTCTAACTGGTTTGTAGCCTATGTGCTACCCTCTCATCTCCTCACAGAGGCACCCACTGGGACAGTAGGGTGAGGTAGAAGACAGCCCCACACCCGGGGAACAAAAAAACAAGCTCCCCCTCCCCCGACCAAGGGCCAAGGTGAAGATCAAATAGACTCTCCACATAAAAGCCAATAAGGCCCAGGTGCCGACCTGGAGGGGGGCTCGCCAGATGTTTCTTTTCCTGGAGCTAAACCAGAGGGGGGAATCCTACCACCCACCCCAGCAGAGAGCCTGCCAGCCTTTCATGTGGGACAGCCCTCTGGAGAGGGGCAGAAAGGCTACCTGTCTTCCAGGTGTGCGTAATTATAGCTCAGTGGTACGGGAATGTGGGGGAGGGGAAAGGGGGGATGCAGGCTGGGGCTGGGTAGGCCCTGGGTGTCTCTGGTGGTGGAGGTGGGGTTCAGACATCAGAGACTGTGTCCTTGGGAACCAGGCCTGACAGTTTGTGATTCCTCTTTTCCTTTTGATGGGGCTTGGAATGTAACCAACGGGGCCTTGGGGACCTTCTGGCCTGCCTCATTTGCTCACTGGGTGGACTGAGGTTGAGACAGGGAGTTGGGCTCTGTTACAGTGGTTCCCCATTCTTGCTCCTCCCCCACTGCAAGACTTCCTCTCCCATGCCAGTCTTTTAGTCCTTCTTGCATTGTCCACAGCGCCTCATAATAGTGATCGCCAGAGGCCTCCTTCCGCACCGCCCCCCCATGTTTCACACTGCTGCCTTCCCAGTTCCTGGACCTCACTTCCTCAGTGGGGAGCCTGTGCCCAGCTGTGTAGACCTGGTGGCAGCGGTGGCTGGGATTGGCTTGGCTGCACTAACCACACAGCTCCCTGGGCACAGGGTCCTAGTTCACATCCTTCAATTTGCCTCTGACAGACCTGCTCGAGGGGCCTGTGTGTGGCCTGGGCAGCCACATACATGGCTGGATGCTATTCTCTCTTTCCTAAGTCCTTCCTCAGAAGGGAGTTCCCTCCTGCAGCAATATCCTTCCATCCTTCCGTTGAGTCTGAGCCTCTCTGGTACCTCACTTGGGATCTGGACAGACTGCTTCTTCAGAGCTCCCAATTGTAGTCTCCATTTTTACTGTGGCCATGCTGTCACTGTCCTGTGATGTCACAGCCAAACAGTCCCTCCTCGAGACCACTGCCTCAGTCTGAGTAGCTAAGTGCTTTTGGGGGAACAGTCCCTGAACAGTTTAGTGCCTGGCCTGGTCTCCATAGATAATCCATCTTCCTGTACCAGAAGACATCACCTCCACCCTCTCCACCTCAGCCATATTGTTCTGGGCGAGGGATCCCACAGGCTGGCAGGGTGAGGCAGAGCATCCTGTCTCTAGAAGCTTCTGGGTTCTGCTGAAGGCATCATCAGCCTGGAGTATTGCACAAATCCCATCTCAGAGGACCTTACATACAGCCTTACCTCTCTGTCCCCCAAGACTAGAAGGCCACCTAGATCTGATGTTTGGCCTCGACTGTTTCAGAGAAATCTGGAAAAACGTTCCTCTCTTTACGGAGGGTGGCAGATGAGAGTTGGAGTCTGAGGCAGGTTATTCCGGAGTTTGGGGTTCCTCACCCTGGTGGCCGCCTCTGGTTTCCATCCCAAGCCCTGAGGTGGGGTTGATGTACAGGCCGGCCTGGTAAGGCCCGGGTTCTGTCCACCAGGACTATGGTGCTGGAGCGTAAGGGAAAGAGGGCTTCGCTCAAGGGTCAGAGGCAAGTTCATCTGTGATCTTGGGAATTCCATCTCTCTGTGTGCCCTGGCTCCTTGCTGAGAGCTACTGGGCTCTTCCTAATGGCTGTTTCGCCCCTCCTTCAAGAGAACCACCCTCCAAGAGGCATAGCTCTCCTCATGTGAGAAGGCACTCTCTTATCCATTACCCTCAAAAGAGCTTGCAGCAGTCAAAAACAAAACAAAAACAAAAACAAAACAACAAACCGTGTCCTTTTTGTGGGCAGTACTGAGGCTTAGAGGAGTTTTTTCACATGAAATGGATGCCTCACTTGTGGCTCAGTGAGAAAGTATGGCATCCAGCTAGAGACTGCAGGGCACTGAACCAGTTGTGGGACCATCTCGGACCAGCCCCGGGAACTGTATGGCCATAGAAAAGCAGCCTGTGTGTCCAGGTCATATAGGCACCAAAGGAGCTGCATGCTCAACCTATGCAGCCATTAGATATCGGGCCAAGGAGTACACTGGACCAGCCCAGGACCCTGGCTTTGGTGATACAGCCCCAGGGTGGCTCACTGAGGAAGCAGGGATGGCCTAAGGTAGATGGAGGTCTGTGCCCATGGTGGCATGACTCTGATACAGAAGGATGCAAGAGCAAAAGAGCAGCCACACAGTGGGAGCAGCCCCTTGTTGAGGCCCTGGGGGCTGGTACCACCATTGGTCAACAAGTTCCCTGAAGGACAGTCTTACCCCCACACCCCTATCCCAGGATCAGACTTGAGCCGTGGGGTCAGACAGGGTTCCATGCACCCTTGGGCTGTGTAAGCATGGGAAACCCCTGTGCGCGTGGATCTGTGTCCTGATCTGCCTACAGAGACAACAGTATTTACATGTGGCTTTTGAATGGCCCAGACACCAGGGCAGAGTACTTTATAGGCTTGCCTATAATTGTGACCACTTCACTCTTGGTGCCACATTCCAGATCCCTCTGCACATGGAATCTGGCACCCCCTGCCCATTGCTGAATCATTTAATAATCCTTTTCTGAGTGGCTCCGAGCCAGGCAGATGTGCTTGGGACCCAACCCTGGTCTCACAGAGACCACAGTCTAGCGGGCAGTGCGGAGGGCAGTCAGACAGTGTTTTGACAAGGGAGGAGCCACGGAGATGAACTGTCCTACCCAGGGTTGAGCTGCTTCCCAGGGGAGATGGCCCAAGGCTAAGACCTTGCTTCTCTCACTGACTTTTCTGCTGGGTGACCCCGTTAGCCAAGCCAGTGAAGTCACTGGGGTTTAGAAGCTCACAGTCCCATGCTTTCTGAAGCTCAGCCCTCAGGACAACTTTATTTGTTTGGTTGCCCCCTGAGTCACCATATGGCTCCAGGAAGAACCATGCCTGGGTATATATCCCTTTTGGGCTGAAGCTGGGGTAAAGAGAATGATCTTGGGGTTCAGGCCCAGACATGAGAGGCAGCAGGGCAGAGTTCCAGGACAGCTTGACCCAAGAGCTGGGTACAGCCCATTGGGCAGTGTGCCAGACTATTCCTACAAGCTGGCGGATTTTAGGCAAAGGACTGACTCTTCTCTCTAGAATGTTGGTTCTCACTTGTGTGTTGTGCCTGGCCTCTCTGAGGGCTTGTCAAAGGTGTAATCTTCTCCCAAGAGGCTCTGACCAGGGTGTGTGTCTGTGTGTGTGTAGGGGTGGGGAATGTCTTCCTGTGGGGCCATCACTCAGCATCTGCCCTGTCCCTTGAAGATCTGACCCTGATGGGGAGCTGCCCCTAGCCCTGGTTGCATCTGTATAGGCCTCAGTCAGGGTAGGTTCATGTGTCTTTCAGCCTCTAGAACTGGCTGTAGCAGCTATGAAGGAGCCAGCTACCAGCCCTTTCCATTTAGCTACTGACTGGCCTCTGACCCTCCCCCCTCAGCTAACCGCTGACCCTCTGGGATAAACGTCATTCTCCTTGGCATGGCCGTTACATATAGTCTCCTCTATCCCATCTCCACTGGAGGTGGGGTCGGGGGCAATTCAAGTCCAGCTCTGTCATGTAGCAGGTTGGAATCTGTCACTATGTTGGCTGTCATGAGCAAGGACTGTCATGCTCTATCCTGTCACTCAGTAGGGAGTGGTACTGTGTGTGTGGAGTGGGGAGGGGAAGGCAAGGGGAGAGGCTCAGTGTAATGAGATGAGGGGGTTGGCAAGGGTAGGAACGGGTCCCCAGGGGAAGCAGGAGAGAAGTCTGCCTACATATAGCATTAGCACTGCCCAGGGCTGAGGCCAGCAGGCTCCTGCACCCATGAGGCTCAAAGGGTCCAGCAGGCCTCAGAGGCAGCCTTGGGGCTCTCTGGATTGTCTTCCTAGCACAGCCTGGTGGTGGTGAGGCCCATGAAGCCCTTGCTGATGGTGGCCTGGCTGTGCAGGTCCCATCCTGTAGGCCTTAGGGAGACAGACCACCATTAGGGGGTCTCTAGAAGTGGCGGACCAAGTGCTTGCGACTCTGGGGATTCTGGGTGTGCTAGAGAAGAGCTATATGCACCTAAAGGTGTTGGGATGTTTGCATGGCTGTTGGGAAAGCAGAGTCCACCTTGGGAATCCACAGGTTTGCAGAAAGAACTGGAAGGTAGGACAGAACAACCCAGGAGAGAAACAGCAGCCTGCAGGACAGGCTTCTTGTCTGTTCAGAAGGACAACGGAGGTCTTTCCTTAGGCCAGGAGGCAGGAACAGGGACCTCAGGATGCTAGCCTGGCCCTGCCTCCCTGCTCTCTTTCCCTAGCCATGAGGTTCAGCAGTCCAGGAAGACAAAGGATGCCCACAGGAAGTGTCTCTCTAGAGTTCACTGAGGGGGAAGGGGAGGAGGAGGGAGAGCAGGAGGGGAGAGGGAGGAGGAAGGGAAGGGAAGGGGAGGGGATGGGAGAGTCATGTCTGTTCTGTGTATGGGAAGAACCCAGCCAGGTCACACACTTGGTAGATATCTGGATTTGTGCCCTCTGTCTATGTAGAGATGTCCTCTGTTATGTGTGACACAGTGGTCTGCAGAGTGCAGATCCTTCTGTGCAGAGTCCCTGTCAACAGCAGCTAGTACCTGCTGAGCATGCCCAGTGCACCAGAAGACAGAGCCACAGTGTCCGGCTGAAGGGACTGTGTGCACCACTTCTGTGCCACTAAGGACCTATGGTTAGCCAAGAGGCTGCTCAACAGAGGGAAAGCCCCTATTCAGATTTCAATGGCTGCGGGGCGGTGGGTGGGGGGGGAGGGCGTTATGTGGGGTCTGATGCAAGCCTCTATTCAAGGCAGCATACCCTCTCTTTCCCAGCCTGTGATACCCTGGAGGTGGAGACTGGCTTCTTGGAAAAGGGTCAATATGAGTTCCTGGCTGATCTTTGGCAACCCCATGCTTCCTCGGGTTCCTCAGCAGTAAGAGCCGACCGAGCTGAGGCAAGGCAAGGTTGGGGGGGGGGGTCTCTCTCTTTACCATGGACCTGCCTCAGGTTTGATTCCCCACTGGCATTCTACAGACCTGGCGAAATGGGAACACTGAAGAGACAGAAAGACCTGTGACTTAGCACCCGCTCCGGCTACACACAAGGTCGGAAATTGCACATGGGGCTCCTTCAAGCTTCTTGGTGGGGGCGGGGGGGGGACACAGCTCCTACCCCCTGTCCTGAGCAAAAGGAAAAGTTGGAGCTTAAGGATGGGAGGTGACACTGGCTGGTGCCTGGGACAGTATGGAGGCCAGATCTGACTGCAGAAGCTGGAACTGGAAAGAGGAACTCTGCTGTGTGCCCGGAATTCTGTCTAACTATGGGGAGACTGTGCATCTTTAGCAACAAACTCCATCTTTGAGGCTCAACCTGAAGCTTCACCCCGACCACCCGCAGCTACTTTGCCCACGTCAGTCTTGGAAGCCTGCTTGAGAGAGTCTTGAGAGTTGCCTGCTCACCCCGGCCCGCATACTCAGTTCAGAGGGACTTGGCTAGAGAGATATGCAGAAGGCATGCTGGAGGTGGGGAACAGATCACGCCCTCCCCAGGTAGATAGGCTGAGAGGAAAGAGCCTCATGAACTTGTCTGTTTCTATACGGAGGCGCACTATAATGGGGTGAAGGAAGGACATGATGTTTTCTGGCACCTTCCATCGGTGGCATGTGGATACACAGAGCCACCTGAGTGCTGGCAAGGCTGGGACTCAGCAGAAACATCAAGTATACAGGATGGGCAGTGTAGAGGACTCTGAGGTCATAGTTTAAAAGGATTTGGGGGTACATGGAGGGGACAAGGAGCTCAGGAGAGAGAGGAAGGGAGGAGGTTGGACCTCTGGGGAGAGGGGAGAGGAAGTGTGGCAGGGCAGGGAGAAGAAGGCATGGGCCAATGGTACACCCTGAGAGGGATGAGACCAAGAAGCATCTGAGTGTCAAAGGTGCCTGGCCCCACTATGATGGATGGAACACGGGGCATGGGAGATGAGGGCCTGAGGTAGGGTTCCCATCTGTTTGTGAGGCTCCCTCCTTAGCTATGCTGCTAGCCAAGCTCAGTCTCCAGGCCCAGAAGCATGGCTTGTGCATCTTTGTGTGGCTCCTATCTTTCAAGTGTCGTTTTCTTTATCTGGGGTCAGCCAGAGGTCTCTTTCCTATTTGATAACCCTTGCTGGGACCCTGCACCTCACCCCACTCTTCATGCTGACAGCCAAATCACCATTAACTCCTACCAGCTGAATGTATATATGTAAGACGGGATCAAGGGAGGGAGATGACCAGCCACACGTAGGGTCAGTCCAGCGGCTGGGTATAGCTTGGTCACCTGACCCTTTTTACCTGTGCCCAGCCTCTGGCCTTCTGTGGGAAGCTATATCCTGTTAGCAAAGAAGGGGCACACAGCTGGTGCAGAGCTGGACTGTGGTCCAGTGGGGGTGTGAATGTGGACATGGGGAAGCTCGAGTGAGGACAAGAGGTAGCCTTGCCAGGTGGAATTGCCCTAGGTGGTGCTGGGTAGTGATGGGGGATGGGACCCACTGAGACAGGACAGGAAGAGGGTACATCCAGAGAGACAGGGGCCATTCAGGTGAGTTGGGGATGTAGGACTGGGAAACAAGAAGCAGACATGGGGCTCCTGACTGGAAAGAACCAGAGGGAATTGAGCAACTTGTGAGGAGAAATGTCCAGAGCTAGCCTCTTATGAGGCTCGAGGTAGTGTGTGGCAGTGTCACCTTTAGTTTTCCCTATCCCACAGTTCTCTGGGTCCCTCCCCTTCCTGGACCCCTCACAATGCAGCAGCAGACTTTGGGGGTGCTGTCCTGCCTACCAAGCTCTTCAACTTTCACCTCCTTGGAGGCTGGTGCGGGGACACCGACTCAAGGGGACCCCAGCCTCTGCAGGAGAAGGCTGCAGCAGGAAGTGCTTCCCGGCAGGACACACCCACAAATGAAGCTACCCCCACCCTCACCTCAGCACCAGAGGCCTTGGTGAGGGAAGTGGGAGAGCAGAGACAGAAGCTGGGAGACAGGCTGTGGGAGAAGGACAGGGCAGAGCCAGCTGCAGTGCTGGCTCCATCTTGCTTGCTCACCCAACAGACTTCTGGCTGCCTCTCACTCTTGGCCTTGCCCCCTGGCCACCTATGCCAACAGCTGGTACTGTTGAGTGTCGCCCACGCATCAGGTACCATGCTAGATGCTTTTTCTGCACAGGCTTGTATCATCTCCACAGCTTTAGTGGGTACGTAACATGAAATTCCCAGTTCGAAGAAGTCTCTGGGAGAGCTAAGAAAATATCCCTGGGGGGCGTGGCTCCCAGGGGCCTGGAAGGCTAGACCCAGGGCCAAAGTTTTTAACCTCCCCTCCAAGCCCAGGCACCTCTGAACCATGTCTATGCACTGGCTGCTGATCAAGAGAATCATGGACGGAAATTCTGGCCATCCATGGGAACATTTATGAAGAGGGCCCTTCAGGTACAGATGGACAGGTAAGGCTTTGAGGGGAGGATTCCTCTTCTTATAAACCTAGAACCCGCCCCCCCCCTTTAGCCTAGGCAGTGCCCAGTTTTCTCTGACATCTGTAATGTCAAGTATCCATTCCTGAACAGACTCCAAGGGGAAGCCTGAAGGGGTCGAGTGAGAGGTGAAGAGCCAGCTAGGAGAGTCCAGGTAGGAAGTTTCTCAGCTCCCTGCACTCTCTCTCTTATCCATATCAGCACCGGCTCTCAGTGAAGCCTGGGCAGAGCACAAGGCTGGGGTCACTGTCCTGGAGGATGGGCACACTGCTCTCCCGCAGGGCTCCTGTAGAGCCCCACTGGCTGGTTGTAGGTTTCACTACTCAGTGCCTTTGGGAGAACAGACTAAAGCTGAGCAGTTGCTGAGCTGCAGGGAGACTCTGATTGGTGACTGGCTTCGGACTTGGTATCTGCAGGAGCTTGCCCTAGCTGTGTTTACCTCCCACCTCGGGACTCAGGGCTTGTCCTCGTGATGTGGGGCAGATGCCTGTGGGACTGTGGGGACCCAAGGAAGCAGCACTGTAGAGGAGGGGAAATTTGGGCAGAGGGGCTGAAGACACTAGGCTGTCAGGGAAGGTGGGTACCACTGCAAGGATTGACGGGGAGGCTCTCACTGTCCACTGTGTCTTATAGGTACAGGACTGGGTTTGGAGCATCTATGATAGGCAGGAAGACTTGGGAGTCCTGGGCTGGATCAATGAGAGAGGACCACTGTGGATTGTGCCTTAAGAGAGGGCCCTCAGCCTTGGCTGGACCACCTGTTAGAACTCAGAACCCACATAGCAAGAAGGGTTTTGCTGACAGGATTGTGTTGAGGGCCCTGCACTGGGTGGCCTCTTTAGCCTGTCAGGTATGAATAGTCTCTAGCTACCCAACCCCCCAACTCTCTTCTCCTCACCCCCAGAAGGATAAGGATGGCCTCACTGTGGACTTTCCGTCAACCAATGGGGTAGCACTCTGCTGTCCCACCAGGGATGGAGTCACCCCTGCTATTGTGGCCTCTCTCTACTACATGGCTCTCACAAGGGTCAGCTGGCTTTTCCTGTCCTGCCTGGTGCTGACAGGAGCGGGGGTTCTGAGCCTGAAAAGCTACCAGCACCTTTGCCTAAGTGACATTGCAGGCTTAAATTAAGACTGGGTCACTTCCAGTCTCTAAACTGGGACCCTTGTAGTCAAAACTAACACAGCTTGGGCAAAGAATAGCATGCCCCAAGAGGGACCTGGGGCCCTTAGAGACTGACATGCACCTGGGCTTCAGGCCCTCTGTGTGTTGTGTCCTCTGGACCTGTCTGTGTATCCCGAGTATGGCTCACACCTATGACAACTGACTTGTGGGCATCTAAGGGATGTGACCTCTGTGGTTAGGGCACAGAACCTTGCCTGGAGAGTTCCTGGTTCTAACAGTTACGAGTGGGAGAAATGATCTCAATCCTGCACCTCCGTTGTGAAGGCCATGATGAGAAGACACTGCCAGAGGGATGTATGGCCCTGGGCTCCTACAAGGAAGGGAGGCCTGAGAATCATCCTGTTCCAGATATGTACAGAGCACAGAAATCCAGAGTGGGACGCAAGGTAGGAAGTGGAGGGCCACTGCATCCTGACGGGTGCACCCTCTGCCAGCTGCTTCCCCTTAGCCTGTCTTCCCTACCTCCCATTTTGGGTTCTCAGAGGCCCAGGACACCTCCAGCTCCAGAACTCTCCCAAGACAGTATGCTAGTGCTCCCTCTCTGAGGTCAACACCGTCAGCTCGACTCGGTTCTACCTCCCCTCCCTGTCTGCCTGTCTTTGCACACATGGCCTGGCTCTGAATATAATGCCCAAACAGGCCCTGACAAGCATGAAACAAAAGAGGCCTGGTCCTTCAGACCCTGCATCAGCTAACATTACCAGGGAACTGCCCTGCCTCACTGGGGGGTTGGCTACCCATTAGGGTCTGAAGTCTTAGAGCATCCTAACTCTTTTCATGGGGGAAGTGCTGTTTCAGAGAGAAGTGCATTTCCGCTGGGATCTCCATGTTGGTATTACAAAAGGAGGTAATCTCTCTAAGACCTTCATGCGCTCATCTCCAGGACCCACATGGCCACGATCCCTAATGAGGATCAGCTATGTAGGGTAATGAGCGACCTGGGGCCAGCCATGGAGCCTCAGCTTCTTCCTCTGAGCAATAAGGACCCCTCGGCTCAACCTTACGGCCGGCCGCCAAGGCTTACGTGAGCCTGACTGTGCCACCGGGCAGGTTGTGACAACCCTGGAGACTGTAGCTGTGTTCAGGAGGCCTAGGCATTTGGCATAGCCTATAGGCCAGCAACCTAGAACGGGAGGACTGACCGATGAGCAAGGGAAGGAGGAAGTGCTGAGGTGGAACCCTGTGTCTTGTTTATACTCTGCCGTCAAAGGTGTTCACGCTTTCCTTCCCTTTCTCCTCCGGCTGATCTAACAGCAGCCATGCCAGCAGGACACCCTGCTGCACAGAACCCCTCCCCCCAACCAGGGTCCCAGTGGCCATTGAGTGTTAGTGTGGCATGCTGACCCGGGGAGCCTAACATACATGTTGGCGTCTACACGAACAGAGGAGGCTTATGCACTCAGGCCACTAGACACAGGTGCTGGGTTCTCTTCTACAACATCCAAAGAGATCAATGTGTTTGATGGAGGGTAGTAATGAGGTCCCATCTGCACTGGAGCCTCCCCCGACATTCACACAACAACACACAGAGACCCCCCCACACCACACCACACACCTCCTCATGCGAACCCTCACCCACACGCTAGCACATACACAGGCTCACACAGCAGTACACCGCCCCGCCAACATCCATACGCTCTCTTAGTCACACGGGACCATGTGCCAGTTCCCCCCCCCCCCTGAGGCCAGCATTCACTCACACTCACCCACACACCCAAAAGGGCCAAGGAGAACAGGGGAAGTGGAAGGAGTGTTACCCATGAGGAGCCGCCGTTTCACCCGCTTGTCCACATCAGCTACTGACGTGGCATTGAACTGAGAGCGTTCAATTGCAGCCTCATCCTTCTCTAGAACACAAGTAAGGGACAAACACGGAGCCCGTGGTTAATGAGAGCCCACTTCCCGCGGCCCAAGACAGTCAGCCTCTTGGCGTGGCGCACACAAAGCCAACACAGCATGCCGGGCCAGCACGGTGCCCTCGCCAAGGGCTCATCCCAGGAACTTTCCAGGCGGGTGTGCTCAGGGTGAAGCAAAGAGGCAGCGGAGGGTGGGAGGGATGGCATGCAGACAAGGAAGGTGGCCATGACACAACCTGGACACAGTGGGGGGGGGGCACGTGCAGACAAGAAGGGTAGGTGGCTGAGGTCAGAGCAGGAAGCCTGTGCGGAGGATGCAGACGCAGACAGCATGCTATAGGCTCACAGAGATAAGCAGTTATAGGTCCCTGTGGCTTGAGCGTACAGGTGCAGGGCAAAGCATAGGACAAGGGGATAGGTTTGCAAGGTCTGGTGATGGATATACCCGGGACAGCAGCAGATGCCCTGTTACAAGGATGCTGCCAGTCATGCAAAATTAAAAACAAAACTTACAGAGAAACAACACGTACATACACACAGAACGCTGGATCCCATTGGACAGACAGACCATCCAGGGGATCTGGGTAGCACTGGTTGCCTGCTTGTCTAGAGGACCAGAGCTAAGCATTCAAGTGTTTGACAAGGGGCTGCAGAGACGGGTCAGTCATTTTAGGAGCGTGCAGGAGGGACACGGCTTGGGCGGGCCAGGGAACCTCCAGCCACTGGGCACAAAGCTGTGCCAAGATGCTTTGCT
>OU015748.1:107794458-107814720 GCA_907169655.1 Acomys percivali
ATTTATTTATTTATTTATTTATTTATTTATTTATTTATTTATTTATTGAGACAGGCTCTCATGTAGCACAGGCTGCCTACATAGCTAAGGTTAACTTTGAACTTCTCCTGTCTTTATCTCCTGAGTGCTAGATCTATAGGTGTGCGTCACCATGCCTAGTTTATGTGATGCTGGGATGGAACCCAGGGCAAGGCAAACACTCTATTACCCAAACTGCTTCCTAACCCTGGGTTCTGACCTTTGAACCTGGAAAAAATGTCAGCACCAGGTCTACCCCTTCCGTCCCTCCTCTCCCAAGCACCCTCCTTTGCTTCTTTATACTCTTCTGTCACCTAAGATAAAGTGGGGCTTTAAGACCTCTGAGCTGCACCCCTTCATCCCCACAGGAGAGTTAAGAGTTCAGGGCTCTACAGATGATAGTCTAAACCAGTACCTGGGTCTATGTTGATAGTGCCCTACCAAGTATAAAAAAAATCCCCAAGCTGGGAGGTCTTGACCCATCCATCCACCTTCCCCGAGCCCCTCAGCAGACTCTGTTCTTCCCCCAACCCCGGGATGCTGAGATCCCTCCCTGACCAGCACCCTGGACAGACCCATCATAAAACAATGGTAGGAGACGTGTGGGGGTGTCTGACCCATTTGCCTCCATCTACCTACGTGTGCAGTCCTTCTGGTTTTGGGCAAGGTCAAAGCCGGGCCTGCAGTCACAGGCTACCCCACCTTTGGGTGTCTCCCGGCAGATGTGGGCACAGCCATGGTCTTTGTTCATGCAGTTCATACCCTCTGGGAAGAGAGACAGACAAGACAGAGGTTGGAGACCAGTGGAAGTAGAAGGATGTGGAGAGGCGACTGGTGGTACCCCACGGTGGGTGTGTTTAGTCAGCTACTTCAGACACCACTCACATGTACACAGGCATGTGTGTGCACGAACACACACTCAGCCACAGTGTATTCTGCCACAGTGCCTGGGTCCTGTAAGGTACGGTCTGAATAGCATCTCTGACCCCATAGGCACAGCTCCTGCCTAACATCAGATTGCAGGGTTAAGTGTATAGCACTGCCTTCAATCGGGGCCATTTGGCCTTTGTCCTCAGCCACTAATGGCTGCAGGACCCCTTCGTACCCACTCATTAAACTCTGTTTCCTCCCTGTCTGCCTGGGGTGGCTTGAGCTTCCTTCCGATGACCCCAGTTGATGTTTATCTTCTTGGTGACTTGTGAGGAGTTTCCAGAATTTATGAGGTCAGGCGTGGGGGGATGGGGTCAAGTGAGAGGTTGTAGGTTGCAAGTCCATCAAGAGGCCACAGGCAGATCAAAGGGCAGAGAGCTGCTGTGTGCTGTGCGCTGGCTTTGGGACCTGATGTCACCTCCACCTGAGTGAGCACAGCGAGTGAAGCCATCTGGGAGAGGGGAGAAAACTCCTGAGGTGGGGACCACATGAGGTGGCCTCTCATGGGAGAGGACCACACTGGATCCTGTCCTAGGGAAGGAGAGTGTAATTGTGACCCTATGTGCTGGACATGAGCCCTCGGTAACACAGGGACACGTTTGAAAGGACAAGTCTCTGGCTGTTATAATATAGACCAGGAAAGTCTTGGGCTGGAGGTGTGACTCGGTGGTAGAGCACTTGGCTGGCACGCTGGCAGCCAAGGGTTCCTTCCTAGCACCATGAAAAAGATAAGGATTCTCACGTACTCTGGTGCCTCACATTTGACCATGTCCCCTGGAGGGGGAGACCTGGTGGCACTTAGAGGAAGGACAGCAGGTCACCGAGAAGAGACTTGATACCCTATGAGCATATACAGGGGGAGGTAATCCTCCTCAGGAACAGTCATAGGGGAGGGGAATAAGGGAAAATGGGAGGGAGGGAAGAATGGGAGGATACAAGGGATGGGATAACCATTGAGATGTAACAAGAATAAATTAATAAAAAAAAAAGAAAAAGATAAGGAGTACAGGAAAGGCAGTCTAAAGTTAATTCACAGATGGGCATGAGCGATGGCTGCATTTTGCCCAACACCTGACTTTACCACCTCTTGTTCTTCGTATCCCTCCCTTTGATTTGCTTCTTAATTCAAGCCAAACTGCTATTCCAGTGCAGAGAGAGCATCATTTGCTGACCCATAAGGGACAGGCAAAGCACCCAATGCATCCATCGAAGGAGGTGACCCCACCCCTTTTCTCTCCTCAATTTCCAACAGCACCTGGGCCTGATGGCAGTGACAGAGGTGTGATGACCGCTTTTCAATAGTCCCTGGGAGGGAACTGCCCTGTTGCCACAGCCTATTTCTGTATAAGCACTCCTACCTCAGCTGGCCACCAGTAACCAGGATTGCTCCTGAGCCCATATGAACTAACCCCGGCTTCATTGGCAAAGCCCCTGTGGGTGTGAATCTGGTTTCCCCATAAGCTGTGTGCCTTGGAGACCATGGTTTCTTCTTTGAGCCTCACCTAGAAACATGTGTGACACCAACACCCTCAGCCTCCAGGATTAGGTATAAATGTTCACCAAAGTCACAGCCAGGAAGATGCCAAGTGCTTGGCAGGCATTCAACGGGCCAAGTACCTCTGCAGACCCTGGCCTGCTCTTGCAGATCTGAGGGACCTTGATGGGTTCTAGCTGGTGGAGCATGTTTCAGAGCTGGCTTCAAGATGGGGACTTCCTTGGCGATCCAAAGACTCAGTTTCCTGTCTGGTTTTCTGGGACACCCTGCCTGGCGAGAGTCTGGCTGCCAAGCAGCTCCCCTTGACTCATAATAGGAACCGTTAGTGGGCAGCTCACAGCCTAGGTCATACTCACTGCTTGCTAATGTGGCTGCTTCTGTAACTCTCCAGTGTTTCAGCTGTGACATGACCTTCGGTCCCCTGTCCCCACATACATCCTCCCAAGGTCCACAATCCCGCACAGTCTGCTCTATTCCCCGGCTTCTCCTTCCTGGTTCCCTCCTCCTATCTGCTATAAATGACTTCCTGAGGCCACCTCTGAGGCCATCAGTTCCATAAAGTCTCTTGACTGACCCCAGGTTATCCTCCAGGTCACACTGACTTCCCAGCTGCTCCATGCTGGCCCAGATCAGTGCCTTTAATGGACCTGGCTTATCTTTCCAGGCAGGGAAGAGCCCATATGCTCTGTTTAGCTCAGCTTGCGTGAGGTGAAGAAAGGGAGATTGAATTTCCATTTCTAGTCAAAGAATTGCAACTTCTGAGAAGCCCTGTACACCATCAGGCGGGGGGATGGGGGATGCTGATGCATCTCTAAATGCTGGTACCACAGAGTGCCAGGCTTTAGAACTGCCATGCCGTCTCCTCTGAGGGTCTGCCACCATTGAGCCTTTCCTTTTGGGCATCTGACTTTAATCATGAGCCAAGGGGCCACACCCTGGAGAGACTCTGTGGGAGTGGTAATGTGCCCCTGTGACTGCCGCAACAGATGGTCAGTCATCAGGAAGAGAATAACAGAGCTGGTCTCGAGGGCACAGTGAGAAGATTCCAGAAGTTTTCTCTCTTAGTCTGCTCTACAACCTCCTGGTGGTGGTGGCGGTGGTGTGTGTGTGTGTGTATGTGAGTGTGTATATGTGTGAGTATGTGTATGTGTGTGTGAGTGTGAGGATGAGTGTGTGTACACATGCTTGTATGGAAGGCCTCTGTCCCTCACTGTAACCTTGAGGAAGAGCCAAAGCTTCTGAGTTTAGCCTCCTATCTCAGGCTCCTATACCAAGCCCTTCGTGGGTATGCTGTAATCTTGGTTCCTCTCTGTCAGGGTCCACTGAGGGTGGGGACAGGCTGGGGGCATTACTGAAGCTGAACTGGGGGTCCTCTCTAGGTTCCTGGCAGCTATAATCTTCGTTGTATTTAAAAGTAACAACTTAAAGATTACTACGTGCAAACATAATGATTTTTACCCAAACCAGTATTTTCTAAATCAAGGGAGGACGTGGGCCCGAGAGGCATGGCCGGCCTTGCAGTAGGCATGCCAGGCACTGGGCACCAGCTCCTCCTGTCTCATGCGTGTGGTTTGGACCCCAGATTGGAAGCTGCTTCTCAGCCTCTGTGGCCTCTGCCAGGCTGCTCTGGCAGCTTTGGCTGAGGATGGCTTCCCCCACTAACCAACCTGCATTCCTCTCAAGCGTAGCCCCTCGGCTACTCATGCTGAGCCCATGGGTACTCAGCCCCAGGCCCAGGCCCAGCTGGGATGACGTAACATAGCTTCCATGGCTCAGGACTGCAGACCTTATCTGTCCTCCTATAGATCTCTACCTGGACCTCGTCTGCTCCTGATAGGGCTGCAAACCACAAGCTTTCCTGCACACACTTCCCTAGGTGTAGGTATGGGAGCCACATGGGCCGAGTTCAGAGAAAGGTTTCTTGTTTCCCTCTACAGAGGAGTCAAGACAATTTCAATCATTCCCGGAAGTCCTGGTTCTCACATGCCTGGTGCCCGCCGCTCAGGCTGCCTGCCAGCTCGAAGCTAATCTGATCTGACCCATCCAAATCCAATTAAGCTCCGCAAACCTGGGCTGAGCGTCTCCTCAGTGCTAGGCTGGGCTGGGCAGGAGCAACCGGGAGACAAGGCCCTTAGCTGCCACATCGATCACCAGGTCTGTATGCAACTATCACGTGCTATGGGCAGCTTACCTCACATCTGCACCTCAGCTTCACCTGTTGGGCAGAATTAGACAGCCATGGGTCTTGCTTCCAAGGTGGGACAAGTGGGGACAAAGCCGTCCTTGGACCTCAACCAAGGGAGGAGGAAGCCGTGGAAGGCTGCCACCAGAGGGGTGAAGTGCATGTGCTGGGGGACTTCTGATTGCTTTTGAGGGACAGGGTTTCAAGCCAGGAACAAAGGGGGAAGCTGTCACAGTACCCTGAGAGGGATGGAGAAGTGGTTGGGAGAGCAGAGGTTTATCTGGGACATCTTTTATAGTGGTCTCCTAGAGCAGCGGTTCTCAATCTGTGGGTCACAAGACCCCTTTTGGGGGGGAAATCGCTTATCAGATACCATGTATATCACATATTTACATTATGATTCATAACAGTAGCAAAATTACAGTTATGAAGTAGCAACAAAATAACTTTATAATTGGAGATCACCACCACCATCACAACACAAGGAACTGTAGTAAAGGGTTGCAGCACTAGAAAGGTTGAAAAGCACTGTCATAGAGTTTTCTAGAAGATGGGGCATATGGCCTGAGCCCTCACTATACTTCATTTACTCTTTACAAGTCAGAGATGGCCACATGTCTGCTTTACAAGCCACCCATGGGAGTGGGTCAACATGATGGAAGACACGTCTGGCCATACCTGGCCCAGTACCCCTTTCTACTGTCTTCCCTGGACCCTTTGACAGGCCCCATGGAACTTTCCCATCAAGGCCTTTCCCCATAGGGCAGCTGTCAGCCTAGGAGATGGCCCCATGTGTGTGGAGATATGACAGCGTCTTGCCTGCCACACCAGTGTGCATGTCACATTCCCTCAGCACAGGTCTGGCACCTTTGCCCCAGTCAGAGTTGGAAAGTGTGCCTCCCGAGGGTCATCAGTAACATCACTTTCTAAGTTCTTGTCCCTCAAACACAGGTGAGACCAATGGCCTTGCTCCACTCTCACCCCAGCCCGCCTCCTACTTGGAAGGATTTGCTTTCCCTTCGCTTCCTCAACAGAAAGTAAAAGCACCAAGAAAGAGGCTGGGACCTTAGGGCGCTTCCACAGCCCAGAATTGCCCCAGCCTGTCAGGGAAACCAGACCTAGCTTATGGACTTTGAAAGAACCCCAGAGGGGCCAGGTGAAAGGGGGGGGGTGCAGGACACAGTGGGGAAGAGAGGATAATGAAGGTCCCTGGAGCGCCTGCCTAGGGGTCAAGTTTTATGCCATCTTGTCAGCCCCTCAGGCCAACCTTAGAAGGAGGTAAGCTGGGGTACCTACCACATGCCCTTCTGAGACAGGAGCACTGAGGCACACACAGGCTGATAACTGGGACAATACAGAAGCCAAAGAGATGGCAGCCGTTCTGGGCTGTCCAGCCTGCTCTGCATGAGGACAACGGGAGCCACTTACTCCACATGGGCACTTTGCACAAATGACCTCCATGAAGCCCAGGCTGGCTCTTCAAAGACTGAGACATAAAGGCTCAGTACTTTGAGGGCCATGGCGAGGAGAGCTGGGCAGTGAGAGGTGGCTGTAATCCACGCTGGACCCAGAACCTGCCCTCTTAGAGGACACGGGTGGCAACGGGCATGCGAGGTCTTCCAACCTCTGCAGCTACTTCTCCAGTCTGCTCTGCTGGGGCCAGGGGCAACAAGGAATGCTGGGAAATCTCTCTCCTTTTCCCACCCATGCCTGTGGCTTCCTCCACTCAGGTTGCATGCCCTCTCTCATTCTTTGAACAACTTCTGACTAGCCACTTTGGATTATTTAGTACTGCTTCTTCTGGAAGCGCTCCTGCTCTTGTCTTTTCCTCCATCTTGAGGCTGGATTAGAGTCTGGCCCCTTCATTCCACCCCGTCTCTGTCACAGCACTTGCTGTGCTATGGTTAGACAGTGCCCCTCCATCAGATGGAGGCTTCTTGAGGGCTCCTGGCAACACTTGAGTATAATTTGTCCCCATGTATTGAGACCCTGAAGCTAGCCACCCTGGGCGTCAGCATAAGGAAAACACCCAGGTGGCATCAGTGTCTTTATCTGCAGCCTGGTGCTGGATGCAGGGGGCCTCTGGTCTCCATTCCCTAATAGGGCACTAATAGTATCTGCCTCTGGAGTGTGGGGCAAAAGTCTAGTGTCATGTGACTCAAGCTTCAGCAGAAAAGGTGTGTGTGTGTGTGAGAGGGGGGGAGAGAGAGAGAGAGAGAGAGAGAGAGAGAGAGAGAGAGAGAGAGAGAGAGAAAGAGAGAGGTGTGAAAGTTGTCATCACCTGTAGCCTATCAGCCTGCCTCTGTAAAAATCTAGATATTAAGAGGTCAGGCAATTGCTGCCTAGACTTCCACCTTCCCACGCGCTAGAGAGTCATTGTTGGGGAGAAGAGAGACTGTGTGGCTTCACCCACCCAGAGCTCCTCTGTGAGCTAGGGTCTTGTAGGCCTCCCTAACTGAACATCTTGGTGGTTCAGTTCTAGGAAAACCACAGCTCTAGCATATGGATGCTGTGGCTCATGAGAAGGAGGGGGTGCTTGTCCCAGGTCTCCAGTGGCCATCTTAATGCCATCTCTTATCCCACCAGCCTGGCCCCTGATTGGCTCCTCACCCCCTCCCCCACCCCACCTCCCACCTTCCTTCACTCAGGAGCTAGCTCATTGTCCCTTCTGCCTGTGAAGCTCCTGGCTCCCTCTACGGGGTTCAGTGCCCCCCCCCCCAATCAGAGCCTCAAAAGGACAGCTCCTGGGTCCTTTGGGGGGGGTTGGTCTGGCCCCTCAGTGATCACTGCCTCCTGAAACTGTGTGGTTGGCTCCTGGTATGCTGGATGAGATGGGGCATTGGGTGGGGGAGGGCTTGCTTTCTAGACAATTCAGCACCCTGGATGTACTTGTCCAGTCACGAGGACTCCAGGAAGGCTGCATCAAGAAACAGGGGCACTTTTTTGCATACAGTGGGGAGGACGAATCCCAGTTGTTTGCAGATGTGCACATGTGCACAGCTGTGCGCAGCGGCCAGCGGGGATCTGTGGCAGAGGTGGGTGGTGTGACTCCAGCATCACCGCAGCCTTCTCTAGTTGTGTACCTGGAACTTGCTCAGCTTCCTACCTGTGAACTGGGGAGCCTTGAAACCCTTTCCTTAAGAGCGCTGCAGGGCATGAAAAGTGGCGCTGGGGGCAGACTCCCTGTCAGCGCCCACCTCTGAGATGCAGGGCCACCCTTCCTTCCTCCTCACCGCTTGAAGTTCCTCAGGCTGGTCACTAGGTGTCACTACAACCAAGTCGAAGCCTCTCCAAGGCCCTGGAGGCCGCTTCAGAGGTCTGGCTGGAAGAAGGACTGAAATGGGTGGCCTCCTGCCCAGTGGGCCACAGATCCTTCACCCTTTCCAGCAAACAGCCACATGGTCCAACCAGACTGGATTAT
Source organism: Acomys percivali (assembly GCA_907169655.1). NCBI lineage: Eukaryota > Metazoa > Chordata > Mammalia > Rodentia > Muridae > Acomys > Acomys percivali. The sequence goes on from OU015748.1 coordinate 107,802,505, forward strand.
CAGATAGACAGTGAGCACTTCCTAATTTTACATCCCAAATGTCGCAGGGACATGTTTATTTACATGTAAACAGTAAACCTATTGTAACTCCTCAACCTTATCCCTTCCCATAGGATCCCTAAAGGTAGTCACATGGACAGCTTGTCCCATGCCACCCTTACTTAGCCCCAGACCTGAGGCAGAAAGAGTCCAGCCTGCTATGTGTGCATCTCTTCCTTCACAGGGCAGCTGTGTCTCCTGGACCCTGAGAGGACGGGAGGTACCCAAGCCACTTGGAGAACCCCTCTGTATTCCCAAAGCCCAGACCACAGGCTGCTCCAGCCATTTAGTCAAATCTAGAGGCGGTGCTTAGTAAATACAGGTGTCAATGCAGAGGTGGGGTGGGATGGGTGGAATGGGGTGGCATAGTAGGGAGGGGTAGGGTAAGAGTGAAGACCCCTGAGCTATGGCCCACCCAGCTATGTCTCCTGGAGAGAAGCCAGCGTACAGGAGAAAAACAGGCTGAGGGGGCAATTGTACTTCTGACAGATGAACCTCGGGGTGGCGGGGAGTGGGGGGGATGGGGAAAGACCCTGCTGGAAGGATCTGGGTTGGGGCGAAGATCAACTGACCTGATGGCCACAGCATAGGTCTAAGTCTTGGCTGAACCATAGACCCATGGCAAGTAAATACTAGGTGTCCCTGCGTGGCCTCTCTAGGCTGTGCACTGTTCAGCACAAAGAATGGGCAAGCACGTTATAAATCTAAGCAACATATCCCAGACATCTGAGAAGGTTCCCAAGGGAGCAATGGTCAGAGGAGACAGGGAGCAATGTGAGGAGGGGACAGGGACGTGGAGAGGCAGAAGTTAGCAGGGGCTGGTTTGTGAAAAGGACGGGCTATGGATAATCGAGTTAGAACCCTGTAGGGGAGCTGAGGGGAAGGTCAAGTGAGGAGGGACATGGCCACTGGCTGGGTGCATGAAGGCTGGGGCGGGGGGAAGCTGGCAGCAGCTGCAGTAACTTTGGCCAGAGGTCAGCAACTGGCAGCCCTGACCCAGGTAGCGGGCAGTGCATGGCAAAGATGGGGTGCTCCATGTCTCAGGGGGCCGAGGCTGCATGGTACCTACCCTTCTGTCCATTTGTTTTTTTGGGTATATGGCCATGCGATTAGACCTGAGAGCAGAGCCATCCTCTGCTAATTTTTTATGGTCAGAACTCTCTACATCACACCACTGAGATAACAGCAGTACCACACAGATCACACTCAAGCACCATCAAAATCCAGGCACTATGCCAGGCCCAGTCCCGCTCAGCTGTGAAGCTTACGGCTGGATATGATGCATGTGCTAGCGATACGGGGTTGCAGAGGCCCCGGGATGGGCATTTCCTAAGGGCCACAGCTTGTGCACACAACCTCCGCACGAGCAATTCCGACACGTGCTTCACGTTCGCAGCAAGAAACCAAGGCTCGAAAAACTTACTGCTGAGAGGGGACCTGGGGCCAGGTGGACTGTCCCTTGCTTTGGTACCGTCTGGACTGTGGCTCACCTCCCACCCTTCAGTATCCACTCCTGGAGACCCCAAGGGCCTACAGCTCGGTGGAAAGATCCCCTGCCAGCACTGAGAAGTAAGCCCTGTGGTGCCCTTGGCGCCGGCTTGAGGCCAGGCCAGGAGAAGTACACGAAGCTGGCTTACCAGCCAAAGGAGTTGTTTATGGGGTGGGAGGCTCATAAAAAATAATGGGATGGATTTATTGTCCCCGCCTTGAGGGCCATTCCAGACCGCACAGGGCCAGGCCAGGCCTCTTCCAGTAGCACCATAAATCTCCACGCTAAGTGCCAGGGATGTCCCGTCCTCCCGCCCACCTGGTCTATCACAAGACAAGAAAGTTCAAGGAGCCTTTACCCCTACGTGGCCTGTCCCAGCCCCCATAGCCAGTGATGGAAGGTCTCAACACAAGGTAGGGATGACCCTGGCCCTGTAGGAGCTACAGAGGGGCCCCTGGAGTACAGACCTGGCTTACTCCCCAAGATGTGAAAATCATATCTGGGGGGTGGGGGAGAACCGACAAGAGCCCACTAGCTACGTACACTTACAGCTAAGCCGTGACTTGGCTGGGGACTCTTGTATGGGACAGAGGGGCTCCATCTGTGGGTTTGTTTATTGGAATTTGGAAGTGAGAAAGAGAAAGAGTTGGCTGTATTACCCAAAAAATAAAATAAAATAAAATAAAATTCTAGCCTTCCCCATCTTTAAGTGCTCCCACACACTACCACATGGAAAGGGAAGTCATTTTCCTTTAAGGGGCATGGCAGTATTTATCTGAGGCACTTCATAGGGTGGCTGTGAGCACCAGGACAATGCCCAGTGGAAAGTCACCATGAAGCCTAAGGGACTGGAACAGGGCAGGCGAGGGTGCCTATGGCTGATGTAGGGCTAGAGAAGATCAGTGTCCAGTCAGTCTTCAGGACAAGTGAAAGCTAGAGAGGTTGGCTTAAAGTGAAAGGCAGGAAAATGATGGGACAGACACGGGGAAGGCAGCAAGAGGGCCCTGGATAGAGTCGGGATATTAGCTCAGAGGCCACCCCTGTAGCAATCAATTCCTAATCCAAATTCCTATACTCCAAACCCCTCAGATGGCCTCTGCCAAGTAGCCGGGTCTGGCCACCTCCACGAGCTTAGGTAGTAGGCTCAGATCTCAGAGTCGGGTAAGCTTGGCTTTTCCCACTGCTCCGACCATGGCCAGCTCAGGTGGGGACGTGCTTCCATGCCTCAGGAGTCTGGCTACTGGTCGGAAGGAACTGTCTCATTCCTAATCCTAGCATGTACGAAGTGTGACTCCCGGAAGTCTCTATCAACACCCGCACTAAAACAGAACCCCTAATACAACAGTATAAAAAGTGGGGGCCTTTGTGAACGGTTAGGTTAGTAGGTCTCAGGGGTGGCGGTAACCTTAAAAGTAGCTACAGGCAATAGCTAGGCCCTTTGTTACGTCTGAACACAGAGAGAGGCACCGCCTGTGTAGCATAGGTGTCCCCACCAGATATGGAGCACTCTGGAACCTAGTCCTTCAACTTCATAGGCCCCAGAACAGAACAGAAACAATTCTGAGTAGCAACAAGAAAGGACCAAAACAGCACATGGTTTCCCTTGCTATGGACAGACTGAGCAGAGAGGTGGGTGAGCTCTCCCCCGGCCCCACCCCCACGCCCAGTCCTTGTGGTGTAATTCCCTTTGTGCATGGTCTGGTAGACACCTGTTTCGGACCTGCCTCTCTTGCAGTCTATGGTTTGGTGAAAATGTACCTTGGTACAAAGATGGGGGCCTCATAAGCGTCATGCAAAGAGGTGGGACAGAGGAACTTGGGGCACAGGGTCACTAAGGTACCTACCAGATGATAGGCAGAATCTTGCAACCGCATCCTGCTCCCAAGCACGCGCACACACACACACACACACACACACACACACACACACACACACACACACACAAACACACACACACACACACACACGGAGGTCTGATATTCCAGTGTCCTGGGATCCTGACCTCCAATGAGGTCCCCAAGTCTTGAGGTTTTCCTCCTTCATTCAAACCCTTTCAGACCCTGGGGCCTGAGTCAGCCGCTCAGGAGGGGCCGGGGAGGTGCTCTGTATAAGCCATTTTTGAAGGCTCTGATTCACACACCACGTCAGATTCTGAGTAGGACTCGGCATCTTTAACTTTTAAAAATATAGGAGATCGGCTGTCATGTATAAGACCCTGGGCCATATCTGAAAACAAAAAACAAAAAAACAAAAAACAAACCCCTAAACCCCCAAACCCAGACTGACCTTTCACTCAGGTTCCACTGACTCCTAGGTTTCTAGGCTGTAAAGAGAACAGAGCTTCACCTTGTTCAGGAGCACCCGCCACTGAAATATTCAGCACTTCTATGATGTGAGCAACGGGACAGTCCAAAGTATAAACCCGAGGTAGGCAGGCTCTTGCGAAGGTCTGCAGGCCCTGCCTCACACCTGCCTCAGACATCCTGTCGCTCTCTTGGTCACCTTCCCCTCAGTACCCTGTCACTTCCCTGTCAGTCCCACCTGTCACTTCTTCCTCAGCCACTCTCCTGTCACATTCCTCTCAGACATCTTGTCACACTTCCCTCAGCCACCTTTCTGTTACTTCTCCATCAGCCTTTCTTCTACCAACTTCCCATCAGCCATGATCCTGTTATTTTTCCTCTTAAACATTCTGTCACATTTCTCTCAGACATCTTCCTGTCACTTTCTCTTCTTATAGTGTCACCTCCTCTCACTATTTTCCTGCCACTGTCTCTTCAGCTATCCAGCCATCGGCTCCACAATGCCTGTCACTTTCCTGTCAGCCACCTTCTTGTCTCCTCCCCCGTCAGCCATTTTCTTGTCATCTTCCCCATCACTCACCTTGTCACTTTCTCCTCAGCCATCCTGCCTTCTCCTCAGACATCCTTATTTCCTCAGCCATCTTCCTGTCATCTTTCCCTTCAGTCATCCTCATACCCTCCTTCAACCATCTTCCTGTCATGTTCCCTGTAGCCGCCCCCTGCCATGCTTTTTCTGTCACCTTCCGTTTAACCATACTCCTGTCACCTTCCTGTCAGGCATCCTGTCACACCCCCTCCCCAGTCATTTCCGTCTCACTTTCCCCTTGACCACCCTACTGCCATCTCCCCCATTAAGCCCTCTTGCCAATTTCCTCTCAGCTACCCTTCCTCAAGCCATCTTGTTCCACACTCATGCGCCTGTGGGATGGCTGGGAGTGTAGCCCAGCTCCCTGCTTGCTTCATCCTCACGCCCTGCCTGAGGTGGATAATGATCTTGTGATCAAAATGTGGTTCCTACATCCATTTCTCGAGGCTGAATGAGCAAAAACCAAACTCCTGTTAAACACAATTGTTTATGTCTTTCCTGGTTCTGACAGTTTGGAGTGTGGCTTTGGGCTCCTAGGGACACCCTCTCTGCTAGGCAATGAAGCCTGCAGGAGGGATCTTAGATGTTAAAGAACACTGGGGAGGGGCTGGAGAGAAGGCTTAGACGTGAAGAGCACTGGCTGCTCTTCCAAAGGTCCTGAGTTCAATTCCCAGCAACCACATGGTGGCTCACAGCCATCTATAATGAGATCTGATGCCCTCTTCTGGTGTGCAGGCAGAATACTGTATACATAATGAATAAATAAATCTTAAAAAAAACAAAAACAAAAACACTGGGGAATGGTGAAGGACAGGCTGGACAATAGAGATGAGGCTGCTGGACCCAACAGGGTGGAAAGGGGTGACCGGCCCTGGGGCATGGGAGGCTGTGGATTCACAGTCTAGGGGAGCCTGGAGGTGACTCAAAAGCAGTCAAAGAGAGTATCAGGGCTGAGGACAGGGTGAGAGCAATCTCCTCTAGTGAGGTTGCGTGGTGCCCACAGTAGGCTAATTCCTTGTACTCACTCTACCAGGCTCTGGTCCCCTCGATCAGAAGGCACTGGGAGGCCGGGGTGTCTGAGGACCCTTCTTCACACTCTTCCAGAAAAGTGACAGAAACCTGTGTAACGTGCTTTATCTTCAGGGCACTACCCGGGGCTGTTTTTCAGGCTCAGCTGCTGTTGGTGTCTGGCCAGATGCCCCTGCTAACCCCCTGTCATCTCCTTCCCACCACGAACTCCTGCTCTCCCCAGTCTCCCTCTTAACGCAGCAGCCTTGCAGAATCCCACCCACGCTGTGCCAGCCCTCAGTCCATGCGTGACCACGGGTCGCATCCCTGGTCAGCTACCAGCTCTCAGGGGCTTCTCCAGCCCCTGACTAATATCAGCTCTATTCCTCCGGCCATGTGCCAATCAACTGGCACATTACACAGCTGGGTACCACAGTCCCAACACTGGCTGCTAGCTTGCTAGGTAGAGAAATTATTCTTCTCTTTCAGTCTCCATTACTTTTTCCCTAAAAGAGAAGTGGAAAAACTATAGGTGTGTTTGTGGCCCCTTTAAGCCCTATGGGGCAGCCTGGGAGGTAGTGATGATTCGAACTCAGATCCTCCTGGGTTCTAGTCTTGTCACTACTCCAAAGGGCCGGGAACCTGGGCCCAGTATTTACATGGTTCTCTCTGTGCTGTGGGAGTGGCTTGTGTCCGTCTCATAAGGCTCAATGCCGGCAGTACCATCTCAAAGCTACGTTTCGACTCAAGCACCAGGCAAGACTCTAAGTCTATGTTCCCTGGATGACCCTAAACACCCACTGCTCGGCTGCAATTACTAACAGTGAACCTTTCACTGTCAGTAAAGCCCTGGCTTGGAGAGTAGGTGACAGGGTCCTTTCAGGGCATCCTTCTGTCCTGTCAGTGCTGGGCAGGGAGCACAGCTGTTTGGAAAATGCAGGCTCTTTTTAAAAAAATTTTTTTTAAATTACTTGTGCGCATGTGCCACAGCATATATGTGGTCGTCAAAGACCAACTTGTGGGGAACCCGTTCTCCCCTTCTACCATGTGGGTCCCCCCGAGTCTGTCTCAGGTCATCAGGCTTCCTGGTAGGAACCTTCATCTGCTGAGCTATCTCCCTGGCTCCAAATGAAAATTCTTGACCACAGTGTTGATGTGAATCTGCGCTTTTGGGGAAAACTGGGTGAAGGGCACATGGGACTTCTCTTTGAGCTTGCTTTTTTTTTTTGCTTTTGTGAATCTAGAATTATTTCAAAACAAAAAGTTGTTAATGCTTCTATTATTTTGTCTTCAGTTATATTGGGGGTATTTACACCTCCAAAGTTCCAGGTAAAATAAACAGATTCCCCAAATGTTTCCGGTGTGGCTTAATACGCACAATAGCCAAGTGTAATTTAACCCAAGGCCGTTTGCACACCACCTGACCCTCAGAGACACAACGGTATCTATAAACTACGGGCATGGTAAATGGCAATGCCAGAGCTCGTCGTGCCCCCTAAAAGACAAGTTGAGAGGCCCTCAGCCTCTGACCTGGACCTCTGTATGACTGAAATGGCTTTTGACCCTTAGCGCCAGACCTGCTCTCAGAGGTTTCTCCAGCCCCTGACTAACCTGATCAGATCAGTGGCATCTGACAGCCAGCAATAGCAGCATCAAAAGACGTGCTCACTTGATGCCCAGAGTGTTGGAGATACTTAACTTGGGGGCAGATAGCAACACATGTTTTCTGTCTCTAGTAGGGCAGCTGTCTGTATAATTAAGTTCATAGCGAAAACTGCAAACTGTACAGGAAAGGGTAGCGGCTCCGCTCAGGGCGAGAGAGGGGGGGAAAGTGTTATGAGATGGTTCAGAAAACCCCTGCCACAAAAATGGCTCTGGAGACATGATGGGCATCTGGACCTGCAAGTAGTGTCATGTGGAAAAGGGGGTGTGTGCTACACCAGGACTCTTCCTGGTTCTTGCGTCCTGCTTCCTGGTTCTAGGACTCCTGGAACCCCCTGCATTGCCTGCTTTCTGCACCCCAGCCTGGATTCAGGAGGCCATGGCCTGACTGGGGGATTCTTCCTCAATGACACTGACAACCTTGTGCAAGTTCCCTGACTCTTCAGTGTCCGTCTTGGCAATGGGCCACTGCGAGGAGGCAGAGGCAAACAGGGAAGTACTTGGTCTCACACAGTGAGCACACAAGTGACAAGTCCGGGTGCCAGATGCCCAGGCATCAGATGACGATCCCCTAAAGTATCAACAGTGCTCTTGAAGGCCAAGTCTTGAGCCTTGTGGCACTGTGGCCCTGAATCCTAGGGTAGAATGCTTTTAGGCCAGCTCCATGCTCATAGGTCTGCAGTACAGCATGTTTCTTGGCTGGGTCTGATCTAGATCTCAAGAAAGCAAAGCATGGCCAACCTCTCTGTAGTGTGGTCCCCTTAAGCTGGCTAGGGTCTGCAGGTGTGAATCTCTGAATCTATCTGTCCACCCATGTCCAGCGCGGACTGCACTGCCTCCACAGTCATATCAATGACCTGAGGATGCTCCAACATGCCTACCCATCCCATCCAGGGCTAGTACAACACAGCCCTGTTCAAACCTGCCTTCCTCTTCTTTTCTTTCTTCCTGCTCTGTCCCTTCCGGAGGCTCCAGTTTGCTGTGGAACTGAGAGTTGTGGGGCACAATGTCCCTGTCCTTAGTAAGGTCCTAGCTGCAAAGAGCTGCACACCCTGTCACAATCATGGAGAACAAGAACTCCCAAGGGCCTTGGGAGCCAGGTATAATAGGGCACAGCTGTGGGGCCAGCTATTCCAGCAGTGGAGGCCAGTCTGTCATTGGAGCCTATGAGTTTGAGGCAAACCTGGGCAACAGAGCCATCTCAGACTAAATAAAAAAGGGGCCCTGGGGCTAGGATTGGCTACAAGCAGCTCGTGAACCCCACCCCCTCCCTCCATAAGTTTGTGTTCCTTCCTATAGTTGTGGAGGCAAGGTGATGTTTCTTCACACCTGCTGTGTCCAGCCCATGCCAAGGCTGACCGACCCACAGCAGGTGACTAGCGAGGTTCTATGCACAGCCCTGAGAAACAGTTTCCTGCAGCACAAAAGCAGGTGCACCTCGGTGTCACAGGTGATCAGGGATCAGAAATGTCGATGACTGTAGCCAACGAAGTGATCATGGTTGTGATGGTGCCATTGTTCACCCCTTAGCTGAGGAAAACCAACCTTCCGAATTCCCAAGGCATTTGTTCCAGCTTAAAGCCACAGAGGAATTCACAGTCTTGTTCTAAACTGGAAAAAAAAAGATCGCATGGCCCCAAACCAGGATCTGAAGGCACCTTGCTTGTGACCAACCAGTTGAACCAGTAAGTGGGATGATGAGGGGGCCACCTTCCTCCACATAGCTGGGAGTCTGTGGCCTTCAGAGGCCCTTCCAGATCTCCACCCAGCATGGGTCACCCCATGAGGGAAAAGGAAAAGTCACCCAGGAGGCCGTATCTTCTTGGAGCATGAGTTTGACATACTTCAAGGATAGAAAGGGCAGGGCTGGGAGAGGCAGAAAGACCAAGGTGTTAGTCACTGGGTACCCAGGCATGTGGCTGGTTCAGTGCTGCAGAGGCTGGCCTGAGTCTGCAGTGGCCCGTGGGCTGAGGACCAGAGGTTGAGCAGAGGGCTGTCAGGGTATCAAAGCCAGTACCAAGAAGTGTTAAACAGAAGGACTAGCTAGATTCCAATCACCCCAGGGTCCCCTCCCATTCAGGGCAGCCTTAGCTGTCGCCCCATGTCAAATCAAGCTATGCCAGAAGTTCTGGGGACCAGAAGGAATTAACTGGCTACATGTCACCCCCTACGGCAGATTTTTACACTTGGATGCTCAAAGCATTTTCCTGGAGGGGTGAGACTTTTTTTTTTTTTTTAAATAGCCAAAGGACCTAAAGAGGCAGAAGTGACAGCAGAGGCCCTAGGGGATCTGAAACCAAGAATGTAACACTCCTGATCCAGCCTGGGCCTGATCCATGAGCCTCAGGCCACAGTTTATGCTGGCGCCTGAGAAGCCAGGCTACTCAGAAGGGCTGAGCTGTGGTGGCCTTGTTTCTGGGCCAGGAGCCCAGACTGACCTTGGCCTACCCATCTCATACAACTAATCAAAACCAGTCTGTGCTTTGGGTGGGTGGGTGGGTCGGGGGAGTCCAGAGATCCAAAGGAGAATTAACCAGTCAGGTAACACAAGGAGTCTAACTTGCCAAGGCCTCTGGGTCTACCTGCCTCTCCCAGGTCCACAAGATCAGAGGTTACGTGAGGAGGCAAGGCAATCCATCCTAGCACTTCCCCCAGGCTCTGATTTTGAGCCGTCACATTCACCACTACCGTGGCTGAGGCTATTGTGGGCACTTGTGACAACCACAGACTGTGCCACCACCTGGGAGGTAGGCTACCTGCCTGCCCAGAACCCTGTGGCCTGTCTTCTCCCATGTAATATGCACAGTTAGGCCACGTCTCATGATCGATGGCCTTGTCTCCTCGGCAGCCCTGGCGGTGCCATTGTTTGTCCTGCAAGATGGCTTCAAGAAGTTCCCCGTGAGCTTTTGAGTTGGCTTTCATGGCCCAGATTTAAAAATCCATTCAAAATTCCCAGTAAGAAAACGAACCTTCTTTCATCCACACGATAATCAACACAGCCTCAGGTTGAAGTGCTGCTATACCTGGTTTATTGCTCCAATATATTTCAAGGAAATAAATATTCCCAGGAATCATTTTCTAGTAGAAACCACACATAGTTTCCACTTCTCAACCTCTGGTAGCCACACCAAATACCAGCAGGTCATACCACGTCCTCTTTCTAGCTTCAGATACTCTGCTGGCCCAAACCCATGGCCAGCTGAGTCTCCAGGCATACAGAGAGCTTGCTGAAGAGTAGCTCCAGAAAGGATGGGACACCTAGGTTCACACCTGGGGCTCTGCTGAGCCGAGCCAAGCTGAGCATAAGCCTTTATTTTTTTTTTCTCCTTGTCTTTCAGTCTCAAACCTTCAGCTTCCCCTTCTTTGTCAAAGGTCAGTCTTGGAGGAGGGACAGTGGGCTGTTCTTTCTATCTTCCTTGTGTCTCCAGCCTTGACTGTTCAGGACAGCCTGGCCCCAGAAGCCTTAGTTTGTGGCGCTATCCTGCCAGGCCTCTCTGTAGCAGTACACGGCCCTGCCTTGGGATCAAGAGCCTGCTTGGCAACTGATGATGCCTTTGCTGTTGCTGTTCACTTGGCCCAGGTTTGATGCATATGTTGGCCCAGGTTCCATATGTGTTGGCTTCTGACCAGCTCAGCCCCACCTCATAGCTCTGCTGTCAAAGGCCAAACTTCAACCCACCTCAGGACCACCAGTGCCCTGACACCAGTAACCTTCACCTGTTGGACTTGGATAGTGACCAGCTCTGTCCCCAGTCCACCCACCCAGCTTCAGCCTACTCAGTCACCACTGGCCTCCAGGGGCTGTCGGCTCTCAATCACAAAGTCCCTCAGCAGGCTGGTGACTCAGAAACATGCAGCAGATAATCACTAGCTTATGGGGACATAAGGCGACAGCAGCCCTTTCCAAAGGGGGTCTGGAGGACATGGAATCTCCAACAAAGAGGAAGACAACTTGTTTGGTCATAACCACCACCTGTGGCCCCGTCGCGTACAAATGGGAGAGATACCAACAGCTGACGGAAGGAAGGAGCTAGAAGGATTTCTACAAAGAATCAACACTGGTAGCACAAAATAGCCACCGAGGTCACCACCAAAAGCCCTGCCCTGCCCCTGAAGCCCCTGGAGTCCACATGTAGAGAGGGCTGCCTGCCCCTTTCACAGGGTTGGAAGGCAAGTGTGGCCAACACAGGCTGTACTTACCATTGGAGCGGTGTATGCAGGTGTGTTGGTTGTCACTGAGAAAAAAGCCACTGTGGCACTGACACTCATAGCTGCCCATGGCATTGACACAGATCTGCTGGCAGCCACCATTGTTGTCCTGACACTCGTCCACATCTGCGAGGAGAGGGAGAAAAGGTGAGGAGAGACATCACATCTGGAGCTAGTGGGTCACACACTCAATCGGTTTCTCCATCAGTTAATGAAGGGTTTCCACAGAGGTGCCGCATGGCGCCATAGGATGGACAGACTGCATGGGAGTGCTCCATGGCACCATGCTATAATGCTATTGCCCGACCGTATCCATGGCAACAGGCTGTGGTGATGTTGTATTGGGGTATTCCATGCACCATGCTATGATGGTACTGTAGTGAGAATTTTGAAATTTTGATTTCTTTAAAAAAAAAAAACAGAAATATTACAAGAATATGTTTTTATTTTAAGCCCAGGTGTGCGGCTATGGGGCTGCCTCGCAGCAGCTGACTATGGTTTGCCTCGTGCTCTAGCAGGGGCATGTTTTTGCCAGCTGCAGATAGTTTCTGCAATTCTATGATGTTTGGAATTCAGGGGTCTTTTCAGAGGGCATATAAATGCTAGAGCCCTGATGAGAGAGTTGTTGGTTCGTTGTGGTTTGTTTAGTTGTGTGAGGAGGAGGAGGAGGGAGGGGGAGGAGGAGGAGGAGAAGAAGAAGGGGGCTGGAGAGATGGCTCAGCAGATAAAAGCATTGCCTGCTCTTCCAGAGGTCCTGAGTTCAATTCCCAGCAACCGCGTGGTGGCTCACATGGCCTGCAGGTTTAAATTCAGGCAAAAAACCTGTATCCTTAATAAATAATAAATAAATAAATGAAGAAGAAGAAGAAGAAGAAGAAGAAGAAGAAGAAGAAGAAGAAGAAGAAGAAGAAGAAGAAGAA
>OU015748.1:107816056-107827512 GCA_907169655.1 Acomys percivali
CACACACACACACACACACACACACACACACACACACACACACACACGCCACACACACAGGCACGCGCGCACACACACACGCCACACACACACACACATACACACACACACACCCCTCTCTTTCATGCATACATGCACATATATTTTGGCAATGAAATTTGCCTATTCTTTTTAACACAGACATCTTTTGCTATTGAAACCAAAGGGATGTGTGGAAGGTAGAGGCAGGCGGTGACCTGCACTGAACCGGGGACAGCTTGGCTCTGCAGTGCTATCAGCTGGGTCCTATTTTGGCTGGAGGACTGCAGACCACTTAACCACCCAGGAGACCACCGCGGCTGCCTTTGAGGCCCACAGCGTGGAGCATCATTACTCTTTGGCGAGCTCAAATGTCAGCCAAGCAGTGTGGCTGTCAGAGGAAGGAAACAGAGCTCTCAGCTCTAAAAAGCCACCGAAGGTTCCAGCTCACTTGCTGAGAGGAAAAGCGGGATCAGAGGCTGAGGTGGGAGGCCAGGGAGAGGGGGAAGGTGTTATTGGTCCTCTGAGTAGCCTTCCCCAGTCATGTTGATGGCTCCCTGCTGGCCCAGTGCTACCAGCACCTTTCCTTAGGGCACCCCAAAGTGCACACAGCTGCCAGCTCTCCTCTGTGCTCCAGCCTGTGGTTCTGCACTGGGCACTGGCTGGTCACCTGAGCAACAGGAAGCCAACATCCTGGGCACTTACTGTGGATCAAGGGGCCTCACTAGCATTGCCTCAGAATCCCGTGCGATGGGGTGCATTCCTTTCATGGGACTCTCACACTCATGGAGCTGAAGTGACCTAGGTGACCCACACAGTAGGTCAGTGTGAAAGCTGAACTTTAGAGCCCCAGGGCAAGAGCCTGCAGCCACCTTGCTAGGCTGGCCGTGCCCGCCCGCCCCCCAAAAATGCATTCAGACCAGATATGAAGAACCTGCTTGTCTCCTGAGCTTGCGTCTGGGATCAACTTAAGCAACATACTCCTTAAGACCTGTAAGACAAAAATCTATGAGCGGTGTGGATGGACGGTGACTCTGGCTCTTCTACCTCTGGCTCAACAGCACTGAGGGTGGGCACCTGTGCCTGGGTCTTAGCCCACAGCTGACCATGGCCTTGGGATGCAGCTAAGCCCTCCATCCGTTACCGCCGCTCTCCTCCTGGCTCCGAGACTGTTGGCCTTGTCAGTCCAAGCGAAATCCCTACTGCGAGACAGACAAAGCGAAGTTGGACCCTCCAAGCTGACTGCACGGGGACAGAAATGCTGCCTTGGCCTGGATGCTACTCATCTGCAGCCATCTGGCTTGGCCCAGCTCTGCACCTCACTGAAAGCTAGGAGCACAGGGCAGTTGACACGAGGCATCCACAGGCTCTCAGTGATCTGGCAGGGTGGCTGTGCTGCTGGGATGGGGCTGTTTACACTAGCAGGGAACAATGATTCGCCAACGCTGATGAATAATTTGAAACAAATGCAAGGCCATGTAAACATGTCGTTGCCTTGCTTCCAATGATAAAACCCCAAGATTAAGCAGGCAGGAAGAGAGAGCTGTCCCTCTGTACCCTTCTCCACTATGTCCAAACAGAGCCCCCACGCCCTCCCTGAGTAGGCTAGGAAGTCCTGGGGACGCCGAGTCCCAGGACAGCCCGAGGCCACACACATGACCTCTTCCGCAGATACTCTGCATCTCAAGTCTCAGACAGGATTCAGGGGAGATGGAGAATCCTCAACCGGGTGTAGGTGGGATCACAGGATGTCTGTCTATAAACCTAGGACAGGTAGGGTTCACCTGGCAGAGTCCCAAGGAAGAACAGCCCCTTGGCAGTCCCTTGGAGTTACCTGTACACTGTGACCTAGCGCCAGGTGCATCCTGCTATGAAAGGCACCTTCAGGGCCAGAAGGGAGTCCACAGGAGGCACTGGGCTCCCTGAGAGCTGCTCTGCCTTTCCCTGGGTGCATAGGCAGTGCTGAGTCTTGTTTCCCGGAAGTGCCAGGGGACTGCGGACTGTCTTCCAGGAAGAAGCCCTTCGGAGCACTGGGATACAAGCAGGCTTCTTCCTCTCTCCATGGAATCATGATTGTTCTCATTGATGGACTGGGTGTCTGGTCCTGTCCTGAGGGGAGCCCCTCCTACCTCCCCCCCCCCCCCCCCCCCGCCGCAACATGATGCCTTGTCATTGCCTAGGATGCCCTATGCTAGACCAGTCCCACCTCAGTGTTCACTGAGATCCACCCAGGAGCGCCCCCCTCCCCTGCCTCCACCCGTCCCCCCACCTCCCATCTGCTCTGACCTGGGTCGGGTCCTTATTACCTCTGGTTCTCAGAAGAGAACAGAGAAGGAAGGAAACTTTTTCAAAGCCCCAAAGAGGCAGAGTGTTCTCCTGTCAGAGAGAACAACCTAGTTGGTTCCACGGGGCAGATTTGCTTTTTTTCCCTCCTCTTTCTGCCCTTCCCCCTTCCTTCCCCCCCCCCCCTCACCATTTCCCCCCCCCCCGCCCCCCCCCCCCCCCCCCCCCCCCCCCGCGCTTTAGTGTTTTCTTCCAGTGTCCCCAGCTCTGGAGGCCTTACACCTCCATTTCTTCCCTTTACCTAGACCACAGCCCTACTGTGCCACCGCCCCTGCCATGGGTGAGGATAGGCCTTGTGTCTCCCTCACAACCTGCTGTGGGCATAGAGGCAGGCCTCGGATGGTAGAGCAGGAAGCCTCGCTGGCCGCAATATCACAACTTGTTTTGAGAAGGAGGCTAGCTGCTGCAGCTGAGAGCTGTATTGGCTCACTGGGCATCCAGAGGGACTTGCCCGGGCTCTCCATGCCAGTCTCCGGGAACCCGTTTCTTCTAGTATCAGGGCGTGCCCTACTCACATATATTTATACACAACTTTCTCCACAGATAGGTTCGGCCCAAGCCCTTGCCTTTCTGTATCCATAGACATGGACCACTGAGTGAGTATGAATGCCACTTGGGGTTTTAGACCAGGAAACCAGGATGGGAAGCTTCCTGGAGAAGGTGATGGGCTGTGAGCTAGAGGTGATTCTAGAGGGTTGGCAGGGGAGGCCATAGGGATGAGACTGTGAACGCTACAGCAGGAGGAGAGTTCTCCAAGCCCCCAAGGACAGTGACTGGCTAGGTCCCCGTGCTGGCTAAGGCAGCTGGGAAAGCTAAGCCCTGCATGGAGTGTATCCTGAGCTGGGCTCTCACTGCTCTGTGGCCGATGACTCTGCGAGGTTCTCAAAAGCCATCTTCAGCTCTGCTGGGCCCCTCAGTCCAACCAATAGAATGATTCTCTCGGAGAAGTTAGCATGGTGGCCTGACAAGCTGGCTGTCACTAACCCTTAAGGCCTCAGGAAGACTGAACCTGTGTGTAGTGAGACCCCCAAGGGGCACTCTCTAATCCAGGCTCCTGGAACAGGGTGGGCCTGGGGGGTGTCTTGCTTCTGAACACTGACACTCTACCATCTTCCTCAGGGAACCCCTGGGCGTCGAAACTAAGCTACAAAGAAGATTCTAGAAGTCTCTAGAGGAGACCCTGAACCAGGTAGGAGGGCCAAAGAACATAGAGCAAGCAGCTTATCTTGAAGGCCCAGCTTGGCGACTGATGCCAGGACGAGCTTGTACCCTCTGTGAGATAAACAGGTTCCCTCCCTTAACAGATAGTGAACCCCTGCATGGAGCATCCCCCTTCTTTGGCTAGCTGAGGTGACAGACCGCAAATGGGGAGGAGGCAGGGCCTTGAGTGGTTCCCCCCACCCTACTCCAAGGCAACCCTCAATAAGAATACTGTTTGGTAAATGTTCTTTCAGTCAAAGGCAGTGGCCAGCGGCAGGTGGGGAGTGCTGGAGCCTACGAAGGCCTGAATACCCAAGGTCACAGGAGCCCTCACTTCAGTTCAGTCTGGCGTGACCCTTACCTGCCCAAGCCCGAGAAACACTCTGCTTCCCAACATTGCTTTTTCTCTCCCTCTTACCCCAATAGTCACTGGGCTACAAACTTGTCCTCCGCTGCTAGTCCCTCTGTGTCCCCAGCTCCCTTGGCAAGGTCCATCTCAGACCTCAGTGTCCCCCCCACATGCACATTCTGACTGGCATCTCCGGGCTTCCCAGGGATGCACACTCCAAGAGTGTGGCCACCGAGGACTCCAGCTTTGACAGAACACAGCATCGACGATCGGGCCTAACAGCATCTCCTCTGGGGTCACTGCCCCGTCTGACAGTGACGTTGGAGCAGGCAGCCTTTAGCTGTGACTCCTGCCCAGCTTTGCTCTGCGGATACTATCCTCATCCTCCAGTTCCCACCGGCCCTGAGGGGTCATTTCAGGGCTGTGGCCCTACTCACTGTGGTTGTCTCCCCACAGGAAGGGTCTCTGAGGCCAGGGCATAGGCTTCTGGAGGGTGGCTGGCTGCATGAGGTCTGTGGTTTGCCCCCAAGGGCGGCTGCTTGGACCCAGGTGGGACAGGTTTTTTTTTGTTTTGTTTTTTGTTTTTTGTTTTTTTTATTAATAGTGGCCTGTTTGTTGTCTTTTGGACGAGGAAGCCAAGTTTGGAGTTATTTATAACTGAAAATTACTCCTTGATCCTGCTTCGGTTGCTTTGTGTTTCCCATGAACACTCACATTTTGACACAGAGACTCTGTGTTTCGAGTGGACCCCACCCATGTTTCTGTGGCTGCCCAGGAATTCACTGTGCGTTAGGCCTTGCACAGGCTCCGGCATCCTGTGGGCGGGAACCGAAGCTCAGGCTCCCCCACTGAGCTTTGCCACCTGGTCCTGGCAGAAGCAATATACTTGCACGAGTTCACCCCTCCCATCCCTGCCCCCCCCCCCCCCCCCCCCCCCCCCAGGGCAGCTGAGGCAGAAATGCCTCTTGGCTATCGAATGACTCTTGCAAAATTGCATTTGATGAGTTTAAGTGTAAATAAACACGAACCAGATGGATTGGATTTTTGGGTAAAATACACATGGGTCTTAGAGATCTGGGGCCTGAGTTCCAACAGAGCCAGAATGCTCCTAAACTGTCAAGATCTCTGGCTCTCGGCAGGCAGGAGGCATAAGTGGGTCATTGTAGACATGGACCTGTCTGCTTAGCACTCTGGTGGGTGTCTGAAGCCTTTTCCGTGCCCCCTGGAAGCCAGCGTCATGCAGCTTGCTGGGCGGGGCCCAAGCCTGAAGACCTATGTGTAGCTCACCTCTCTAGACCAGCAAAAAAAAAAAAACCCAAGCCGGCCCAGGAGGCTCAGGCTCTGCTGGAGCTACCTGTATCCGGGCATAGCTCCTCTACAAAAGCTGGACTTTCTAAAGCCAGCTGCTAACCCCAGCACCCCAAGGGCTCTGTGTCTCTAAGGACAAACTGGCTGCCTAACTCAGACTTTAGATTAAGACCCTATTAGAACTGCCTGTGACCCTGTGACCACTGCCTATGGGGTCTGGATCTTTTTTCCCACAGGCCAGATGGGGTAGGAGTCAGCCAGTGACTGCTCTGACCTCAGGCTGTTGAGCCATGCAAGGCCTGGGTTTCCTTCTCCACGAGGCAGGGATGGCAATAGTCTAGATATGTTGGGGGCTGAGCGGGGGGGGGGCTGTGGGGGGGTGAGGAGGGTGTGGGGGCGCAGAGGTGGTCATTAAAGAAAGTACAGAGCCAAAGCCCTCAGCACCCAATCTAGCCCACTTGGCTACCAACAAACGTGGCGGACAAAGATGCAGCGAGTGCTTTGAATCTCTGGGGACGCAGGCAGGCACGGCATGCTGGACAGCCAAGTCCTTTCCAAATTGGAAAAGTGTCAACAGGCCACACGAGAAGGGAGCGGTCAGCCTGCCTGGCCTTCTGGTCCCTGAGCGGAGGAGTTCCTGAAGCTCCATAAAGTGCCTTCCTTCTGACTTAGCTTCAGGCCACTCACCTCCCAGAACTGTTCTGGGGGGAGGGCTGGGGGGTGTGGGGGGGTGGGCAGACACCCAGCTTATGGCTGTGCTTAAAGCTGACCAGAACCAGGGGTGGAACTGTGCGTGTGGTCCTCTCCTCACAGTGTGTGGGACAGTGTTCTTCTGATCTTTTATTTCTGCAGTTGCTTTTTAGAATGGAGATGCAGTTTACACTTTTGTGTGTACCTTGGCCCTTTTTTTTTTTTTTTTTTTTAGCATACTCACTATGTTCTGTAGCCGATCATCACTACTAATTCTCGAACATGTCCTTACCGCCAAACAATAGGGACGTACCCCTGCACAGTGAATCTCAGGACCCCAGAATCACAGGTCTTCTCTGTCTCTACATAGGTACCTAGTCTTGACATTTCACATTGATGGAATCAATACCATCTATATTACATTAATTATAGTATATATTTATAAAATATAATATTTATAATAAATACCGTCCTTTCCGGTGCGGCTTCTTTTACACGGCATCATGCTTTTAAGCTTCACCACGCTGCAGTATGTATTAGAAGCTTCATTCTTTCTTTTTTTTTTTTTAATGACTGAGTAATATTTCCACACTTATATATCTGCTGCAATTTTGTTTATTCTCCAGTTAATGGACTTTAGGGTCATTTCAACTTCGATGAATTATGAATTATGCTTCAGATATTCACATATGGGCTTTGAATATAGTTGTTTTAATTCTCTTGGATATATGCTAAGGACTAGCATTGTCGGATAATATGATAAATCTCTAACTGTATTTTACATTTATTAATTTACTTCACACACCATGGAAGGTGTGGGCTGGCTTGTGAGAATTGGTCTAAGAATTGAACCCAGGTCCTCAGTCTGCGTAGCAGATGACCTATCTCACCAGCCCTGTAACTAAGCCCTCCTTTTATTTTAAATTCTGTGTGTTTGTATATGAGTATACACGTGTGTGAGTGGAGGTGCCCACAGAGTCCAGAAGACGATATTCGATCCCCTAGAGCTGGAGTTATAGCTGGATGTGGGTGTTAAGAATCAAGCTCAGGCCCTCTGAGAGAGCAGCAAATGCCTTAGCACTGGGCCATCTCTCCAGTACCCCTGTGTTTAACTTTTTGAGACATTCTCTAACAGTTTTCTGTTGGGCTACATTACTTTACATTGCTACCAGTGAAGTGTGAGGCTTCCGGGCTTGCCCCATCAGCGTAGTGAGTGCCTGTTATATTTCCTGTTTGAAGGGCCACTCTAGCGGGTGTGACCTGGTGTCTTCTGGCTCCTATTTATGCTTCCCTGGCTACTAATAGCCATGAACAGTTTTTCCGAATGCCCAGTGGCCATTTGTGTATCTTCTTTAGAGGACAGTCTATTCAACTCCTTCTGCTTTTTTTTTTTTTTTTTTTTTCCTTTTTTCTTTTTGGTAGTGGGTTGTATAAAATCTAACACAGGGTGGCTTGGTGGCTCACAGTTGGGTGATGTTGTTTGAGTTTTTTATATACCCCTGGGTACCAGGGCCTGGTCAGAGAGACAGCTGGGAATTCCCACTCTGTCCACCTTCCTTCGCCAAAGCTGGAAACCCTGAGACACGGAGGCTCCACCGAGAGCCGGGAACAGATAGGCTGGGCTCCTTTCTCCTGCTACATTCTGCTCTGACCACGCCCCACAGCAGCACCTCCAGATAATTGCTAATCTGCCCTCACTGCTCGGCACTTCCTCTACCATCCTCTCAACTTGGCCACTGGCCACTGTGGTTGCCTGCCTTTGGCTGTCAAGCAGACACACCTGACCTACCAGGGACCAGGCTGACCTAACATCACCTCCCACGGGAGAGCAGAGTCAAACACAGCCCTGCTCGGCCGTTAGCCTCTAGCTCACTGCAAAGCAGCATGGCTCATAGTCACTTGGTCCAAACACCTGGCTGTCAACCTCAATCCCACCTTCCCACCCATACGTCTGGTACCTGTGATGGCTGGACCTGCTGCAAAACCCCCCAAGCACAAGCCGACCTCCTTACCTCCCCGACGCCATCCCTCGCTCTGACCCGTATTCCTCCTGCCTTTACCCTTTACTCCCTCATCAAAAAGGCCATATTACCTGCTTCCTGAAGCCCCTCCCCTAAAGGGCCCACAAACAGGCCCCTCTTTCCCTAGTCACCAAAGGCTGTGGTGACCACTCTGGCTGCATGCCCACCAGCCTGGCCTCTGCTTGCCAATTCCATTCTGGTCATACCTACGGTGTCTGAGTTACCTGTCCAGTTTGCTATGATAAAACATCTGGTCACTAAAGCAACCTCAGGGTCAAAGGGTTTTATTTCTGCTCATGGTTCTAGGTTACAGTCTGCCACAGTGGGGGGGGGAGGGGAGGAGGAAGGGGCAGTGTAGCAGCAGAGGCTTGACAGGGCTGGTCTCATCGCATGTCTGGGTGCAGGCTCTCAGCTCACCTTCTCTTTTATGCTGTGTAGGACCCAGGCCAGGCAATGGCCCTGCTCACATTAAGGCTGGCTCTCTTCCCATATCAATTAATAGAATCAAGAAAGCCCACGTGCCAGCCTGTTCTAGGCAAGCTCTCACCAAGTCGACTCCCGGGTTAGTCTAAACTGTGTCAGGTTGACAATTAACCCTGACCCTCTTACACAGGAAGATCGGCTCTCCCAGTAATCTCTCAATACCACAGGGTGAGATGAAACTCTGCCTCAGTAGGGTACCGGCTCCATTCCAGGAAGGTCCCCAGTCAGCAGCCTGCCCACAGGCCACACGTGGATGGAGAAGCAGGGACAGGAACAGAGCTCCCTCTCCATGGGCCCCACACAGCACAGCTGTGAGTGTGACCCTGGCCGGACATCTGTGGGAGGTACTCGAGTTGTTTTTTTTTTTTAAATTTCTTTTGATGAGGATAAGAATGGAGGGTTGGGAGCAGGCGGGGGGGGGGGGGGGGAAGCCAACCAAACAAACAAGGCATGGAAACAGAACTCTGGGAGGAGAGCGGAGCTCAGGGTCTGGCAGGGCCCGAGGGAGAGGCCTGCAAGGGCCCAGATGGGAGCAATGACCTCTGTGCTGTGCCTCTTTTCTCAACAGAATCTTAGAGAGGAGCAGGCCCAGAGTCACCCTGACACGCCAACTGACATGAAGTGACACAGACCCTCAGCCAGTCCATCCTGCCAAGCACACTGGCTTGTGTTTAGCCTCACTACTGTGTTGGGGGTCTCCGGGCCTCAGTTCTTCTGGCTGCAGCACCTGGCAGGGCCAATCAAGCTCTCAGGCATATGGCAGGACAGACCTCTGTGGGGCTCAGGGCTGTCTTTCTTTTAGTATGTGTGTGTAGAGACACATGTGTGTCTAGGTGAGGATGCACGTGGGCTCAAGCGTGTGGATGCCATAGGTCAACACTAGTGTCTTTCTCAACTGTATTCTTTGAGACAGGGTCTCTCTCACTGAACCTGGAATTTGCAAGGTGGCTAGGTTTGCTGCCCTAAAAGTCCCAGGACAATGGTTCGCAAGCTTTTGTTTTTCTTTTCTTGTTTTTCTTGGTTTTTTTGTTTTTTGTTTTTGTTTTTGATTTTTCAAAACAAGGTTTCTCTGTGTAGCCTTGACTGTCCTGGACTCACTTTGTAGACCAGACTGGCCTTGAACTCACAGCAATCCACCTGCCTCTGCCTCCCAAGTGCTGGGATTAAAGGCATGTGCCACCACGACCGCCTGGTTCTCAAGCTTTCTACGGGTCTTCACGTTGTGGTGACCCCAAACCATAAAATTATTTCATTGCTGCTTTCATAACAACGGGGGTGGGGAAGGTTGGGTGACTTTCTAGTGAGGGTCAAAGGAGAACTTGGGGACAGGCTTAACATCTACTTTGCTGGGAATTTAGGCAAGAAAAATACGGCTGGCACAGCAGGCAGGACCTCTTAGGACCCCTATGTCCATTGTGGGAACCTGGCTTCCTCACTGTGGAGCCTCCATTGTGAGCCAGCTCCTGAATAGTCTATGTGGAAGGACCAACGGCTGGTCCTAAATGCTTCTGCTGTTATCTGGCCCCTGGGGGGGGGGTGGCAGCGACAAGATGGCTTACAGAATCCTGTCTTTGTGGAGGCTGCGCTTGGGAGGTGATGAAGCAGCCACACCTACTGTCCACTCTACAGATGGAGAGCGCCAGCGGGCACAGGGTGTCCCCGTCTGACATCTATTTCTAGTTGCATGTGGTCCGGATGAGGTGGGCAAGAGGGAGGGTTGCTGGGCAGGCGGATGCACGGGCTGGCTGATGGCCATCAGAAACAGCTAGGGCCCCATCCTGTTGGGTGAGGGCAGCGGTGGCTGCATCATTTGCTCAGACACAGCCAGGCCCTGCATATGTTTGGGTGACCCAAGACGCTACCCAGGGCCCAGTGATCCAAGTTTAGCAAGAGTGTTGCCAGAGGTGCGGGCTGGAGACAGGGAGGGGGGGGGTGGGGGGAGGGGGGCACTCTCATTTGTTGCCAGTGCCCCTTTTAGGTGCACAA
This sequence comes from Acomys percivali, assembly GCA_907169655.1. Classification (NCBI taxonomy): domain Eukaryota; kingdom Metazoa; phylum Chordata; class Mammalia; order Rodentia; family Muridae; genus Acomys; species Acomys percivali. Next base: position 107,826,455 of record OU015748.1, read on the forward strand.
CTCAGCGCTGGGTCTGGGCCTATGATTTGGAGGCAGAGTATTTTTAAAGAGTCTTCACAAGACACTCATTTATTGCTTATTCCCCTGGGTTCTGACTGAGCTCTCAGCACTGAGGCTGTAAATGCAACACGGGGAAGGCAAGTGTCTTGCTTGCTTGCCTGCTGCCCGCCCTCTGTCTGTGTTTACTTTGCTGTTTGTGGACTCTTCTGTTACAGAGTCTCCACTCTGGGACAGAGCAAGGCATCTTCCTCAGGCCATCAAATAGAGATCTATCCGAAGCTGAGGCTGGCGTGAAGTGGGGTGACAACAGGCTTCACTGGGGGTGGAGGGGTGGGGAGGGCAGCTCTGAATGTTCGCTTGGCTGCATGATGAAGTCTTGCCTGCTTACTGAAGAAGAGAGAAAGAAAAGGAACCTATGCCCCTCATAGCTACTGTGTTTCTCCACACAGACCATACTTGGCCTCTACAGACCATGACCGCCTCCAGAAGGCCATACCCACAAACTCTTTCCCCACAGACCACACCCACACAGGCCATACCCTGACACAAGTCATGCTGTTCCCACACAGACCCCCGTAGACACGCCTCTGCAGATGACTGATGTACCGAGACCACAGCTGCATAGAACATGCCTCTGTAAGCTATGCTTCCACAGAGACCATGCCTCCACACACATCAACATGCTACATTCCCAGTGTCCCCTCCTGGAGCCAACATCATGCCACCTTCCCACATAAAACTGAGAGCACAGAACTGGCCTCTAACTCCAACCCTGCCCAGAAAGGGAGTCAGAAGTGAAGGACCGGGACACCTGATTTCCCAGTGCATGTTCTCCATCTAGAGCAGAGAGGGGAAGGCTAGGCCCAGAGACATTGGGTAGATGGATTCTGAGTCCTTGCTGGCCTCTAGCTGGTAAGACACCTTCCCAATGGCCCTGCCCTGATGGCTGTGTGCTGGAAGCTCTGCTCCAGTGGTGGGTCTACACACCCACCACTGTCAGGCTTACATTCACACTGTCAGGTCTGCATGCTCACACCACTGTCTGGTCTGCACTCTCA
>OU015748.1:107827522-107864585 GCA_907169655.1 Acomys percivali
CGTTTCCAGTAGTAGGGACTATAGGGACCAGGCCTGAAGAGCAGGAAGGAAGTTGGTCAGGGGAGTGAAAGTCACTACATGTGCTGGAGGCCACAGTCCTGAGGCAGCTGGGGGGGTGGGGGAGAGGCTTGGGAGGCTTGGGGGGGGCAGGCTATCTCCCTGGGATGAGGCAGACGTGAAAAAGAGCTTGGCTATTGTCCCTGAGGCTAACTCACAGGCTCTGGAGGGAGAAGCAGCCCGGTGAGGCGGTCCCAGACTACTTCTGAGGCTCCAGGGACCTGGTGGGGTAGGGATGGGTTCTATGGTACCCCATACCCCCTAGTCTCCCTGCCCAGTTCAGCCAGAGCAGCATGACCCCTAGATGGTATATGAAGAAAAGGAATTCCGTTGCTGTTCACACAGCCTCATGAAGTCTGAAAACTCCACTTACTGAATCTTACATACCACATGGAAACTGAGGCTGGGAGACAGAGGGTCCCAGTATCCTCTAGGAAGGTAGCAGGCCCCAGCGCCTTGTTCTTAGCCCACTGTTCTTTCACTCCAGTGCTGGCTTGGGCTTCTAAAATAAGCTTACCCCACTTCCTGGCTGGCCCAGGAGAAGGGGTGGGGAGCCCCCCACCCCCAGCTTGAAACCATTCCACCTCCCCACACCTGCTTTCCATTTTTGCAGTGATGGGGCAATCCAGCACGCGGTTCTTTTTCTCAGGCCAAGGAATTTCTACCAAATTAACAGATGCAAACCTGCAGTGCTTGCACATGGCCTGTAATCCCTGCACTCTAGAGGGTAGAAAGAATTGAGAGGATCAGAAGAAGTTCAAGGCTGGGCCCCCATACGTAGTAAGTTCAAGTCCAGGCCGGGCTACGTGAGATCCTGTCTCAGCAGAAATGGAGGCAAATGAACAGTTGTAAAATGCTGAGAGAAGTGGTCCGCCTGTCTTGAACTCTGACAGCAAGCGCAACCCAGTATTTCCATTCTCCTCAGCGTGGGCCAAGATGAGAAGGAGGCAGGACAAGGATCTAGGGAGAAGTCGCTCTCCTTTACCTCAGGAAAACTGCTGCTCCTGCAGAGGAAGTAGAGCTAGCCCAGGCTGTTTAACGTTAGGTTTGGATGGTCAACATCTTTCCCCTAGTCAGAAACAATTTGGAGCTGCTTGAGTACGGAAACAAATAAAGAACAATGGAGGTTTCTTGGGGTTTAGGGGAGCAATGCTGGCTCCAGCTGACTTCCAAGAGGGGCTGGTGGTACTTTTCTCTCTCACACACACCCAGCATGGCACAGGGAGCTGTGATGGCCACTCCCACCCCCAGCATTTAGGCATCCCAGCAACTTCCTCCCCAAATACAACTGGGCGCTGCAAGGGTCTCCCCAGTGCCATTCTCCCCCCTCCTCTTCTACCTGTTGGTCTCTAAAGTCACTTACAACACTCGCCCTCATCTGGACACAACAGACAATGGCTAGCTCTACCTCACAAGGGCCAGGACAAGTCTGAGAAATAAGAGGATGTGACCAGGCTAAGTGTGAGAAGCCTTGATGTCATATGATCCCGCATCCCATTGTGAGGATGGAGGGTTGCCTGAACTGGAGTCTTTGAGAAGCAGTTTATCTGACAGAAGCACCTCGTAGGACAGGACATAGGGGCTCAGGTCTCTGTCACAGGTTCTTGGTACACAGCTCACAGGCCAGGCTTGCCCACTGCATCTTCACCAGCTCAAAACCAGACTATTTTTTCTGTATAAAGTTCTCTGACTTTGTATACTAGGACAGTGGTGAGTAGATGATTGACATCTATGGAGCCTTTGATAGGTGCAAGGCTCCACACTGGGTGCTTTACAAAGCTCATCTCCTTTGGTCTCAGAAATAAACATGGTCACTGGTCCCACCTTACAGAGAAGCTGAGTTAGTTGCCCGTGGTCACACAGTGGTGGACTCAGGCAGGGTGTCCAAAGCCAGGCAGGCTAAGTGTCTGTGATTCCTAAGATCAGGGAATAAATCATCCATATTGGAGTTCTCATCCAAGGGAACCACAGAAGGCAGGCACACATGTGATCCTTTTTTGAGGGGCAGGGGTTGAGACAGGATTTCTCTGTGTAGCCTTGGCTGCCCTGAAACTCACTCTGTAGACCAGGCTGGCCTCGAACTCACAGTGATTTGCCTGCCTCTGCCTCCCCCGAGTGCTAGGGTTAAAGGCATGTGCCACCATGCCCGGCTATGTGATCTTTATGAAATAAACCATTATTAACATTTCTGGTATTCAAAGCCATCTTGAAGCTAATGTCTTACACTTCCCCCTGGGTCAGACTCCAAAGACAACTGACCTTGCCTGCCATTGCTACTTGGGAGACTGGTTATTATCTCAAACAGAATGCGAACAAGCTGACTGTGTTCTGCATTCCATCCCACCCCAAACACTGGTCTGTCCCCTCCTCACCCGAGGCATCTTCACCCAAGTCACAAGGCAGAGCCACACAAACACTGAAGGCCAAAGCCCAACAGTTGGCTTTGGGCCTTGCTCTCCCTGACCTCTTAAATTGAATCCATCAGGATTTTCGGTTGCAAAATGCATTTTGAGTTCAGCCGCCACCTTCACTGCTGTCACCCTGCGTCCACTGAGTCACTAGCACCCAGCCAAGCCATTATAGGGGTCTTCCCTGCTGAAACATTCTACCCCTCATCCCTGTAACAGTCTACTTGGAACCAGGAAGGGTTTTTACTAAAATCTCAATCAAACCATGTTAGCCTCTGGTCAAAATGTCCCCCATCTTCCCAGTTACTTGGAATAAAATTCACCGTGTGGTGGTTTCAATAGGAATGGCCCCCAGCTTGAATATTTGGCCCATAGGGAGTGGCACTATTAGGAGGTGTGGCCTTGTTGGAGTAGGCGTGGCCTCGTAGGAGGAAGTGTGCCACTGTGGGGAGGGCTTTGAAGTCTCATATGCTCAAGCTATGCCCAGTGTGGCTCACAGTCTCTCCTTGCAGCCTCAGAATCAAGATGAAGAACTCTCTGCTCCATCTCCAGCATCATGTCTGCCTGCACGCTGCCATGTTTTCTGTCATAAGAATAAAGGCCTAAACCTCTGAACGGTAAGGCAGCCCCAATTAGGTATTTTCCTTTCTAAGAGTTGCCATGGTCATGGTGTCTCTTCACAGCAATACAACCCTAACTGAGACAACTCTCTTCTAGGGTCCTGAAACAATCTGTGACCAGTCCCTGTCTGCCGCCTGGACCCATCTCCTAGCGTCTCCCTCACTATGACTCTCTAAACACAGTGACCTGTCCCCAGACTCGCCAAGCTTGTCTCCCTTCTGTTGGCACAGGGTTCCCCAGAGCTCTACAAGGCACTTCCTCCTCTTCCCTGATGTCCCCTCCCACATCTGCTACCCTTAAATCAGGGCAGGCCATTAAAACCATCTTTACCGTGAGTTTGAGGGGAGTTCCCACACTGGACCTTGCACTGCAGGCACCGAGCTACCCTGCAGGGAAGGCTCACCTGACCCGAAGGAGAACCCAGACAGAAAGGCCGCCCATAAACATTTTGGCCACCACCCAGCAACCACCACTAGACTCGAGCCAGGAAGCTTCCAGATGGTTCCAGCTTCTGGCGTTTTCACGTCTGTCAGTTGAGGCTCCAGGCACTTCGGTGCAGAGACTGGCCATCTCTGACTCGGTTTTGGAACTGAGTCTGCCCCACAGGCAGAGAATGGGGGTATTTTTACGCCGCCTGGTGCGGTGTGGCTTTCATGTAGCAATGTGATCAGAACCCAGTGATCTGTTCAGGTGGAAAACCCTTTTATTCACTCAGTCAACAACTCGTGATAGGCAGCTTGTCAAAAGCAGGAGACATGTAAGAGGGCTTGAGGCACCGGCAGTGAGCAAGAGTGCAGTGTGAGAGGAGGGGCAGGCAGGGCTCTGTGTTGGGTTCCTTGTGAGATGGGGACTTTGGGAAAATGGGGCTATATCTGTCACACAGGGTGGGACAAAGTCCCAAGGGAGATGCCTGTGCAAGGGACCAAACCCTCCTGTCAGTGCAGGAAGGAAGTGCCCTCTTGCCCTTTGGCACACCACTGCCCACTGATCTGGAGGAGGCTGGGGCTGCAGAATAGACTTGGTAGCTCCGATACAACACACCAGGGACTCTCCCTGAGCCTGGTCTCCCTTCCTGGGCTGGTGTTTTTCTGGGTGCTGTGGGGCAGGGGCAGGGGCAGGGGCAGGGGCAGGGGCAGGCAACAGGCATAGGCTCTAGACTTGAATATGACAAATGCCGGGTCTGGTCTAAGCTGTGCTTCATGCTGGTCTTTTGACCCTAAGTAGGCCATTTTCCCTGGCCCTAATTTTCCTCAGTTTGAAGGGAAGGTGCTGGTAGTTTCTATCCATCTAGGTCCTAGATTCTAGGAAGGGGTCGCTGGTGGCATCTACCTGTGGGTGTTGTCGGGGACCAGTGGAAGAACATAAACGTAACACAGGGCAGCTTCATACAGAAATACACCCCTCACCTCGCCTAGGTAGGACTGAGCACAAGGTGACGCACACAGTAGGTGTTCAACACTTGTTCATTGACACAGAACCATCTGGTTAATCAATCAGTTTGTCTGCCCGATGCGACTACAAATAACTTCTCTTCAGCGAGGATCAAAGTTCTGGGGACCAGTCCAGAACTCCAGCTGGGAGCAACTTGAGAAACACATTTTTCAGTAAGTTAAGTCAAAGATGAAGGCTGAAGATGTCTGGCTATGTGAACCGATGGCTTCAGAGAAAGAGAGCCTCGCTTTGTGGAGATGGGGGAAAAATGACCGGCTGCTGGTTCTAATTTAAGATGAAAAAAAAATCTTATTCTATTAGCCTAAATATTGCTCAGCTGGCCGATCGCACTAAGTTTGGAATAATATTTTTTCAAACAGAACTGCTATTTCAAGTAATTACACAGCTAAAGGCAGCCATTTCGGGCTGAGTAAGATTTTCTCCTGGTTTTCATTCCCTCTGGTGTCATTTTCTGTTATATTTGAGAAATTCCTCAATAAAGATGTCAAATGAGAGAAGGCTTCACTCTCCAGAGCACAGACTTGGCTCCCCTCCAGGACCCTGGTCACAGACAAGACATCTCTGCAAGAAAACAGGCTCGCCAGCTCCAAAGTAGAAACAATGAACACTCAAGACGGGAAAGTGACCCGGATCCTCACTTCTCCCAGCGGACTCCAGGAGCTTTGCAACGCCCCCCACCCCGCGCCCCGTTACTCTCTAAGATGGTCAGCGATTTGCCCCCCAGCAACTTAGCTAGCCTTTCATGGCCATCCAGCCACCCTTGGGATAAAACTCTGCGCGGGAAGCTTCCACAGACAGCAGGAAGTTCTATGAGCAAGAAATGGTGTGTGTGTGTGTGTGTGTGTGTGTGTGTGTGTGTGTGTGTGTGTGTACTGCGGGCAATCAGTCAGGTCAGCAGAATTCACACTCGCTCCAGGGGGGCAGCTGGAGACAGCCTCCTCTCCAGTGCCACACTGGCATGTGGCCAAGGGGTGCCCTGTCCTGGTCATCATACTTTTAGGGGCTGCTGCTCCTGTACTTGCCAGCTTCCTTCTGGAAGACTGGGTCCACGAGGGGGGACATGATTACCTGCAACATGTTCCCTCCCCTCCCCGGTTCCAGACCATTCCTGGGCAATCGGGACCCTAACATGTCCTGTCTAAATGGCCTCAGCCTTTTGATTCTCAGAGGGACAAATGATACTTGTGTCTGAGCCACAGCAATAGGGCAGCTGCTTCGGGGTACAGCCCAGAACCCCAACAGGTTAGGGGTCCTCATATTCAGGGTGGTATCTGATGGAGGAGGGGACGGAAAGGGGGGAAAGGAACAGGCTTCACTCGTGCTTGCACCATCTGGCACAAAGTGCAAGGAGTCCCAGAATTCAGAAATCATATCCGGCCTAAAGGTCACTAGGAGGGCACTTGTGAGGGATTATAGTTATATTGGATGCAGGCCTTCCCTGTGATCCTGCCTTGAGCCTTGAAAATACGATGGTGGAGGGGGGGACAGGACAACAGTCATCAAGCTAGAGTGAAAGGAAAATGTCTTTTCTTTCTCGCCCCCCCCTTTTCTTTTTGAGACAGCGTCTCGTGTAGCCCAGGCTAGCCTGATGAACACCTGACCCCCTTGCCTTCACCTCCCAAGCACGAGGATCACAGGTGTGTTCCAGGATTCCTGGCTAGAAAATACTGCTGTCCGTGAGCTTTCCCCTAATTTGGAAGTGCTGACACTTCCTTCTTGGATGGCAACATAACCACAGTGCGGTCGGGGAGGTGTGGGGAGAAACCGTAGCCCCTGGGTCAGAGGTGGGCTGTGGGCTACCAACTTTAAAACTCTGCCAGGGTACAATGGTGACATCTGGTTCCCAAGTCTCCTCCAGATTTAGTCAGGCCACTAGTTCTGTGAGGCTAGTCTTATAGACCATTGCATAGCTGTGGCAGGAAGAGCCGAAAGAGCTGGCCCCAGGCTCTTAGGAGTCAGGAAGAGTCGGGATATCAGAGTCTGTGTTGGACTCTTGCATATCCTAGCCTTTGTTGCCCCTCAATTACAGTCTGCCTCAGTCTCCAATACATCCCAGGCATCTGCCCTCCCCATCCCCTGAGTGTGTGCGTGTGTGTGTGTGTGCGCGTGTGTGCGCGTTACATGGTGTATGTTCCTGAGAAGGCCTAAAGCCAACCTCTGGTGTCATTTCTTAAGCCTTGGCCTGGAACTCACCAAGTCAAGCTAGGCTGGGTGACCGGTAAGCGCAGGGAGCCTCTGACTTTTGTCTCCTGCTCTGGCTGGAGTTTAAGTGTAGGGTCTGGCGAGCAAACTCAGGTCCTTGTGCTCACAAAGCAAGCATCTTACCAACTGAGCCATCTCCCTGACTCCCAGGCACCTATTCTTAATATGCTTCATGGCTGTAAGGCCGAGGTTCTAAAAGTTCAGCCAAGCAGCCTGGGGTCACAGGGTCGGTCTGGGCTGGAGCTGGCTGCAACCAAGGCCTGACTCCTCTGAGTCTGGAGTTTTCTCTTGAGAAGGAAAAAGCACAAACAAAGGGAGCCTGTAGGAAAGGTCTGCCCTCGGCTGCCACAGGATCTGTGCTCAGAGTGGGAGGGGGCAGAGGGCCTTTGCCTAGGTCTTTCATATCTATCAGAGTAAAAAGAATCCAGAGTGAAAACAATGTGGTTGAAACAAAGGCCCGTACAGACTTTGCCATCAGGCTGGAGGCTGGTGGGGTGGGGGGTGCCTAGCCTAGCAGGGGTAAGGGTGGCTCTTCACAGAAAAGAATACAGAGCCCACCAGGAGGTCCAGGGTGTCACACAGACAATCTAGGGAGCACAGACCATGGGCTCTGTTCCCAGGAAGCTCTGGGGGCGTCAAAGCAGCTCGCTTAAAACATCTTCACATCCCCTGGCCACAAAGCCCATGCTGTACCATTTCTGCTGTCAGACACTTCCGCTTTCCACATCTACTGACTTCACTGAACCCTTGCCCGGACTCCTATGAGACAGGGATTACACATTCCTTGTTGTAGGAGGTAAACTGAGGCATGGAGAAAGGAAGATACTGACCAACGACTAAACAGCTCAGAACTGGAGAGCCAAGGTTTAAACGTCAAACCAGCAGCGCCCAGATCCGTCCCCTTGGCCAGAGTGACACTGCTTGCTTCCAGCAGGCTCTATCTATCCCCCAGGGACCGGGGTTGAGCTGTGCCGTCACTGACTGCTCAATTACTGAACCGTCATTTGCTGCAGACAGCTGGGGAGGCAGCTGGGTGAGGAGTGAGTGACAACAATTTGCCTGGATGTGACACTGTGAAAGCTGTGTGGTCCCTAGTCAAAGGCCCTGCCTGGCTCCGCAGTCCCAAAGCCCAGCCCCAAGTAGCTGCCTGCAGCCCTACACACATTGTGCCCAGACCTAGAAACTTCTTCCCCCTCAGAGAGCCTGCTGAGAGCTTCCTCTCTGAAGCCCTGGCAATCCCCCTGCACCCGCAGCCTCGCCCCAGCCAGGGGTAGCTTTTCACAGGCCCTTCTGGTCTTTACTAACTGTTGTCCAGACCTCTGTTTTGGCACTTCTTCGGGGTGTAATTACATGTTCACAGATCTGTTTCCCATAATGAGCTCATCTGAGCCCCCAACACGCATTAAACAAAACCAGACAGGAGCTTTCAGCCTGCATGCCACTAGGAAGAGGAGGCCTAAGCGCTTGGGGTATTGAACCCTTTTGCCTAGTGGTGACAAGCCAGCTGGCACCACGAGGGTCTGCTTGACCCTTTAAAAAAATACTTGCATGCAAGGCTAACAAATCCGGGTGATCTTTCAGCCCTTCACATCCATTTGTGGCAAGGATTCCGAAGGATCTCTTTAGGAAAACAGGGAAGAAAGTGTTTTCTGCCCAGACTCCCTCTGGATTCCGATGGCAAATGCAGAAAGATGGCTGAGCCGCTGGAGCAACGATTGCTGACTATTTAGTCTGTATGCAGTGCGGGCCCTTCGGCTTTGTATTCATTTCACCCAGCCTGGTGACATAGTGGCACACTGACCTGGTAGAGACGTAGCTCAAAGACCATGACAATACTAACAGCCGTGACAGCTTTCTTCCACTGACAAGGGACAAAGACCCTGACAGGCCTATGACCTGCTCACAGCCACACTCCTGTCAATCTGCTCACGGCCACACTCCTGTCAATCACATACATGTCCTCCTGGACCCAGTGGCTATGCTTCTGCCGCTAATGGCAGAGGTGAGCTGGGAGCTGCCTGGTCTGTTCTGAGAGCCGTGTGTGGTTCACTGGCTGCTGTCCCTTTTTAATTACCGAGTGTGTGTGTGTGTGTGTGTGTGTGTGTGTGTGTGTGTGTGTGTGTGTGTGTGTTATGTGTGCCGCAGCACATATGTGGGGGGTCAAGTTGTTCAGCTTGCAGGAGTCGGTTCTCTCCATCCACCCCATAAATCCTGAGGACTGAACTTTGTCAGGCTTGGGTGGCAGGTGCCTTTATACACTGTAGTGATTTGAATAAGAAATGCTCCCCAAAGCTGAGCGGCCCGTGGTGGTCCACGTCTTTAATTCCAGGAGGCAGAGGCAGAGGCAGGTGGAGCTCTGTGAGTTCGAGGCCAACCTGGTCTACAAAGTGACACTTCAAGTTTTCTTTCTGTCTGTTTTATGTTTGCAATTGAAGATGTGACCCCCTCAGCTTCCTGCCCCTGCCTCCATGCCTCAGTGCCCGTTGCTTGCTGCCATGCCTCCCCACTTTGATGCACTTTTATTCATCTGGAATCATAAGCCAAAGTAAACTCTGGCTTCCATAAGTTGTCTTGATTATGGTGTTTTGTTTTGTTTGCTTGTTTTTTTAGTTTCTTTGAGACAGGGTTTTTTTCTGTGTAGCCCTGGCTGTCTGGGACTCCCTTTGTAGACCAGGTTGGCCTTAAACTCACAGAACTATACCTGCCTCTGTCTCCTGAGTGCTGGGATTAAAGGTGTGCACCACTACCACCCGGCTTGGTCATGGTGTTTCATCACAGCAGCATAGTAACTAACCCACTGAGCTACCTCACTGGTCTAGGTGTCCTTAAAAGAAGAGGCAATTGAGACCCAGAAAGATACCACCAGAGGTGTGTATGAACAAAGTGCACACGCTGACATATGCAAGAAGGCAGCCATTTGCACCTGATCTTGGTCCTCCAGCCTCTAGAACAGCGAGGAAGAAAACTTCTGCCATTGGAGCTGCATGGCTTGTGGTATTTTGTTATGGCAACTTGGCAAACTACTACAAGGAGCCAGAGGAAGGTGCATCTGTGCACAGCCCCTCCCCCAACTTGTCATTCTAGGACTGAGAAACAGGAAGGCTATCCGCAGACAGCAAGGCTCAGCCTCGCCACTCACCCAGACAGTTGTGTCCATCGTGAGCCAGCATGAAGCCATCAAAGCAGGTGCACCTGTAGTTCCCAGGGATGTTGATGCAGTCATGGACACAGCCCCCGTTGTAGTAGTCATTCTCACACTCATCGATGTCTGCAAAAGCAGAGACATGAAAAAATATCAGAATAAGAACTTGGGTGTCCTCTCCCACCAACCGCAAGCCACTATGACATGACTTATCAGGGGATGCGTCCGCTTTAATCGCCAACTCAACACAACCTGGGAAGAGAGTCTCGGTAAGGGACTGTCTTCATGGGGGCTTACTTGTAGGCATAGCCTGTGGGGCACTGTCTTAAGGAGGCTAATTGATATGGGAGCATCCAGCCCACTGTGGGTGGTGCCATTCCCTAGGCCGAAGGGTCTAAGCTGGACAAGAGTGAAGAAATCAAGTGGAGCACAGACAAACAGGCAAGCAAGCACGGCACACTCATTTTTTTCATTGCTCTTGCCTGTGGGTGTGACGTGACAAGCTGCTTGAAGTGACTGCCTTGATGTCCCCACATTGATGGGCTATAGCCTGGAGCTGTATCAGGAATGACATCCCTTTTCCCCTAAGTTGATTTTTGTCCTCCCCCTTTAAGTCACAACCCCAGAATAAACTTAGAATAGGGGTTAACTCAACAAACACTCAGTAAAATTCACCTGGGGGGGTTGGAGGGGGGGGGGGCTGAAGAGTTATTTGAAAAAAACTTTTGGCTCAGCAGCAAGGCTGAGCCCCCTTGTGTGTGTGTGTGTGTGTGTGTATGTACGTGTGTGTATGTACATGTGTGTGTGTGTGTGTGTATATGTGTGTGTGTGTGGGGGGGGACTTTCAATTCCTGCCACAGTGAAGCAGGTGAGAGTCAAGCCTGGCTCTGGCTCCTTCTAAAGCCTGTCAACACTATCAACATATGGGGGTGCTTCTGCATCCACGGAAACATTCCCTCTCTTGAAGTAGGGAGACCAAGTAAAATAAACTCCGTAAGTCACTGAGAAGTGTCATCTCTGGAATGAAAGAATGTCCATCCCCCTCCCATCCCCCCTCCAACCTCCCCACCCCAAACCCAGTAGCTGCCTTCCCTATGGCCCAAGGCCTGGCCTTCGGCTGCTCTAGCTTCCTTCTTATAACAAAGACTTCTGTCTCATAAACAATGCTCAATAGCTTTAGTAAAGGTCATTCTTTATGCTGTTTTAAGTCTTTTTTTTTTCCTTCAACATTTCCCAGCAGGGGTCAAAGGGCTATCAGTTCTGGGGTTCCGGAAAAAAGAATAGGGCACGTCTAGTCTACATTCAGTGAGATGTTTCTATGCCCAAGGGGCTGGCCAGACTGTCCGCCCTTACCTCTACAGTCTGCCCAGGGACTGTGTGCTGATTACATTTCTGCCAACCTGACACAAGCTGCAGTCATCTGAGAGGAGGGAACCTCAATCAAGAAAACACCTCGATAAGATCAGACGGTAGGCAAGCCTGTAGAGCACTGATCCAGTCACTAAGCCCACTGTGGGTGGGGACATCCTTAGGCTGGCGGTCCTGGGTTCTATAAGAAAGCAGGCTGAGCAAGCCACAGGGGACAAGCCAGTAAGCAGCACCCCTCCATGGCCTCTGCATCAGCTCCTGCCTCCAGGTTCTTACCCTGTTTGACTTCTCTCAGTGATGGACTACAAATACAAAAGTGTTTCCTCCCCCAGCTTGTTTTTGGTGGTGGTGCCTCAGCATGGCAATAGTAGCCCTAACTAAGACAGGGATTCAGTGCCAGGCCACAGGCACAGGGCACTGAAGGAACCTTGCGTAGGGAGGCTAAAACTTTGCCAGAGGCCACACATCTAGAAGGGATGCAAGTGGGATTCTATGTAATGAAATATGGGGCTGGAGAGATGGCTCAGAGGTTAAGAGCACTGACTGCTCTTCCAAAGGTCCTGAGTTCAATTCCCAGCAACCACACGGTGGCTCACAACTATCTATAATGTAACCTGATGCCCTCTTCTCGCCTGCAGATGTACATGTAGACCACTGTATAAATAATAAACTTAAGAAAGAAAGAAAGAAAGAAAGAAAGAAAGAAAGAAAGAAAGAAAGAAAGATGACTCTGGAACCTCAGGGAACCCACACCCAGCCTTGACCTCTCAGGCATGGCCTCTAGGCACAGAATGGCCCTACCAGCCATGGTCTGGAGTCCTGGCATTTTGGCTAGGTCTTCGGTCACCCCACTTCCAAATACTCCCTGAGCTCAGTGCCTCCTAGTTACACTGAGCCCAGCCTTCATGGACTCCAGGATGACCTTTGTAGAGAGAGAACATGTCATAGCTGAACCGAAAGTGATTCGCAAGCCACAGAAGGAACATTTCTGAGACAGAAGAAGCATTTCCTCCCCTATCTGCCAGGAGTGGGAGTTTGAGGTGAAGTTCCAGTGGAAGCAGGAAGAGTCTGACCCCAAGCCCAGAGTCGGGCAGGGAAACCCCGGAGACCCATGCTCTCACCAGCTGGTGTGCAAGGGAGCCCCGACACAGCCATTGCTGCTTAGTATAGTATAGAAATGCGAATCTGGTGACCCAGGAGCTCACTCACCCACTCCTGATTCTTCCAGCAAGGGTTTAAGCAGAGCACGGACACCCCAAATAGCAAAAACAATGAGCAGACGCGCAAGCCCACTCTGCTACCCAGCCAGCTAGCCAGATGGAGGGAAGAACGAGGCAGGGGCTGAGACCCAAAGGTCTCAATCAAGACGCTCCCTCAGTGCCTGCGGCAGCCACCTGCGCCAGCTGGGGAGCAGAACTGAGTCAGTAATAAGGCTGAATCACCTTTAATCAGGACTCTAAATATACTAGCAGTTTAAATAACATTAAGGGAAGAGGTAAGACTTTAGGTTTACGGAAAGAGTGCAAGGAGTTCTAACTCCTGAGGGATACCCGTTGCTTTCAGGTTCTCCATGTCGCCCTGCCCGCTCAGAGCCACGCACACGTCACTCTGAACACTCTTCTAGGTCTTCGGTCTGCGCTTCTAAGGCAACGCATCCCAGCTTTAATTCACCAATCTGCACAGCTCTGGGATTCCCTGTCTCAAGCAATATGTTCTCCTTCTACATTTCAGACACCAAGAATGGCTTTTCCTTTTTACTCTGTGTATGTGTGTGTGTGTGTGTGTCTGTCTGTCTGTCTGTCTGCCTGTCTGTCTATGCATGTGTGAGTGATGATGCAGAGGACAGAGGTCAATGTTGAGTGTCTTCCTCTACTGCTCTTCACCTTATTTTTGGAGACAGGGTCCCTCAGTGAACCCAGAGCTCACTGATTTGCGCAGATAGGCTGGATCCCCAATCAGCTCCAAGGATCCACACCTGACCCTGCTCCCCCATCATTACCCTTAAGTGCTGGAGTCACAGGCACAGGGTTTTTTTGTTTGTTTTTGTTTTGCTGTTGTTTTTTGTTTTGTTTTTTTAAACCTAAGTGCGGGTTTTCTACATCTTCAATGTGGTAACAGGCTTCCTTCCACTGTCTGCTAGCATGAACATCATCTCACTTCCTCACCATCTCTCACCGAATGAGCCAGGGCCCCCCCCCCCAGAACTCCCTTCCCTCTTAGCTTCTCTCCCTCCACCTGGTGACTGGCCAGATCCCAGCAGCGTCTGATTCAAGCAGCCTGTACCACTCACAACTGCTGTTGGTCGCACGGCAGGTACCGGACTTAGAGTGGATCGGACAGAATGAGGGAAAAGATTTCTGTCTTTTTGTGGGGTGCAATAACCATTCTCACGCTGCCCCTCAACGGGCAGTAAGTCAGCCCTCCTCCTGAAACGAGAGTCCCTCCCTCCAGACCTCACTGCGGTCCTGTAGGTGACTGTTTTTTTACGGCTGATCAGACTCAAGTGTGGAGAGGTTAGAGAACTTCTTAGTCACGCAGTAGGTGACAGGACAGCGCACGTCCTTCCTCCTAAGTCACGCTATCTAGCATAGGCCAGCCATGGGCAAAATGCTCCATACCAGCATTTCATCCTCAGCACATTGCTACTGTGTCCTGAGAAAGTTGCTCAGCCTCTCAAGTGTTGTTCCTCCCTCTGCCCTTCCATCTGTTCCTCTTTCATCCACACACGTGTGCACGCCATCCACGTGTGTGTGCACACATTTCCATCTGCCCAACCAGTAGGCCGTCAGCCACACATCCATTCAGCCAAAACCCATCTTCTTCCTGCTGGCAACATGTCTATGCACTCTCTGCCACAGCCACTCACATTCCTACCCAGCCCTTCTCCCGTTTACCTGTCTATGCTAAAACATGCTCACCTTAGTATGTAAGCCGGGTGATCACCCTTCCATTCACCAGTCACCTCTGCACCTACCCATTTACCCAGGCAAACATTCACCCGTATGCAAATATCCATTCATTCATACAACCACCTATATATTTGGCCATACACTGTCCTCCAATTAATTAAGAAATGTGCATTCATACATCTGTTTGCTCATATGTCCATCTAAATGCTTACCTACCCATCCATAGATTCACTGATGCAAACACTCATCCTCCAAACAGACACACACACACACACACACACACACACACACACACACACACCCAGACACCCAGACACCCAGACACCCACATACCCCGACACACATATACCCACTCCCCGCCACACACACCCAACACCACCTACCCATTCATCCTTATGTCTAACATATGAACATTCGCCCATCTATTTATCCAAACTTCCCCTCACTAATTCACTCATCTCTTTCAAATAGCTTAGAAATAAAAAACAATATGAGTTTCAGAAATAGAGTTTTAAGACAGAGGGGGGAAAAATGAGATGGGCTGGCTGATGACACTGTTCAGTGATACGGTTGGTAACCCCAGCACAGTTACAAAAGGTGAGCCCAAACACAGCGGAGCTTCCTAGATGCCAACAGAGAAAGAAACACAATCTATTACAGGGCCGCCGTGTCCATAACTTGCAATTAAACTAGCTGTTTAGTGGTGGGGAGATCTGAGCATCCATAGGTCTCCAAACAGGGTGGCAATCCTTGTCCTGATTGAGGATAATTACCTCTATGGATCTGGCCTAATTTTAACCTATGCCTGCTGCCTGTGTCTAACGGTGAAGAGGAACATTTTTGCTACCGGGATGATGGTTTCAGCACCATTCTGTAGGACGTAATAAAGTGACTGTTGGATAGGCAGTGAAATGATTTCTGAGCCTTCTTTCACTGACTCTCCATAGGGAAGGCCATAGTAGACTCTGATGGGCTGAGTGGGGAAGGAGCTTGGGATTACAGATGCTTACACAGTAGCCAGCTTCTTATGTGTGTCCTGAGATCTACACTTGGCCATCAGGTTGGTGTGACCACTTGGCCTCCACCTTATCACTGGAGACAGGGTCTCATACGAAACCAGGAACTCACTGATTCGGCTGAAATGCTGCTGCTGGCCAGCAAGCCCCAGGGATCCTCCTGTCTCCATTTCCCAGGTGCTGGGGTTCGAGGCACACACTGCTCCTAATGGCTTTTGTGTGGGTGCTGGGGACCAGACTCAGGTCCTCGGGCTTGCATCAACTGAGCCATTCCTTTGCCTCTTTCTAGGAGTTTTAGTAGGACGTGGATCTCGTAGGAATACCAACATGTGGCGGAAAGAGACAGAGCTGGTGACGTTGTCATCTGGGAAGTGTGTGCTGGGAAGTGTGTGTTAATGAGGAGAGGCTCCAGGTCCTCCTCCCGAGACCCTCAGACAGTGGCTGTATCCAGGTTCACCCTCTCCTCCCTGCTGTAAGAGCCACAGCCTCAGGGGTCATGGGGGGGGTGATGAAAACAGGTCCTCTTGAGCCAGGTCGGTGGTGGTGCAGGCCTTTAAATCCCAGCAACCAGGAGGCAGAGGCAGGCAGAGTGCTGTGAGTTCGAGACCAGCCTAGTCTACAAAGTGAGTCCAGGACAGCCAAGGCTACACAGAGAAAGCCTGTTTCGGGGAAAGGAAAAAAGAAAAGAAAAGAGAAGAGAAGAAAAGAAAAGAAAAGAAAATAGGTCTTCTTGCTCCAAACACTCATTAAGGAGAAAAGTCACCAAGTGAAAGACCTCGTGGGCATCCTATCCCCAGCATACCGTGACTTGAGACTGAGGGGTGGTGGTGACAGTGGTAAATAGGAGGATGGACATGAACAAAGTGGGCAGGACAAAGTGAGGTCCACCAGCTCGCTGTTTATTCTGCTCTTCTTTCAGCTTAGATATTTCAAATTATTGTTTGTTTTTGCGAGACAGGGTTTCTCTGTATAACAGCCCTGGATGTTCCTGGACTTGCTTTGTTAGATCAGGCTGGCCTTGAACTCACAGAGATCTGCCTGCCTCTGTCTCCCAAGTGCTGGGATTATAGGCAGGCACCACCGTCACCTGGCTTAAAATTAATTATTAAAAAATAATTTACTACTTTCAATTTTATGTGCATTGGTGTTTTGCCTGCCTATATGTCTGTGTGAGGGCGTTGGATCCTCTGGAACTGGAGTTACAGATGGATGTGAGCCTCCAAGTGGTTGCTGGGAATTGAACCCAGGTCCTCTGGAAAAGCAGCCAGTGTTCCTAACCACTGAGCCATCTCTCCAGCCCCTAACTAAAAATTTTTAATGATTAAATGTTTATTACATTTATTTCTGTTTTGTGTGTGATAAAAATTTTAATTACTGTGTGTGTGTGTGTGTGTGTGTGTGTGTGTGTGTGTGTGTGTGTGTGCACCAGTGCGTGCGTGCACCTGGAGTTTGTGTTTTCCTTCCACCATGTGGTCTCAGGAATTGAACTCAGGCCATCAGGCTTGACAGCAGTCACCCTCATTCTGTGAGCCATCTCACCTTTCCCTTTTAGTGACAACTTAGTTCCCAGTAGAGGATAGTTTTCAACATCCAACATAACAGAACAAACAACACAGGAGCCATGCATTATGGGCTATTTCAAAGGTCCCATGGTACTACTTTTCCCATATTAGAGTGTCAGCGCGAACACCATCCCAAAGCCGTGGTCTTGTGCCAGCAGCACTGGGTGGATCCCTAAGAGGATGGATTTTTTTTTCTCCATTTAATTCAGAAGTTATTCTCACTGCTTATAAAATATATTTATTCTGTGGTACCTAGGTTCTAGAAGATTCTCTCCCAATGAATCAGACTGCATTGTCATTTTATTTTAATACTGTTTTAGGATAATTTTTTCTCTTTTCTTTTTAAACTGAGGCTGACAGGAAAACTTCAAAAGGAAGGCTTTGAAAGCAACCACACTTTCACTCTCAGAAGCCATTACTGACAAGGTCTCACTTCCCCCTGATGGGCATTTTTTTAGACATTCTTCCCGGATGGGAGACCCTAACGCTCTAACAAAGACCCCTGTCCCCGACTGGATGCTAGCTTGTCCCTCCTTTGTCTGTGGCTTTAAGAAAATCATGCCCTCTTTAGATAGACATCCATTCTGGGAGAGACGGATGGCTTAGGAAGTTGAGTCCTTATTGATGAATAAATCTTAATCCGGTTTGTTGGCTAATTACGCTCTCTCGGAAAGGTAGTTTCTCGCTGCCTCGCAGGAAGGATTAAGTCCTCTGTCTCCAGTGGTGCAGGGTTAAGCTCCAGGTCTGTAATGACTGAGTAATGAGACCAGCTCTCTAAGGACCCCTGGCATCCATGGATCAGGTTTCCCCTCTACGGAGACAATGCCAGAAGTGGGCCCAGCAGTTAATTACTGGAGAGGTCAAAGGTCATGCAAAACCAACACCAATCTATATACTTTCTCATTCCTAACTGCGTACAATGTCCTCGGCTCAGCCAGAGGGAGTGAGGGTCTCCCTACCCCACTCTGAGATCTGAGATAACCACGGGGTTACAGCTACTTTGTGACATCTTCCAGTGCCCTATGTGGCTCCTGGGCATCATTAAATACACTTCTACAGTTCTCTGTGCCTGGGGCACCTTCCCCCGCCCAGGCTCCTCATCACCCTGGCTTGGGCTTTGGTGTTTTGCTCCTTCCAAAGATTAGCCTATCTCCTTCCTCCTACACTGTGCCCCAGCTCCCCCACGTATAGACACCATCATTACTGTGACATTGGAAGCTGCTAGTCCGTGGGGACTTGTGTCTTGTTTAGCCTGAGCCTCAGAAGCTGGCAGAATGCGAGCACTGGCTCAATGCTAAACAAACAACACAAGAACCTGGCCGTTGCTTCCACTGACCAGCCCTTCTGACATGTGGGACAGCACAGGGCCGTGTGCCGGGCCCTGCACAAAGGACAACCCCAAGAGGCATGTGTCGCCCATCTTAACTTTAGGCCAAGGGAAACTAGGAATTCAAAGGCAAGCGGAGCCAGGAACTGAGCCAGGCTGCCTGACTTCAAAACTAACACTGTTCAGTCACAAAAGGCCGAATACTACGCGATCTTATCCATAAGATGTCTACTGAACAGGCCGGCCCAGAGACAGAACGCATACTAGCGGTGTCCAGGGAGTGTGCGGTGTATGTGTGTGTGTGTGTGTGGGGGGTTGCAGGTCTGGGTGTGTGGGCTGGTTGTGGGGGGTGGCAGCTAAGACATCCGGAATTTCCAAACTGATGGTGGGGATGAGCAAACCTGGGGGATTCACTAAAAGGCCCTGGCTTGCAGACGTCACATGGGTCAACTATGTGGTATGTGAACGGTAGGTCAACAAAGCAGGTTTTGAAAATAAAGAGAAAGGGCTGGGGAGACAGCACATGATTTCCCAGAACCCACATAAAACTGAAAGGCAAGAGCAGCCTCCACTGTGTCTCCGTCCTCTCCAGCACACTGTGGCACAAGCCCTGCCTGCATCACACAAACATGCAATTTTTTTTTTTTTTTTTAATTGAAGAAAAGGCAGCGTTATTGTTGCAGTTATCCACCGAACAAGCTGGCTTTTTGGCTTTTTCTGCCTGGTGCAAGGGGGACCATGAGGGTTGGTCACTTTCCTGTGTACAGCATTTTCTATTTGGCTTGTTTTGCAAAAAGTGTTTTGGGACAGGCCCCTACTGTGTAGCTCAGGCTGGCCTCCAAGTTTTGTCTTCCTCCTCCTTCCAGGGATTGGCATTTCCAGACCTGGCTCAAAGATGCTCACTTTGAACTATCCTCTACGGCACTGCTCAGCCTGGGGTCAGGGTAGGGTGCGTTCTCCCAAGATCAGAAGGCTGTCCCTACCATGCCCCACTAGGAAAATGATGGACAAGTTATAGCAGTTCTCCCTCAACAATACCCTGGTTCTTCTTTGCGACTTTCCTTCAGGCTCTGGGCTTCAAGACCTCATGAAAACACCGGTTGAGGGACCCTGAGCCATGGATATGTCTAGGGGTAGCAGTGAGGAGCTTGTGGGGCTCAAACAGCCCTGTGCCCAGGAGCTAGATGCAGTTCTCTCCTTCATCCGGCAAGACAGAAGTGGGGCTACAGACCTGGAAAGTTAAGAATCTTCCAGGGGCTTCAAACCCAGCCCTGGTATCGTCAGCAACAGGAGACCCAGCTCAAAATAAAAGAGCTGGTCCATGCCCCTTGGATTGCATAGACGTGCAACTGAGGGTCAGCAGAGGGGGTTTTGAGCACTAAGCCTTGGCTGATGGTAGTTGAGGTCGGGGACCCCCAGCTCTGCTTCCTGTCCTTGCTGCAGCCTGATGACCCTGAGTTGAACTCACCTGGGTGGAAGGGCTCCCCATCTTTCCCCCTAGATCCCTATAGGGTGTTACCCAGAAAAATAACAGAAGTAACAGAGGAGATTATCCTCATGGCAACCGGCTAAACTTTCCCTGTGGCCCGGGTAGGAAGGACCACCTCTACTTCCCTACTCACAAGGCAAGTGAGCTGCAAAGCCGGAACTTAACACAAGCGGGTTAGCTTTGGACTCAGTGCCCTTAACCTAGATGATGCCATCCCAGGGCGGTCCCATGTCTCAGAGGACCAGAACGTCACAGTATTCACTGCTCATGGTATTCACTGTGGATCAGGACACCTGCCTGCCTTCATTCTGTGCCTATGCCAAGGCCTCTTGCCCTCACCCTGCATCACAGGGAGCTGCCCACCTGGCTATAGGGAGAAAGTAACAGGACCTCAGTGAGGTCCAGGTCTGTCTGTGGGACTGGCAGTGGGAGGGACAGGTGGGTGAGCTCCACTAATAGTCAACACATTTACCTCGAGTTAGGGCAGGAAGTTCTTCTCATAGTAGGGGCCCCAAGGGGTCTGGGACCTCTATCTGTCTCTGAACTTGGCAGTCAGCATGGAGTAGTTTGGAAGACCCACAAGGCTTGAGGCCCTGATTTCCATAGATTCATTCTCAGCTCCTCAAGACAGAAGGCGTAGGTCCTCTGAGGGAAGGGTGCATTTTGGAAACTCTGGAAGGACTTGGGGGGGGGGGGCGGGGCAGGATCAACCCTGACAGCTGTTAGGAATCCAGGTCTCAAGCCTCAGGCAACCACTGTTGCCACAGTCCCATTCCTCCCAGGACTGCAGCCTGGATCCATCTGGAAGACCCAGTCGGGCAGCCTCTGGGACCCCCTGACCTTGCCCGTATACACAAGCCCCCGGCACTCTTTGTCTCAAGGCCTTTGGGGAAGGCCCATATCCATTTCAGTAGCACTCAAAGGCCAACAAGCCCACAGTTTATTTTCTTAGAAATAATGGTTTTTTTCTGGTTAGCATTCCTGTGATGGAAACACAAATATAGCCACTGTAATAAGAAGCAGCCGAGGGGAGGGGAGGGGGCGGGAGTGGGGGGGTAGGGCCTGCAGGCAGAGCTGAGAAGGGCTGCCACCTGGGGTGGGGGGTCGGGGGAAACAACCCAGGGGGGTGGGAAGTCAGGTGGAAAAAGAGCTTTAGAGGGGAAGAGGTCCGCACAAAGCCTCTGAGACCACCTTCAACACACACTAGAGCAGTGGTTCTCAGCCTCCCTTCACGCTGCCGCCCGTTAATACACTTCCTTATGTTGTAGTGACCCCCCCCCCGACCGTAAAATGATTTTCGTTGCTACTTCATAACTGTAATTTGGCTACTGTTATGAATCGTAACATCTGAGATGCAGGCCACCTGATATGTGAGCCCCTGTAGGGGTCGTGACCCACAGCTTGAGAACCAGTGCCCTAGAGTCAGGCGCACTCTGCTCAAGTGTGAGTTCCCAGGCAGGTGTTGCTGTTCCTATCAGCAAGGGAGGCAGTTTGAAGAAACCAGGGCTCGGGATGACCCATTACTTGCAGAATTTTGGGGGTCGGTGAGCCCCCTTTGAGTCCCTTCTATCCACTGGCCCTAGAGCTGGAGGCATCGGAGACCTGTTTGTGCTCCACTCTCCTAGCCTGGCTTGGATGACACCTCCTGCAAGCACATTCTCTCTCTACCTTCTACCCGTTTCTTCCCCACCACAGGCAGGGGCAGATTGCCTCACTTTCCCACCCCTACTGAGTCCTGCCTCTTTTTTGTTGTTGTTTTGTTTTTTTCAGGACAAGGCTTCTCTGTGTAGTCTCGGCTCTCCTGGACTCGCCTTGTAGGCCAGGCTGGCCTTGAATTCACAGCGATCCGACTGCCTCTGGGGTTGTAGGCGTGTGTGTGGCCACGCCCAGCTCTGCTTCTTTTTTTCTAACTCATTTTGTCTTTCCCAGCTCCCTGCTGACAGTGGGGGTCATGTCTAGGAACAGATCTGGGCCCCAGCACTAAGCCGAACAATGAGAAGACCCTGGGCCAACACTATGGACACTCCAGGCCAGATCCCACATTTTAGAGGAACCTGTCTCCAATACAAACCCTTCAAGTGCATAAGGTTTTCATTGTCCCTGCTACAGATAGTCACGGGCCTCAAAACTCCCTAAGGGACTTAAATTGCCATTGACAAGGACCAGTCACAAGCAACCCTGCCTTTGATGGTTAGGTTTGTTTGGGGTCTTTGTTGTTGTTGTTGTTGGTTTTTTTTTTTTTGTTGTTGTTCATTTGTTTTGTTTTGTTTTCCTTTTAAGATTTATTTTTATTTTATGTGTAGTGTTTTGCTTGAATGTATGTATGTGCACCACATGTGCGATTGTTGCTCACAGAGGTCAGAAGAGGGTGTTGGATCCCCCGGAACTGGAGTTACAGACGACTGTGAGCTGCCATGTGGGTGCTGAGAACCAAACCTGGGTCCTTGGCAAGAACAGCAAGAGCTCCTCACCACTGAGCCATGGGAGAGTCTAGGTCAAGTTGGCCTGTGGGCGTGTCTGTGGAGACTTGTCCCAAATGTTAACTGATGTAGGAAGTCCTAGTGCATTGTGGGCAGCACAGCACCATTCCCTGGTCTGGGGACCTGGACTGTGTAGAGAGGGTTCGCTTATCACTAACCAAGCAGGCACCATGGGTGCATTTGTCTCTCTGTATGGTTGTTCCTGCCTTAACCTCCCGACAGTGCTGGACTGTGCCCAGGAACTGTAAGAGTAAACACACCCATTCCTCCCTATGTAGCTTTTCTTTTCTTTTTTTTTTTTCAAGTTTCAATTTATTTATTTTTATTTTTAAAATCTGTTTTATTAATTTATTCATATTACATCTCAATTGTTAGCCCATCCCTTGTATCCTCCCATTCCTCCCTCTCTCCCATTTTCCCCTTACTCCCCTCCCCTATAACTGTGACTGAGGGGGACCTCCTCCCCCTGTATATGCTCATAGGGTATCTTTTCATCAGAGTCTGATGAAAATTTTGTCACAGAACTGAACCGGAATGAGAACACCATTTAATTGCTACCTGGGACTAAGTAGCTGGAAGCTTGAAGTCTCATCCAGACCCCTCTTGCCCCGCTGGTCTGCTGGATCCCAGCTTTCATCTCGGGCAGCACACACATTAGCATGCATAATTGCATGTTTTTCAGACTTAGGGGGAGGAGAACGTTCCCTTGCTAGCTTCCCACCCGCCAGCCTTTCCTGACCTCCCCTGCCCCAAGCAAAAATCTACCTGGAGTTTCAATAAAGTGTGCTATAATCAAGATGGAAATGACTTAATAAGACCTTGGCCATTATTCGTTATGAAGGCCAATTGGTTTTATGTTTTTTTTTTTCCACTTAATGATAAACTAAATGAATCGCTGGGTGTGTTATTAAGAGTTTGGTTAAAAACCCTTTAATGACATGCTCTGTAATCTACCTAACTTCAGTGATTGACAAGCACACCCTGGGGATATAAAATCCAGGAAGTGATTATTTACATCCATTACATACATGCTAATTTTGCAATCTCTGATGGTTGTCATTTTTTTTTTCTCTTTTCACACACATTCCCCAAAAGGAAAATAGTAATATATTTAATATACTGTGGCCAAAACAAAAATCTCATTTCCCCTGAGAGCTTTAATTACAGCATTTTGAAAAGGGCCTGAGTTGAAAAACCTGCAAGAGGAATAAACTGCTTGAATGAATGGTCTGAAAATTAAGTACACATAGAAAGGTGAGATGTGCACTGTGGGTTCAGACTAAACGGCCATTAGGAAGGGAGGGGGGTGCCTTGGTTATTTAAACAGGCCATTTGAGGGTGGTTTGCTCCTTATTTGAGGCCTGGTCCTGATTATAAACGAGAGCTTTTAATTAAGATTAGTAAGACCCAATTCAAGCTATAATTTGGTTCTTTTCCTTAGCAAATGTCTATGAAAACAAGGCGATTAAGGTTAAATGAGTTGAAGCATTTAAGGGGGGATGAGTTGCCCCCTCCTGGCCCCAGCCTGCCCCTCTGGCCGAATAAGCACAAACAGGCCTGGTTAATTCAGAACAGGGGGCCGGCTCGGGCATGGCTGGCCCCCATGGCCTCCAAAAGGCCTGTGCCCAAAGGGCCCCCGTGAGACCTGGGTGCGCCAGCTTGGCTAAGGGAAGAGGGACTGAGAAAACAGAGTGCGCAAAGGTCCCAGGGTAGAAAGGAGCTAGAATTTGAGAAAGTAAATAAAGGTGGTTGGGGTGAGATTCAGGAAGGGAGGATTAAAAAAAAAAAAAGCAGTAGTTCAAAATATTTGGCCAGAAACTTGGGGTGCGCCCAAGGGGAAGGGCTACCATCTATCCCAGGATGGTGTGATCTTAGAGGGTCATAGTTATAGACCTGTCCCCAGGGAACGGCTGCAGAGAAAAGGGTCCCTACGACCTCCTCTGTCAGTGCACAGCAAGGGAACCCTCTCCCCACAGCCTTCGGACGGACTGTTGAGACCCCATGGCTGATGGCTGGAGCCAGCCTCTGCCTTTACTTGGCTGGATCACCTGGCTGAAGACTGAGCTCTTTGGACTCAGTTTCCCCAGATGAACTCTGTCACTGGTCCGTGCCAGTTAGAGACTTCAGTTTCCTCACCTGCTAGTTTTCCAGGTGTGTGAGTCTCAGGGCGGCCTTTCCCAGGTGATCCCTGGGCTAGTAACTGCCTTCTGCCAACATGTTTGGACCAGCCTCAGAAGAGTGGTGTGGGACACCACAACCTAGGGCGACAGGCTCTGAGGGAGGGATGATAACAAGTGGGAATTCACCTGTTTGAGAATCAAGGAAAGCTTCCAGAAGGAGGTGACCCTGGGGATACATTCCCCTCCCCCCTCCAGCCAGGTTTCTGGGATTGGAATCAGACAGGTGACAGCGGCAGCCCTTGACGCAGGTCCAGGAGAAGCCCAGAAACATAGAACGCAGTATGGCGGGGCTTCCAGTGGGAGTATGAAGGGATCTGGAAAGGTCTAACAGCAGGAGCAATCACCTATCCAGTTCAGGGGCCTCCTGGTACCCTAAGATGTGTCTTCCAACTTTGTACACCCACAGGTTCACTTCCACCAGGACACAAGTCACAGAGAAAGCTCTTCTGCCTCATCAGAACCTTATCAGTGGCCCAAGGCAGCCCCATTTGTCCTCAGCAAGCCCCTGCCTCACAGTCACTCTGTCAGCCCACAGAAAGCCCTCTGCCAGCACTAACATCATCAGCAGGATGAGATGATAATTAAACAATAATGGACACTGCCTCGAGGTCATCCATAGCCCATCACCATTGTCACCATCAGTACCACAATCTCTCTCTCCACCAATCATAATCATCACAACCATCTCATCACCAGTAACACCATCGTCAATATCAGTCATCATCAGACTAACATCATTAATATCATCACCACCCTTGCCTTCACCATGACCATCATCACCACCCTCACTAATGTTATTTTTTTCATTACCATCACCATAACCTTCATAAAGCACTATCAGTATATTTGACATATATATATATATATACACACACATATATACATATATATATACATATATATGTTGTTATATATACATATATTATCATATCCACCATTATGAATATCACCTTCATCATCAAATCACTACGAGCAACAGCATCACCCTTGGTAGAGGGTGTATATGTAGCTCATTAGCACAGCATTTGTCATATGGCTTGCACAAGGTCCTGGGTTTGGATCTCAGCACTGCAGAAAGAAGATAAAAATAAAAACCTCCACCTCACCATCACCTGCCAGTGCTACTGCCATCACCAGGGCAGCAGCAGCTAATGCTTGTGTGTCACACCTGAAATGGCAGGCTACACTCTCATGGGTTAAATGTGCCGGCGCACTTAACCCTTACCTTCCACAAAGTGTCTTCTAGAATGGTGCTTCTTGTACAGACAGAGGTTGAGTGGCTTGCCTAGACACACAGGCTGGACGTGAGTCCCAGCATTCTGGCTCAAGATCTGTTCTTTAATGACTGCTTGGTTGAATGAGGGCCATTCAGAACATGACAGACAGCAGTGACCACAGCAGACGCGCAGCCATGGGCCCACCACACCTGGGCTCTCATCTCAATCCTGGCAAGGCCCTTCTCTCTCATGTCTCCTCCGGACCATGCAAACCAGGAAATGAACATCTGGGTGGTCTCTGAGCTCCCTGAGGCCACCCTGAATGTGGCCTGTCAGCCCCTCCAGATGTGCCTACAGCCTTCTGGGGGTAGCCATTTAGGGAATCTGATGGCCCCTGTGTTACTATTCCAGCAGGCTCTGCTGATGCCAACCAATGCCTGTGTGTGAGTCTTCAGGAAAGAGGACACCCAAGGCAAGCAGGCTGGGTCCACCCAGGCCCTCAGAACCTGGGCCAGGCCACTAATGAACGATGTCAGCCTGAAGGTTCTACCAGCTGACGGGCGGGCACATGGTACCTTGAGCATCACTTCCAAGGTGTGTGGCACTGAGGGCCTTTACCATTCATAACTCCCTTTGCAGCTATTCTGACAGCACTTGGTGGCAGGTACATGGTGAATACAGGAGCTAGGCACCAGGGTGGGTGGGCTTCACACACTGCAGTGTCTGGCCCAGTCTTCAGGATGGGTGGGGAACAGTTTGGGCTCATAGAGCCAAAGGAGACACTGAGGTTTGCTGTGCACATGTCAGAGGTAGCCTGCAACCAAGGCTCCTTGCAGAGGCCAGGCTGTTCCCTGCTTTCTTCTCACAAGACACAGGGTTAGAATGTCACCATCACAGGAAAGATCTTCCTGGCAATTCCCTACTTCCCATCATCCTCCACTCACTGTGGTCTCACAAATTGTTCATCCAAACTCGAGTCTGGGCAGGGGTTGGGGCTCAAACTAAAGATATTCCACAGGCCAGGGTTATCGCTAGGTCCTGCTCCTGGAGCTGGGAGCAGAATGACACATTTACTTTGTAAGAGAGGTGCTCCTGAGTTCCTGGGGCCACAGCCAGAGGTGTGTGTGTGTGTGTGTGTGTGTGTGTGTGTGTGTGTGTGTGTTTTTGGGGCACAGGTGGGCAAAAATCCACAGAGCCAGACTCTTGGGCTGGGACACAGCTCAGTTGTAGAGAATTGTCTAGCACACAGGGAGCCCTGGGTTTGATCCCTAACACTCCATCCAACAGGCGTGGTGATACATACACATCTGTAGTCATCTGTAATCACAGAAATAGAGGCAGCCTCCTGAGTTCAAGGCCAGCCTCTGCAGAGGAAGGGCAATTCAGAACATGGCTGCTCTGGCAAGAGATCACATCCAAAGACATTCTAGGTCTATGTGATCCATCTGGCAAGAGATCACATCCAAAGATCTTGTAGGTCTGTGTGATCTGGCTGGAATACAAACACGCCTTTAATCCAGGAGACAGAAACAAACATATTTGAGTTCAAGGCCAGCCTGGTGTAGAGCAAGTATCAGGTAAAGAAAAGCTTAGGTCCTGGTGTGGTGGCACATGCCTTTAATCCCAAACAAAGGTAAAGTTAGTTTGCAGAAGGAAGCACCCATGTTGGAAAGTGATGTCTAATTGAGTGGAAGAAAAGGTGATGAATCAGAAAAGGATACCGCCCAGCTCTCACAAGAACAGAGAGGTAAAGGGAAGCTACTTAAGAGGCAGTTTTATTGGGGCTGGAGAGATGGCTCAGCGGTTAAGAACACTGGCTGCTCTTCCAGAGGTCATGAGTTCAACTCCCAGCAACCACATGGTGGCTCACAGCCATCTATAATGTGATCTGATGCCCTCCTCTAGCCTGCAGATGTACATGTAGGCAGAGCACTGTATATGTAATAAGTAAATATATATATATATATAAAAGAGGCAGTTTTACAGAGAAAGAGGAGACCGTTTTTTAACAGGAAAATGAGAAGAAGCCAGAAGATTAGAGCAGATTGCTGAGTTGGTCTGAGGCCAAGCAGGGCAATTCCGGGCTGAGAGAGAAGCCAGATTAAATAAGCCAGCCTTTAGAAGCTGACTAAAAGCAATGGGCCAGTGATGACAGAATTCCCTGGGGCACTGGGCAGCTGCAAGGCCCCGACTCTGCACAGCCTGGTCAGAAGGGGCAGTACCTCATTCCCGTTTTCACTCAATGCTTGCCTAACGCAATCCCACGCTGACAACTGAGTGTCCAAGTGAGGATCAGAAACCTCTGGTTTTAGTCCTGTCTGCATCACTGTAAAACTTTGGAAACCCTGCACTTGATGCCTGCCTCAGTTGATTTTCATCTGTATGCTGAGGGTGGGTGGCAATGCCTGGGTCATGGGTACATGGATCAGGGAGAAAACACTGTAGACCCCAATAGCCAAACTCTGCCCAGTTCATATGTGGTCAAAATGATCATGAGGCCTTTATGAGACTGTATCTCACTTGGCTAGACTCCTGGCTCCCAGTGCCACGGAGGTTTTAGTTTTCTCTGTTGCAGAGGCATTTTCTCCTCTCTCTCTGTCTCTCTGTCTCTCTCTGTCTCTGTCTCTCTCTCTCTCTCTTTCCAGGATTTAATGATCTAGTCCAGGCTAGTCTCAAACTCACTGTGTAGCCCAAGATGTCCTAGCTTATAGATCCACTTGGTTTGAACTCTTTTTATTCTATTTTATTTTATATTTTCTAGATAGAGTTTCTCTGTGTATCTTTGGCTGTCCTGGCCTCACTTTGTAGACAAGGCTGGCCTTGAACTCACAGCAACCCACCTGCCTCTGCCTCCCAAACGCTAGGATTAAAAGCGTGTGCCACCACCACCAAGCCTATTTTCTTTCTTATTTTTGGCTTTTTTGAGACAAGGTTTCTCTGTGTAGCTCGCTTTTGTAAACCAGGCTGGCCTCGAACTCAGAGTTCTCCCTGCCTCTGCTTCCTGTGTGCTGGGATTAAAGCTATGTACTACTATGTCTGCCCTGGGGAATGGGTTGCTACTTTTGAACCCATTTATAAACCCATCACCTCAGATGCAGGGAGAAGAGGCAAGACAGATGGATGACTGGATTGACTCACACTATCTAAGCTTTAAAAAGAAGAACCAGTCTCACACCCCACTCATGGGCAGGTCCTCGGTAGAAGCTGCAGGCTACACAGGGTGGTCAGGAGGCTGAAGTTAAGGACCCAGGAGGTAAGTTACTCTGTTTTTTTTTTTTTTAAAAGAAATATATTTATTTATTTTGCATACAGTGTTGTGCCTGTATGTACACCTGTATACCAGATCTCATTATAGATGGTTGTGAACCACCATGTGGTTGCTGGGAATTGAACTCAGGACCTTTGGAAGAGCAGCCAAAGCTCTTAACTTCTGAGCCATCTCTGGGTTTTTACTGGTTCCCATACATAGACAGGACAAGACACACAAATACTCATTCAACCTTGATTTCTAACAGAAAAAAGGGGCCAATGTTTAGGTGAAAGCTGAGTACCCCCACATTTTCATCTTTCACTCTTCAGGTGAGCAGCTATGTCGACATTCCAGGAAGTCTGCAGGCCTCTGGACAGCTTAAGACTTTACAGAAGCCAGAGCTATCTGTGTCTACAGTGCTAGGCTGCAGGTTCAGCCCACTGGTATGCCACAGGGCAGGCCTCGGCCACATCCCTCCGGCCCCCCCGCTTGGTGGGGAGGGCTGAGGGAACTCACCTTCACACTGCCTCCCTTCCCCTTTGTAGCCAGGCTTGCAGAGACATTTGTAAGACTTGGGTGTGTTCTGGCAGATGGCATCTATGTGGCAGTCGTCTGTGCCCTCTGAGCATTCATCCACGTCCGCGGCTCCTGTTGGGGGAGAAGAAACTGCAGGTGAAGAAGTGTTCTAGGAAGCCATCTGAGACATGCCAGAAGTCCGGGCCCCCATCCTACCACAGGGGGAACTAATCTTGACAGTTCCGTGGCAATTTGGTCTAACAAGGGGCAATTGGTTACATCCTTGAGGCTGCTTCTCTGTGCCAGGCACACGTCACCACACATCTGGTCTTTATTTTCATAACAGTCCCACTAGGTAGGGCTATTATCCTCACACTCAAGATATGGAGATACCGAAGGCTAGGGACACCAGAAAGAAAAGCCTCTCTGTGGATCTTGGTTTCCAACCCTCCACACTCCTCATTCCAAAAGAGTCCTCTGAAGGACCTAACCCCTGGGTTGCAGATGAGGAAACTGAGGCAGAATGAGCAGGGGCCATCCCAAGAGAGGCTGCAGGTAATCAAGCAGAGAGGCCATGGGAATGGGTAATCCCCTGGTATGCAATCCAGAGTGGAGTTTCTCCACCTGCCTTTCCCTCTGCTGACCCAGGTCCCTGCCCCCAGGAAGCCAGTTCTCAGAGCTCAGCTTCTAGACCTTAGCACCATGCCATCTCAGAGGGCTCTGGTGCACCCTCCCTCCCTCCTGTCCCTAGCACAAGGATACAGAAAGCTGTAGTCATGGTTGCACGATGGAAAAGGCCCTCTGTGCGCACACCTGATCCCCCTCTCTCCTCCTGCACCCTCACTCGATAGCTCGTTCTGAGTTTACTCAGGTTAAGGTTTAGATGGGGCAGGTGTGGGGATGGGGGTGTTGAGGCCAGTGATAGATAATACTGGACCAGACTTTGACTCCATCATAGAACAAGCTTGTCTGGGGGTCACTCTCCTTCCAGCTGGCTGTGACCACCACACAGATGGACAGGCAGAAGGACTCAGGTGAGCAGACAAGGGGCTCTCAGCAGCTGCCCTGAGGACAGTCCCCCTGGGAGATTCCAAATGTCCCTATCTCTTCATCCATCTGGCCTCACCTTAGGCTTCATGGTACCCAATAATGTCCACTTTGGATTCACCCCCCCCCCCCCGGCTGGACACTGGGCTCTAGCTCTGTGCCCCACCCCACCTCAGACTCTTCTTCTTCTCTCCAAACTCCAAGGTACCACCAGCTCACCAGAGGGGAGGGGGAGGGGGGGAGAGAGAGAGGCCTTGGAAAGAAGCACAACAGACTCTTCTCCAGATACATGTGCGCGCACACACACACACACACACACACACACACACACACACACACACGTATATGCAGCACACACGCACACACACATATGCAAAACACACATACACACAAGTGTGGCATCCCAAGGCCAGCTACCTCTGCTCTACGGCTGCCCAAAGGCATTAGGCAAGAGGCAAGTGACAGGCGGCATAGTAGACCAGAGAGTACATGCCAAGGCCAAGCAGGAGGTTGTGGGGGAGGGGCTTTCTGGGGAGCTGGCCACAGAGAGACCATGACTGCAAGGGCAGGACACCAGAGAGGGTCAGATCACCTCTAAGAGAGAATCATTGTCCCACTTCCCATGGGTCAGGGCATGAGACTGAGGGACAGGACGGGTCCTGGAAGGAGTTGGGGGGGAGGGTGTCTGAGGTCCCTTCTGTCTCCCACCTAGGTAGGCAGGATGAAAACACAGAAGTTGGGAAGTGATGGGTGGGGCTGTCTGCCTTTCAAATTATAAACTTGGCCGGGAACGAGGGAGACTGACTGAGCCAGGTTGCAGATCCCTGTACAAGCCTCACATACCGGGCTGCTCCCTTCAACCCTGGTTTCCTTATTCTGAGATCAGACGCTGGGGTTCTACAGTTACCAAGGCTTCCACAGAGCAAAAAGGGGAGGCAAAGGCAGATAGGCACCGGGAGGAACGGAGAGGAAGGGAGGGAGACACACAGGACAGTCCTACAAAGGTGAAGGATCCCGAAGCTTGGAAGGAGTGCCCCTGGCTCCGTGTCTGCTGTGGGACTCTCACAAACAGACCTCACTCCTGAGGGCTAGAGTGAGAGCAACGCAGGACCCTCTGTGCACTGGAAATGTGAAGAGAGGCTCGGTGTGCCGCTCTGCCCCGGAGCCCCCTTCCCTGAAATTCAGATCACGAAGAAATACCCCCAACCTAGCAGCTCCTGGGCTCTGACCGAAGGCTGGCTTCCTCCTGTGCCTCCTGCCCCCTCTCTCTGATGTACGTCTTCGACACACCAAGTCCTGGTTTCGTGTTCCCATCCACCCCCTTTCCCTGCGTCTGTCTGTCTCTTCTCCCCCTCCGGTCTGACAGTCCATCTGTCCATCTCTTCCCAGACATCTCCATCCTTCCTCTCTCCCTCGGTCCCCTCCCTCGGCGCCGCCCCTCCGAGTCCTCCCGTCTCTCTGTCTGGTGTCCATCTGTCTCCTCCTCTCCGTCCTTTGATCTGCCTTTCTCCTTCCCGCTGTCCACTGCCTCCTCGCTCCCCTCCCTAGCCTCCTCTCCCCTCTTCCCTCCCGCGGCTGTCTTTCTCAGGGCTTCTTCCTGGACCCTTTTGTCTGTTCCCTCTGCGCCTCGGCTCCTGTCCGTCTGTCCCTACATCTCCCCGCATCCCCTCCATTTTCAGCACGTTCTTTTTGGCCATCTCCGAGTGTTTGCTTTGCGGCAGCTGCCGAGTCCTCGGCCCTGGGGGAGCACAGCTCAGGGGTCCCCGCCAGTCTCCGTAGGCATGCCGGGCCCCTCAGGCGGCCGTCGCTCTTCCTTTCTTCCTCCGGCCTCCCGCTTCCCCTCCCGGGGCCTCAACCCACCCCGCCCCCGCCGGTCCCCTGCGCCCGGGGCGCTCGCAGAAGTTTGCAAGGAGGCAGGACCCGGCGCGGGGCGGCCTCAGACGGCGCGGGGTGGCAGCCCGTAGGACCCTGTGCGCCCGCAGTCCCCCGGGTCCTCGCTCTTACCTGGGAGCCCGCTGCCCCCCACCAGCCGCCCGCGCGCTCCCAGAGCGAGCAGCACGCACAAGTGCCAGCGCACGGCCGCCGCGCCCATGCTCGCTGCGGGCCGCGCCGGGTGCGGGCGTGCGGGGCACGGGACGCACGGAGCAGTCGCTCGGCGAGCGCTCCTGTCTGCTGCGAGCTCCGCTACCGCTCGGGCTCCGGAGACACCCGGCAGGCCCGTAGGACTAGCTGACAGCCGAGCGCTCATTGGCCTGCGGTCGCGGGGGGGGCGGAGCTCCGCGGGAGGCCGACCAGTGGGCGTCGGGTGGTGTGGCTTGCGAGTGTCTGGGCCCGCCCCCTCTTTGGGGAGGGGCGGGCGGCAGGTGGGGGGTGGGAGCTGAGAGAGCTAGGGTCGCGGTGCGGGGTGTCACGCCGGCCAGGACTGATCCCAGGCCGCTCTTCCCCAGACCCGTTCTATACCCTGGGTCCCCAAGGTCCACAGTGGCTGTTCCTCTGGCGCAGCACCCCTCAGCCCCCCCTCCCACGCCCCATTCTATAGGGAGAGTTGAGGTGGAGAAAGGCCCCGAGGCACCCAGTATTGGTGAAGGCGAAGCACGCCGCCGACCCATAAGCACTTATTAAGGTCCTACTGGGTGCCAAGTGCTGCTCGGGGAGCTGCAAACTAGCCGGCATGGAAAGCTCTTGAAGATAGTTTCATAATTTACACACAAAAATCAAAGGAACTTTTCAGTGCTGCCCCGAGGACAATGGTTATAGGAGTGTTTGTCTTGGACAACCTCACGTCGCGCCAAGAGCCTTGCTTTCAGGGAATGGACTCACAACTTGGCAGGGCTCAGTAGCCTCACTGTCCCCAGGAGCTTGTTGCTTCGCCAAGCCCAGGTCCTCGGGTGACAGGCCCGGAGGGGCTGGGGGTCAAAGCATCGCGGTCACCCTGGTCCAGATCCTCCCCAGGCCTGGGGTCTACACCTGACCCCTCGGCCTTGGGGCCTGGCAGGCACTCAATGGCTGCTCTCAGCTTGGGAGGCAGGACGCTGAAAAAGTTTAGTAAACCCCAAGGCCCATCTCCTTGACAACCACCAATAAGAGCTTCTGTTTTCTCCTGCTCTCCAGACTCAAAGATTTTTCTCTTTTTGTCCACTCTGCCTGTGCAGGGTTGCGCCCAGCGGCTCCCCTCCACGCAGTCTCTCTTCCTCCCTGCCCCCAACACACACACACACACACACACACACACACACACACACACACACACACACACACACACTTCTGCAGCCACCTCCAAGACCCCAGAAGGCTAAATCCAAGTGTCTCAGCTTCTGCTGCCAGCCAGATTTCCTGTGGTCTTGTGGCACTGGGCTGGAGGTTCAAACAAGAGACCCATACCCACGTTGTGCAGAAAGGATTAGGGAGAAAGAGGTGGGGCCCTGGCCTCTATTTCATCTATCACCATCTCCTACCCTGCTACTGCATGCATTTTCTTTCCCTGGTTGCTTTTGGCCATGTAATTAATTTGGGGGATCTTGTTACCATGGTTTATGTTGTCTTCTC
This sequence comes from Acomys percivali, assembly GCA_907169655.1. NCBI lineage: Eukaryota > Metazoa > Chordata > Mammalia > Rodentia > Muridae > Acomys > Acomys percivali. The sequence continues at coordinate 107,861,312 of OU015748.1, forward strand.
TCAGCTGTACGGTTTTGAGATTTTCCCCTCCCTTCTGTGCAACCAATCTGCTTGTGAGAAGTGTTTTCAACGGGACTTTTTTGTTTTGTTTTGTTTTTGTTTGTTTTTTGAGACAGGGTTTCTCTGTGTAGCCTTGGCTGTCCTGGACTCACTTTGTAGACCAGGCTGGCCTCAAGCTCACAGCAATCTGCCTGCCTCTGCCTCCCGAGTGCTGGGATTACACACGTGTGCCCATCATGGCCCAGCCTCAAGGGGACTTCTTAACACGATGCTTTTTCAGGGGGCTCCCATCTCCACTCAGGTATCTCTAAACTCAAAAGCAGCCATGAGACTTTCCAGGTTCTAACTCTCAATAGGAAGGTGGGACGGAAGCTGGGACGGAAGCTGGGAATGGTTTGGGGTTCCCTACAGTCCACAGGGACTCCCACTAATATGCAATTTTTTGTCTGCAGTAACCGTTATCTCAGTAATCTTGAAGGTCAAGTTTGCTGATGACCTAACACCCTTCAAGTGTGCAAAGAGAAGTGGATCCCTCTAGGAGACCATGGCACCTGTGAATGTGCAGAGCCAAAGGAATTAGGGGCGGGGGTACAATGGAGGACTGTATCTCTAAGTTCTGACCAAGGAGATGGTTTATAGGGCAGAGAATGATGCTTTGTCTCTCGGAGCAGAAGCAATACTTGTATGACTGTACTAGAGCAGGTTGGGTAGATGGGGTCAGCGCTCCAATGACAGGACTAAGGATATCTCTTGGCACCCCTCCACACTGAGCTGAGAAAGTGGGGAGCCACTGGCTTGGGAAGCAGACTGGTCAACCTCAAGTCCAAGCTCTGCACGTCATTTGGAGCACCTGTGTCTTCCTCTGACATCCCTTCTAAACTAACCACAGGCAAGGCAGCCTGGCAGACAGCATATCTTCTACACCCTGAGCCCAATGTCATGCTTCCGGAAGAGCCTTTGTTCCCTTCTGCCCACACCTCTGTCCCTGCTCCATAAGCTAGGTGCAAGACCTCCTTCAGGCTCAGAAATGAAAGTCCCCACTTTCACCCCAGAGTTGTCCCTCTGCCTCCACTCAAAAATGGGATTCCAGGGGCCTCATCTGTGACCACAGTGCCTGAAGGGAGCCGAGGCAATTATTATCAAGTGAATCTGCGCATGAATGAATGAAACAGTGAATGAATGGGGGAAACAAATGGTCACAGAAACAAGCCAGAACCAGCTGTGAATGCCTATTGCGCTGCTGAGGTGACTTTGGCTGTGCCAGGTCCTTAAGAACGAAGCCAGCTGCTGTCTTTCTCCTAAACAACCCATTTTCTGTGCCCTGTGGGAATCTAGGCTGGTCAGTAGAACCTCAAATCTTGAGTGCTCCGAGTCGACGACCCTGGACTTGGGGCCCTTTGGCTCCCCCTGGTGACGGTTCACAATGGTGTTTGCCTGAAAGGAGGCAAGAGGGATTACCCAGCTGCTTTCTTCCTTCTAGAGATATCATCCGCGACCCAACCTCACCTCTTAATGGCAGGAAAGCCGTGACCTAGCCTCAGATCACAATCTCAGTGCCAGACCAGCCTGATGATGGTGTCCCTGTCGCTTACACCTCTGCAGTCCACGTTCCTCAACCTAAACAATCTCTTAGAGTTGCTGGGAGGATAAAGCGACAGGGGAACTCTCTGAGCCTCAATCTCCTCTTCACTAACAGAAGAGCAATGCGAGTGTCTTCTGGGCAGGATTGAATGAGATGCTGAGCCCAAAGCCCTCAGTAGCATGGCATGTAGAGCATTAGAGGGAATGCTCACGTTAGTGTCCTTATAATTACGTTACTCCTGCTGGTCCGAATGGTAGCAATAGCCATCGAGCTGTAAATGCTTTCTTTTGGACACTTTTAACCAGAAAGGGTTCTCTAGGTTAGCTGTGAAGGCTCTTTGGGATACAGAGTTCTCTGCAGCCATGAAATGTCAACACACAGATGACATGCCTACGCGTGGATGACCTCCAAGGCTTTTGCATGTTTTTTTTCCTAAGAAAAAGAAAATTACCTAATTCCTCCCACTGCTGTAGGTGCCCCTTTATTTTCCATGCTGGCCTTTCTGCAGTTCCCTGTGAGATCCTGGGCCATATAGCTTCTTTAGGTCCTTTTCTTTTTAAAAATATTTATTTACTTATTATGTATACAGTGCTCTGTCTGCATGTATACCTGCAGGCCAGAAAAGGGCATCTGATCACATAATAGATGGTTATGAGCTACCATGTGGTTGCTGGGAATTGAACTCAGGACCTCTGGAAGAGCAGTCAGTGCTCTTAACCTCTGAGCCATCTCTCCAGCCCATGGGTTCTTTTCTTGGGCTGGGCTGTCAGATGAGGTCTCAGTCTCTAGGCAACCGAGATCCAAACTCTGAGATGGCTCAGAGTTGTGACCCAGTGCCTTCTTTCCTCTTACCTAGTATAATGTTAGATAGCATTTTTTTTTCATCCCTCTGTACTGGATGTGGTACTGGGACATCAGTGAATCCTGCCATCTACTCCGTGACACAGAAATTGCTGCCTTCCCCACTGGACGCCTGAGAAAATGGATCTGAGGTTGCCTGTCCAGCATCACAGAGCTAGCAAATATCAGAGGCGGGATTTGAACCTGGGTCTGTACAGATTGTTCATAAAACACAGAGACCAAAGGGCAGAGAGGCACCATGCCAGCAGCTGACACTATTCACTGTAAGCTTTTGGGGTTTTCTGGTTTTGTTCCAATACTGACAAAAGTGGTTTCTAAATGGTGCCTAAATCTTAGCAATTCACAATCTACCTGCCTGACTTAGGTCTTACCCAGTTTTACCATTCTTCTATTTTCTTTCCCCGAACTGTTATAATATTTGAGCCATCCCCGCTGCTCTCAGGAGGCAGAAGAGACAGGGTGATACCCAAAGGGCTTCTCAGAGACCCCTAAGTGGAGCGGGGGTGGGAGGGTACCAGTGGCTCATTATGGCAACACTTTATGGGGTGTGGGCTGAGAGCACAGCGCCTCTGTGGTGCACTCATGCACCTGACTTGGAGCTTCAGGGTTCGTGGACAGACATAAGGACAGGAGAGCTGCAAGCACAACTTGGAGGCAGCCCAACCTGGCCTCATCTGACGTACTGAGAGCCAGACTCACTAATCCACTGGCCATTCCCACCCATTGCCGACTCAGAATAGCAGACTCCAGACTCTGCTCTGTGCTTTCTCAAAGCCTTGCCTAGACACACACACACACACACACACACACACACACACACACACACACACA
>OU015748.1:107873190-107901341 GCA_907169655.1 Acomys percivali
AAAAAAAAAAAAAAAAAAAAAAAAAAAAAAAAGAAAACAAAACCCTTGTTGGTTTAAGGGCTTTTCTTACCAGGCAGGCTGTGGAGGTTAACCCATAGCCCTTAGTCTGGTTGTCAATCTCTGCCCCCCATCCCCCACCCCTGCTAGTTTTGTCTGTAGCGCAGAGAAGCCATGCCTTTTATATATCCAGATCCATCCTATGTCCCTTAAAAAGAGTATCCTTGGCGATTTTAAAGGTCTGCTCGCTTTCCACATGAAGTTTCACTAATCTTCCTAGGGTTTGTTGGTTTTATGAATCTTGTTCAGTGTGTGTGTGGTAGGTGGGAAGACGGGATTCAAACTGATTCCCCCCCCCCAACATTTATTTATTTATCCTGGGTGGGGGGGAGGTGCATGCCACAGCTCACAAGAGGAGGTTAGAGGGCAGCTTGTGGGAACCGGTTCTCTCATTCAACCATGGCGGTCACAGAGTTTGAACTCAGGTCCTTGGCCACAAGCGTCTTTACCCACTGAGCCATCTCCTCAGCTCTTGAATTGACTTTTTTTTTTTTACTTGCAGCTCCATTCTCAGTCTTTGTCCCATGCTCACAACAGTGTCTTACTTCCCTCCATTTTTCTTTCCTGTCCAGCTGATAACCTTCTCTGCTGTTTCAAGGGAGACACCGTCACCTCTTTCAACACTCAAGAGTTCCGATGGCTCCTGTTTCCCAAAATATTTTGTGGATTTATCACCCTTCTATTTTTTTTTAAAACAGGCATGGACTCGTGCAGCCTCACAGGAGCCTTGTGAGGAAGGTGGGAGATGTCTGCTTGGGCTGGGAGAGCCAGGATGCCATGCCCCCATTAGCCTAGCTGTCAGGGGCATTGTATCCCCACAGGGGGAGAACTAAATCCCTTCCATACTGACTCTGATAACTGAAACTGACATGGAGAGGGAGATGGGGGCTGAGGTGCGTACAGTGTCTTTTAACCTCCGTCTCAGACATCTGTTCTGGGGACTGTCATCTGTGACTCTTCAGAGACGCTGCCATCCTCGCCTGTGAGTAAGATTCGGGAAGATTACAGGTGAGGGGTCAGAGAGACCCCCTTCTCCTTGAGGGGTGAAATATGTGATTGAAGATGGAGAGAGAGCCCCTGTATCCTGAGTGTGGGTCCTGCGTTGTCTGTGGCTTCAGGTGTGGGGGGACCTCTTGTAGGCCATATGTCTGGCCTCTCATTAGTGCATTCTTGAAGCATTGGCCTAGGAAGGAGGGCAGCCTTGGCAGAAGCTGATCTGAGACTGGCTTCCCTTACAGGGATGACAAACACTACCAGGCAGGTGGGTGCAGATGGTGTAAACGGGGAAATCTCACGTCCCTGTGATATGATGGGCCTTGGAGGTGCCTTTCAGGTCAAAGGCTGAGTCTCAAGGTGGGGAGAAGAGAGTAGGTCCCCCCACTGCAGGCCACATGCTGGCTTGAAGCTTAGCCTAGGAGCAAGGAAAAAAAAAGAAAAACCCTATTTTGTTCTTTGCTTTACCTTTGGCTTTTAGTTTAGTCAACCAAATGTGGGCAAGTGGCTCTGAACTTTTTGTTAAGGGACACAGCAATTGCTGGGTTTGGTGGCTCACACCTGTAGTCCCCGCACTTGGGAGGAAGAGCCAGGTGGATGGATCTCTGAATTAAAGGCTAGCCTGGTCTACACAGTGAGTTTCAGGAGAGCTAGAGTCACACAGTGAGATCCTGTCTCAATAAAATAAAATAAAATAAAATAAAATAAAATAAAATAAAACAGGAGCACTGTAGTTTCCTGTTCAACCTTTACCCAGCCCCATTACATCTGGGCCATTGCATAAGGTTGTTATTGTTTTGGTTTTAATTGTGTGCTTTAAAAATTATTTTATTTTCTATGTATGGGTATTTTGTCTGTCTACCTGTCTGTGCACTGTGTGCGTGCCTGGTGCCCAAGACCACCAGAAAAGAACATTAGATCACCTGGGACTAGAGTTACAGATGCTTGTGAGGCACCATGTGGATGGCCGGAATCAAACCTAGGTGCTTTGGAAGAGCAGACAGCTCTTCATTGCTAACAGCCATTCCTGTCTGCCTTGTTAGTTGACTTTTCATTCTGGTCTTAGTGTGGATTTTACTGGTCTTTCTCCTTAGATCTCTCCACACAGCCTCTCATTTTCCTGGATTGTGGGCATAGAGTCTAGAGCTGTCTGCCTGGCTCCCGGTGTCTCTTTGTCACTGTATATTCCTGGAAAAATCCTTCAACACTCAGGCGACAGCCATCAACATAGATTTTCTGGATGTAGCTTTTTTTGGTGTGTGTTTGTGTTGCGATAGGTCTTACTGTATAGCCCAGGCTAGCCTTGAACTCACTATAATTCTCTTGCCTCAGAGGGTCTCCCAAATCCTGGGACTATAGGCATGAGTCACCATGCCCAGCCTTGGGCTATAGCTTTAAACGAAGGGCAGGCATCAATTAAGCTGAGTCCCCTGCTGTCACTGTCAGCTCCGTTTATGGTGGGCCCTATTCCCAGCTACTACTGAAGTTGTAACACGTGGCCAAAGGTGCTGTGACCCACACCAGGGCTCTATAACCCACATCGAGAGTGCTGTCTCTATGTCCAAAGGTTCTGTAACCCATGGTTAAGGGTGTTGTACCAATGGCCAAAGACTTTGTACTATGCTCCAGAGTGCTATGACCGGGGCCAAGGGCTCCATTACCTGTGCCTTAATGAGGCTTACTCAGAGCAAGGGCAAGAGACCTCCTAGCCTCCTTTTCCTTGGGAACACAAGACAGCTCCCTAGCACCGCTCCTGTGTGTAATTTCAAAATTTCCCCAAATTGGGAACCAGCCCACACCTCGCATCAAATCTGTGAAAAAAAATGTGACCTCAAGTGGACTGTGGACACAGCATGTGAGAGATGGCCCAGGAAGACAGTGTCCCTTCATGGGCCATGTCTGGTAACTCAAGTGCGTTCTCTTCCTTTGGGATGGCACCCAAGGTCCCATGGGGGGGGTAGGGAGGCTCAGTGGTGACTGTGGTCCATCCCGGCCTGTGACTCTGACTTCCCCACTGTGTATAAGTCTAGAAAAGGTCCTAAGAGGCCTGCAGGAGAGTGGATTCAGAGATCAGCAGGCATCTGGGATCTGCGAAGAGCAAGGACTCAGCCTGGGTCTCCCAAGCCCTCATCCGTGTAAAGGAATCTTTGTTCTGGTCTTGTGTGGGTCGGTAGCCAGACTGGGTTGTGTTATAGTCACAGACACCACCCAGGGAACTATTTTCTAATGATCCTTCCTTCTGGTGCATGGCTCTCCTCTCCTGCCTGGGGATTCCCAGTTGCCTGTCCAGGGCCAACCACTGGCTGGCCTGTCCCTGAATGTGAAGGGTCTGAGATGAGCTTGTCAACGAGACTGGGAGCTGGGTGGACTCAGGACTCTCCCGGGCAATGCTCAGAAGGCGCCCCTCAACCTCTACTCCCGGCTGCAGGGCCTCTCTGCACAAGGCAGAGCTCACACTCTGGGATGTGGAGATGGGGAGTTTGAGGTTCTCAGCATACACTTGTCCTGAGGTCCCTCTGCCTCATCACCTTCTGGGTACAGACCCAGGCTGCTGCCACCAAAAGTTGGGGTTGGATTCGGGGAGCTCATGCTATGTTTCCAACTATTTCTGGATCAGGGATCAACCAACTCAGAGAGAGACAGAGACAGAGACAGAGACAGAGACAGAGACAGAGAAGGTGGAGGAGGAGGAGGAGGAGAAGGAGGAGGGAGGGAGGGAGAGAGAGTGTGTGTGCGTGTGCGTGTGTGCCTGCACATGTATAGGAAACCTGAGGTTGATGTTGAGTGTCATCTCTGATCACCGTCCGCCTTAGTTTTTGGGAATCTCTCACTGAACTTGGGGCTCATAGGTTGGCTGAGGCTGCCTGGTGTGTCTTAGGGATCTTCCTGCTTCTGCTTCCCCTGACTCAGTGCTGGGCTATAGGCTGTTGTACTGTTGTGCCTGTTTGGTTTTGGTTTTGGTTTTGGGGCCAGGGTTTCTCTGTGTAGCATTGGCTTTAAAAAAATTTTTTTTTCTGTAGACCAGGCTGGTCTTGAACTCAGAGATCCACCTGTCCCTGTCTCCTGGGTGCTGAGATCAAAGTGTGTGCTACTGTGCCTGGTACATGTCTTTTTTTTTTTTTTTTAAAGCCATAACAAAGATGTGCTAGGGATTTGGATCTAGTTTCTTGTGCTTACATGACAAGCACTTTACTGACTGAACCACCCCTCCCCAGTCTGCATATACCATTTAAAAAATGACCTTGATTCAGTCTCTTTCTCTTAAAAATTTTTTTTTTACTTAATATATATAGTACTCTATCTGCATATACACCTGCAGGCCAGAAAAGGGCATCAGATCCCAGTATAGATGGTTGTGAGCCATCATGTGGTTGCTGGGAATTGAACTCAGGACCTCCGGAAGAGCAGACAGTGCTCTTAACCACTGAGCCATCTCTCCAGCCCCAGTCTCTTTCTCAGGTTCAATGTCTTCTACACATTCATAGCTATCATTATTTTTGCCCTCACCATCACTACTGTCATCACCATCAACATGATGCCATCTCTATCACCACCACCACCTCTGACAGCACCAGCACCACCACTAATTGCCATCACCAGCATCACCATCACCACGGTCACTCTTATCAGCATCCCCACCCTCATCCTTATCACCACCGCCACCATCACCACCATCCCATCAACCATCTTTTGAGCATCAGTGCAACATACTTTGACCTCTGTTATACCGAACATCATTAGTGGCTTGCTTGGCACTGTGATTCGGTAAAGTGACATAGATAGCTTTACTCCATAGGTGAATCCATCCCTATGGGCAGACCCCTGAGGCTTGGGATTGTCAATATCATACAGGAGTGGAGGCCAGGTCAGGTGACTTGTCCAACCCCACACTACTTTGTCATGTTTCCACCTGCAGAGACCTCAGAGCCTGCTGAGCCTCCATCCTTCCCAGACTCTCAGGGCAGCGTTTGAGGCCATGTGCCCAGGGCTGGAGACCACCTTATGTTGTAGCCCACGAATTTCTTTCCCACCTCTCCTTTTCCAGTGATTTCACATCCCCGGCGGTCTTAGGTGTTTTTGTGAGTGGAAACACTCTTTCCTCAGCCTGGCAGCTCAGCTGTAGACTTTTAGACACTGTTTGGCTTGGCAGAGCTTCCACCTCCACTACTCCCCACCCCCCGCCCTGCCACTGTTGCTCTAGATTTCTTTCTGCCAGAACAGAGATCAGAAATAACTCAGCTGTGAAAAAAACTTCGAAGCTCGCGGGCAGTGCTTGAGGAAGACGAATTGCTGTTGGGTTATTTTTCCCTCTGAGTCAGAAGTGTGACGGTAGTGCGAGCTGGAAGGAGGCCTTCAAGGACCCAGGGATATTTAGGGAGCAGGACGAAGGGCTCCATTTTAGGAAAAATGAGGGCTGAGGTGTTGGCGCCCACCAGACAATCCAGCTTCCTCTCTGCCCGGCCTTCCGATTCCAGCCTCACATATCCACCCGCCCCAAGTGTGGTTGGTGTGAGACAGACTTACATTGTTCCATTTCAGTGGTACAGCGCTGAAGTTTTTTAAAGTACAGCTTCACTTCATGTCGTGTTTTGTTGTGCTGTGGCTAGAACCCTGTCCCTCCCATGTGTGAGGCAAGAGCTCTGCCACTGACACACACACACACACACACACACACACACACACACACAGACATAGTCACATACAGACACATACACACACAGACATAGTCACACACAGACACAGAGACACACACCCACAGACACACACACACACATAAACATAGTCACACACAGACACACACACACAGACACAAACACACATAGACATAGTCACACACAGACACAGAGACATACACCCACAGATACACACCCACAGACACACACACATAGACATAGTCACACACAGGCACAGACACACACACACACACACACACACACACACACACACACACACACACACAGTCTTGCTAAGCTTGTGCTAAGTGTTCCTGCCTCAGCCTCTAAGTGGCTGGGGTTACAGCTTATACCACTAAGTAAGAAAAAAAATCCCTCTCTTTTTATTTATATATTTTAGGTGTATGGGTGCTTTCTTTCCATGTACATCTCTACACCAGAAGAGGGCCTCAGATCCCATTATAGACTGTTGTACAGTGAATTGAACTTAGGACCTCTAGAAGGGCAGCAGTGTCCTTAACCTTTGAGCCATTCTCCATCCCCCTTTCTCTTTTCTTCCCTCCCCCCTTCCCTCCCCCTTTCCCTCCCTCCCTTCCTGTATGTCTGTCTTTTCTTAAACAGGTCCATTGGTAAACGTCCTGTGATTCTGTGATTATATTCCAGCTGGATATGGTCCTCAGCACCGAGGAGAAACCATGACTGGATGTCAGCAAAGGGCACATGGTCATATGCAAATGTCATCCTCTCCGCAGCAGCTGGGGGGGGGCGCGGGACACTGGAGGCAGTGGATGCACCCTCAGTTTTCTGATGTGGGTTGGGCTTGAAACTCCAACTGGCTCCAATCATCATTTCCTCTTCAGTCTCCTCTCTGCCCTTTTCAGGCACCGTTACAGCCACGCTGGGGTGAGAACTCTGAGATCTCCTATCTCCCGGCTCTGGAAAGTTCATACAAAGGGAGATACAGCCTCATGGTCAACAGCCACAGATACAGCATGCTGCTGGCCCAGTGAAGGGGAAGGGTAGGCTAAAAGTCAGCAAAAGCTTTGCCAGTTTCTCAGGGATGCCAGCTTTCTCTGGCATGCTGCCAGGTTAGTGCCCTTTGTCCACTCCCACCCCCACCCCCCATTATAACTAAAAATGCCAGGTAAGGTGTAGCTCCCCTGACCCTACTGTTGACTTGATGTAAGATTCAGAGAACTCTGGCAGGATAGGTCAGAGGCTGCTGTTTCTGGAGCTGCTTGAGAGGAGAGAGAGCTGGAGGGAGAGCCCTGACTCCCACAGGGGGCAGTTAAGAGGAGATGCGTAGAAAGCACTGTGCACTGTGCCAGTCCCTCAGAGGCCACTGTCCAGTGCTGGGAGAATGAGAAATAAACCTCACCTCACAGGAGGGCAGAGGATAGGAATCTGCTTGCCCTGTCCTTGACATGGGGGGATCGGGAAATACCCCCTACCCCCTCTTGCTTGCTGCCACTTGACTTTAGTTTGAATCCATAGCTCCACCATCCCTGCCTTTTTACCCGCAGGGGCCTAATATGGAGGCGGCGGCGCAGGTGTCCTCAACACAGGAGTCGATAGATGCAGAGAATGCAGTACGGATGGATACAGATGGGAATTTTGTATCCAGCCAGGAAGAAAAGTTATGTCACTTGCAAGAAAGTGGACAGAACTGGAGAGAGTCCTCTTAGGAGACTTAGAAAGCCAAATGCAGCATTTCTCTCATTCGTGGATTTTAGATTTTATAGAGACATAATCCCCCCCACACACTGTCAGCACGTTCTCAAGGTGGGAAAATGACACCCGCAAGTCACAGTAGAATAGAAAGGAAGAGGCAGGGCAAACGGGCTGCAGTAGGAACAAGTCCTCAGAGCCACCAGGTCTGACAATCACACGGCGGAGACTATAAGCGAATGAAACAATAAACATTTTTATGTTATTTTCAAGAAGGAAAGAGAAACCTACAAGAACCTACCAGGGACTAAGAGACTGCGCACAACAGTCAGCTTTGACAAAAGAACCAGCAGGGAAGCCACAGAGCTCGGCCTCGGAGAGGCAAAGGACAGATTGACAACATAGAGGAAGCCTGGCAACAGACTGGAGGAGCTATCTGGAAGAGTGGAGTGGGCGGGGCCTGAGGAACCTCTGCTTAGAGCTCTGGAAAACAATGACAGGCATGGTTTCAGCCAGCGTAGTAGTGCCGATGGGATGGGTGATTTCAAGCCCCAGATCCAAGAGGTCAGTGAACCCTCGGGTTAGTAAAAGGAAATTCACAGCAGGAAGAGACCTGGTTAAACACACCAGAGAAAAGTGATTCTCCCTAAATAAGGATGGCATTTCCAGCTGGCGTTTACCTTAATCAACAGAAAGCAGAACACATGGGCATTTTATATGTAGGGATGGGGTAGGAGAGGGTCTCCCTTTGTAGCCTCAGCTGGCTTGAAAGCCGTGAGCCTCCTGCTTCAGGCTCCCCTGTGCTGCTTGTACCTTCAGCGTGCTGAGCTGAGAAGGTCTTGCTTGACGGTGGCCTCAGCGTGGAACTCTACTGTATTTCCCCAGAAGGAAGATGAGATGCAGACAAAAGCATGCTGTCAAGGGCTGGGGGTGGGGCTGGGGTGGGGTGGGGCTCGGTGGATGAGTGCAAGCCTTGCAGGCTTGAGGATTCTGGAACTCAGGTAAAAAATGTCAGTTGCGATGGCACGTGTGTGCCTGTAATCCCAGTACTCAGGAGGCTGAGACAGGCAGATCCCCAGAGTTTAGGAACCAGCCAGGCAGTCAGGTAGTCAGGCACCCAGCCAACCCCACCTCCCTGGTGAGCCCCAGGCCCCAGTCTCTCAAGAATCTATCTTAAAAAGCAAGAGGGATGAGATCTGAGGAGTGACTACCAGAGGTTGACCTCTGGCTTCTACATGCAGGCACCCACCCCATGTGCATGGGCATGTGCACGTGCAAGGGCACGCGCACACACACACACACACACACACACACACACACACACACACACACCAACCTAGGAGATGTCTGGCCCCAGAATAGCCTCACCAAATGAAGCCTTCCCTCCATGCAGTGTGCTTGAGGCAGAATCAAAAATTATTCCGGAGAAAAGGCCAGCTATATAAAAAGGAGCAATGGGCACAGACATTGGCAAATATTTGGGGAGGAAATACATAAATATGGGCTGCACGACTGCACAATAATGACTCCTAATTTACGGTGGAGAGAGACAGGCCAGCACTAAAATACTGGATGCTACCATATAATTTGGAAGAAGATGCTCAAAATTAAAGCTTTCAAATGCTTTCTGTTATTGAGGAGGAGGGCAAACACACTGGCCGAGTTTAGATGATGTTAGGCGCTGTGCTAAAATTCTCACAGCAAACACTAAAAATTAGCCACGGGCTGTGAGATGGCTGAGATGGCAGAGGCTTCTGCTGCCAAGCCTGCATAGGTGACACCAGACCCCAGAGACTACAGTGGAAGGACAGCCCATTCTGCACGTTGTCCTTTGAACCTCACATAGCCACCGTGGCTCATGCGTGCTCACTTTTGAGTTTACACTAATAAAACAGAAGAAAGAAGAAAGGAGTCTAGAGAGTAATCTAAGCAAACTCTCAAAGTACAGCTAAAAGGACCAAACTCTTGTTTAAAAAGATGATTATTAGGTTGAAATTTTAAAACATCCAGAGTATGGCCGGGTATGGTGTCACACGCCTTTAATTCCAGCACTTGGGAGGCAGAGGCAGACGAATCACTGTGAGTTCGAGGCCAGCCTAGTCTACAAAGTGAGTCCAGGACAGCCAAGGCTACACAGAGAAACCCTGTCTTAAAAAACAAAAACAAAAACAAAAACAAAACAAACAAAAATCACCCCCCTCAAAAAAAAAAACCCACAAAACCCAAAAACATCCAGAGTACAAAGACCTAGGTTTGGTAACAGGAGCATCTAACCTCAGCTACCCAGGAGGCTGAGACAGGAGGACTGTGAATTTGGGGCCAGCCTGGGCTACAGAGTGAGTTCCAGGATAGCCAGGGATACACAGAAAAACCTTGACTTGAGAACAAACAACAACAACAAAGGAAAGTCTTAGTGTGGCAGAGCACACTGTTGTCCTAGAAGTGGTGACTTGGACACAGTTCAGATCGCTGGGGCTCACTGGCCAGCCAGCCTCGACTGCTTGGCAAGCTCCAGGCCCATGAGAGGCACTATCTCAAAAATAAGATGTTTGGTACCTAGAAATGACCCCTGAAATTATCCTGTGATATGTACAGACATGTACATACACACACACACACACACACACACACACACACACACACACACAGAGACAGAGACAAGAAAGACAAGAGGAATGACACTTGAAATTATCCTGTGACATGTATTCACATGTATACACACACACACACACACACACACACACACACACAGAGAGACAGAGACAGAGACAGAGAGAGGGAAAGGAAGGGGAAAGAAAGGAGAAAGACACAAGAAAGAAGACAAATTATAACAAACAAATGCCAACTGAAAGAAAGCACACAATATATGGTGAGGAAAGGCCCAGGGCTTGCACAGTGGCAGAGTACCTGGCTTTCACACACAGGCACTGGGTCTTATCATCAGCATCAAAAAACAATGTGTGTATGTGTATGTGTGTGTGTGTGTGTGTGTGTGTGCATGCATGTGTCCATGCGTATGTGTGAGTTGGTGTATGTATTCACATGTACATACACACACATGTGTTTGTGTGTTCACATGTGTGTACATTCATGTGCATGTGTGTTAAAGATTGACTTTAAAGAAGAAAGTATTATTCTGGGTGAGATAGTGGCCGGGGAACAATAGAAGGATCAGTTCTCCAGGGAATTGTAACTACTCTCAATTTATGTACATGTTTCACAGTACTGGTAAGGAAGGTTCTAGAACCCCTGGAATACATCACAAATTTCGGCTGCTCAAGCACCTTGGATGAGGAGGTATAGCTTGTGTGTAACCTGTGCACATCTTCCTGTAGAATTCAAACGGTCTCTCAATGGCTTCCCATCCCTAATACCATGTGAGGTCAGTATCAGTAGCTCTCATGCTACATAGTTTGAGGGTGATGAGCAGAGATGTCTGCACATATTTGGTGCAGATGAATTGTCTTCCATTTGTGGTTATTTGGATCTGTGGACATGGCAGCTGTGGACACGGAGAGCTAGTGGTATAGCTGTTGTAGCTGCACATTCATGAAGGAAAAAGGAAAAAGAACACGTGTCCACCTTCACAGTGGCAAACTTTTGGTTTATCTCAGTGATGGTGGGGAAGATGTAAGGAACACAGATACAGGTTCAACATGATGAGCATGCCATGTCTGGAGTCATCTCTTGGGTTGGGGACATCCTTCCAAAGTATTCATGGGATATGTGGGAAATAGGCCAGGTCATGAAGCCAGCCTTCTAAAAATCAGGGCTGCAGTCAGCTCACCTGGATCGTGGTAGCCTGACTTTAAGACCCACACTGGGTGCAAGAGTATCTTTATCTTCTTAGTGTGTGCGCGTGTGGAGGCCAGTGGTGAGTCTTGAGTATTGTTCCTCAGGGGCCACCCATGTTTTTTCTTCTTCAAGACTGGGTTACTGGAGTTCACTGCCTAGGCCAGGCTGGCTGGCGAGTCCCAGCAACCCTCCTGTCTCTGCCTCCCCAGAGCTGGAATTACAAGCATGTGTCAGTCACCCTGCCCAGCTTTTTACATAGGTCCTAGGGCAAGCACATCATCAGATGAGCCCTCTCCCCAGTGCTTAGGTACAAACACTTTATTAGAGACCACTCCTGGGTCAGGTGCAATGAAGAGCGGAGGTTACAAAGCCTTAGCCAGGACCCCCGGGGAACGCTAGAGCTGGAGGGTCCCCTAGGGCTGCCTGGGTGGGTGCGAGGCCAGGGCTTTGCATTGCTGCTGAAATGCAGTCTCAGGTAGGTGTCCACTGAGGGAAGCCTGATCTTGGTTGGGAAATCACCAAAGACAGCTGACAGTGAGCCTGTCTCCCAGCAGCTGAGGAGGAAGCCAAAAGGAAGTGGGTTGGTTACCCATACAGCATCCATCCCAAAATGTGAATGAAATTCAAGTTCCCAGATTTCTACTCTGGAGTGAAGAGACATGGCCAATCTGCCTCTGTTCACCACACAAAGTTGCCATAAGCTTACTGACAAGACAGAGGCAGAGCATAAGGCACTTTCATGTTCACATAGATTTTAAAAATTCTAATTTATTCACTCAGTGAATTCAGCAAGAATAATAAAGATGGTGTATTGTGGCTTAATTGTGTTCACTTGATACATTAAGGTCAGTTTGAAATCATAAGGGTAATTAGTATGATTAGCCACATGAATGGTCTAGAAACATACTGTCAACAGATGGAAAATTATTCAATGAAAATTTTCAGTCAGCCAGGTGAGGTGGTGTACACTGGTAAACTCAGCACTTGGGTGGCTAAGGCATGAGGATGGCCAGCTAGAGGCCAGCCTGGGCTGTGAGGCCAGCCTGGGCTACATACTGAGAATTTGTTTCATAAAACAGCAAGAAGGCTGGAGGAATGGCTCAGAAGTTAAAAGTGTCTATTGCTCATGCAGAGGACTCTAGGGGTTCCCATCACTGATGTTGTGGGGTTCCCAGCACTGGTGTTGTGGGGTTCCCAGCCCTGATGTTGTTCACAGATACCTTTAAGTCTAGCTTTGGGGCATCTAATGGTTTCTTCTGCTCTCTCTCTCTCTCTCTCTCTCTCTCTCTCTCTCTCTCTCTCTCTCTCTCTCTCTCTGTCTCTCTCTGTCTCTGTCTCTCTCAAAAATCCAGCAAGGTGACATTCCTTCATTATAAAAATGATTTATCCATTGAAAATATCTCTAACTTGATAAAAAATGTATGTAAACATACATGTAGATGCCATCAAACACCCCAGCATAGTATTGGGAATGTTATATTAAGAGAAGAAGCTGGAGAGAGGAAAAGAGAGGGAGGGAGGGAGGGAGGGAGGGAGGGAGAGAGAGAGAGAGAGAGAGAGAGAGAGAGAGAGAGAGAGAGAGAGAGAGAGAGAGAGAGCTGACTGATTAAATTACTTCTAGGAAACTATTTTCAACCTGTGGTTTGGCCCTGGTTAGCATAGTATTACTGGAAAAATAAACCAACAGCCTCATGTTCTAATTAATGCTATCATCAGATGCTATGACTATGTAAACAGAAAATACAAAAGAATCAAACTATAGGGCCTGGAGAGATGGCTCAACAGTTAAGAGCACTGACAACTCTTCCAAAGGACCTGGGTTCAATTCCCAGCACCCACATGGCAGCTCACAATTGTCTGTAACTCCAAGATCTGATACTCACAGACATACATGCAGGCAAAACACCAATGCACAAAACAAAACAAAACAAAACAAACAAACAAAAAGAGGGACTGGAGAAATGGCTCAGAGCTTAAGAGCACTGGCTTCTCTTCCAGAGGTTCTGAGTTCAATTCCCGGCAACCACATGGTGGCTCGCAGCCATCTATAATGTGATCTGATGCCCTCTTCTGGTGTGCAGGTGTACATTCAGGCAGAGTACTGTATACAAAATAAAAAAACAAATCTTAAAAAAAAAATCAAACTATAAATCATTAGGAGAGTCTGGTTAATTTGTTTAACAGAAATGCAAAAAAGCAATTTCATTCTTAGAGGTTTATTTATTATTTTAGGTATATGTACATGTGTATCTAAGTGTGTGTGTGCACATGAATGCAGATGCTCTCTGAAGCCAGAAGAGGGCGCCAGATTTCCAGAGCTGGAGTTAAAGGTAGTTATGAACCTCCTAAGGGTGAGTGATGTGAACCAAATTCAGACCCTCAGCAAGGGTGGCAAATGCTCTTAACTGCTGCCTCATCTCTCCAGCCTCCAATTTCATTTTCATATACCATCAGCAGTTAGAAACTGTAATTTAACAGTATGCGTCAGCTACTAGGAGTTTTGGAGATGGATGGCCTCGAAGGCTGCACCACAATGGATGCAACTTACTGCTGTAGCACTGTGTGCTTGAAAGTGGTCCAGATGGTGAATTTTATATTAAGTAAGTTTTACTGCAATTAAAAAAAAAAAGGAAAAGAAACTCAGAGGTAGTAAATCTTTAAAGGAACACAAAAATATTTAGCATGAAACTCAGGGCAGAGCCACACATGATGGTGGCATGCACACTTGTAATCTTAGCATTCTGTAGTGTTGAGACAGGAGGATGGCTGTGAATTTGAGACCAGTATGAATGACAATGAAATTAGACTTACCAGGCATACATAGTGACAGGACACACTGAGGGCAGAGTAGGACATTTTTTGCTGGACTTAGGTGGGTGAGGATTTCGCTGTGGATGGGGATGTCGCCATTTTTTGGCAGATGTTCTACGGACACTCCTTAAACATTGAAAGACAGTAAACATATATGCAGAACCAGCCTTATGACTTGCAGGATAAAACTTGAAAAGGAAGGAGCTAGAGAGAGTCCATGCTGGGCCTGGACCCAGAGGCCAGGGGGAGGGGCCAAACTGGATTTGAGCTGTTGATACTAGTAATTCTGGGGTGCACAAAGAAACCAGAGCTTTGATCTGAATTGGCTCTTGCTTCCTCCAAGTACAGCAGAGATGATTCTGGACTGTTCCTTGGTAGCACGGAAGAAGCTGTGTCATTCTCTGTGTGGCTGTGTGGGGTGAGGGATTTTGGGAGAAACTGGACCCTATCTTCAGGAGCAGTGGTCTGAAGATGGTTTGTCCCCTCTGACTCAGGCTGACTCTGTGGCTAAGAGGAGTTCCCGCAGCAGTGAGTGCGCCTGGGTGAGTTACCGTGAGAGCAGGAGCAGGTTGTTAAAGGAGAGGCTGGCCCTAGTGTTGTGCATGTGTACACATGTGTGTGTGTGTATGTGTGTATGTATGTATGTATGTATGTATGTATGTATGTATGTATGTATGTGGTGCATGTGAGTATGGACAACACATATATGCAGAACCCAGAGTGCAGAACCCAGAGTGCCAGAGCAGGGTGTTATGTGTCCTCCATTTCCCCTCTTATTGCCTTGAGATAGGGTCTCCTAGTGAACTGGAAGCTCATGGGTTTTTGGCTAGATTATATGGCCAGGATGCACTGGGGACCTGCCTGTTTCTGCTCCCAAGTGCTGGCTGCATGTACAGCCAGGGCAAGCTTTTATGTGGGTGCTGGGGACTCAAACTCAGGTCCCTATGTCTGCAGAGCAAGGCTCTAACCACTGAGCATTCTCCCCGGGCCCCTCACGTTTTGCTTCCTCTCATAGCTGATGCCCCTTCCAGTGTCTCCCAGGTGACATTGCAGCACAAGCTCCTCACCTGGGAGCTGCTTGCTCCCAAACTCCCCAACCCTTAGAATCTCAAGCATCGAGAAACTTCTTTCCTTTACAAACTGCCAAGCCTCGGGAATTCTGTTACAGTCATAGAAAACAGAGAAGAGAGCGAGGAGGGTTCAGAGGAAACAACATCCGTGCCTGTGAGGCTCCAACTTCAGATGCAGGAAGACACAATCTGTTTAGGGATCGGCAAGATGTGGGGGTGGGGGGTGCCCTCAAGGAGCTCTCTCTTGTCCTTGCATCTGTCCCCAGCTCTCTGCAGGACCTGGCTAGCCCCAGGGAGCACTGCCCATCTCACTAAAACTTGGGAGCTAGCTCAGGGCTTGCATTTGGGCAGGAGACAGTGAAGGGGTGGGTGGACTGTGGAGGAGCAGGATGGAGGTGGCGTTGACTATAAGTTTGATGGAGGGCAGGGACCATACCCTTCCCTGCTGGGGACCGAAGAGGCCATTTCCCCGTACCCCCCCCCCCCCCGCCCCACTGTACACTGTACCTTTCTTGTGTGATTATACCCACTCTGACTATGGCTAGACTTCTCAGTCTATGTAGTCAGGTGCCCCTAGTGGCCAATGTGAAGCATTGCACAGTGCACCTCATGCTTTGCCGAGTTGGAGGCAGAAAATTGCCTCGGACCGTTTCTTCTTTATCTAGGTGGACCGATCTGACAAGCTTTCTCCCCTTTGCTCTTGATGGGGTAGAGGCACATTTTCTTCCACAGTGAAAGGCAAATTTGTAGCCTCAAACTGGTCAGCGGCTGGCAGCGGCCTAGGAACAAGGGGCACCTCTAGGCGTGGTAAACGTGTGTCTAGTCCCAAAGGGCAATTTAAGGCTGGTCTTCGTCACCCACAAAGTGGGCTAGGAGGACCCACAAGGCTTGGAAGACATGAAGCAAATGAAGGGGACCCAGAAGTTGAGTGTGGCGCCAGGTTTCAGTTTTTGGATGTGGTACGCAGTGGTGGCATTCACTGGGGGAGGTGCGGAGGGAGAGATGAGCAAGGATTTGGCTGTGGAGGGCACACTAGCCAGGCTTCTCTAGAGGAACAGAACTGACAGAATGAATGTACACTTAAAAGGCGGTTCGCTCACTTGGCTTATGCGAGGCACACTGTGCAGTCAACAGTGGCTGTATGTTGAAGAGGCAGAGAACCCGGTAGTTGCTCAGCCCACGGATGTGGATGTTAGAAGCGCTAATCTGGCCCTGAAGGCCTGGAGGATCTCTAGAGAGGCAGTTGCACTGTTCTTCAGGCTTCACTGGAACTGGAGACATCCTATGTGGATGGAGGATGGGAGTGGTGATGGTGGTGATGGTGGCAGCAGCGGCAGTGGCAGCAGCAGGTAGAGGCAAGACAGAGAGGCAAACCTTTTCTATCTGGGCCCCTGGCTGCAAGCGGTGCCTCCCACTCTGGAGGAGGGTCTTCTCCCTTCAGTTAACCCTTTCTGGAAACATCCCAGACTCTTGGCCATTCCAGAGACCACCAGAGTTCCAGCCAGGAGTGCAGACTCTTTAGAAGATGGAGGGAAAGACTGCCTCTCCTGCAGCAGCCAGGGACAAGTCCCCTCAGCCCTTGGAACTTTCCCTCTGCCACCAAGGACTTAATGACAGCATCGAGCTACAGCTGCCTCAGCGAGAGGAAGTGGTTCAAGGGTCCCTTTCATGCCACCCCCCCACCCCCCGAGATTGGCCTTGTAGACCAGTCATCCAGAACCTGGGCTGCTGCAGTGGGGACATGTGTCCCAGGTCTGTAAGACTAGCTTCCCCGAGACCAGGCTGAGAACACTTTCTCACGGCTTCTTCATTTTGGGGTGACTTGGGATTCAGCTGGTCTCTGGTGTCTTCCTATCCCATAGCCTTAGAAGGTTGTGTTTGTCCAATTGCCTGGATTGGATCTGTGTTAAGAGTGGAGATGTTCTTAGGCATTGCCTATTGGAGTACAGGAGGGGGACTGTGTGTGTTGTATGTGGGTGTGCAGGGCCTAGGGCAGATTTACACACACACACACACACACACACACACACACACACACACACACAATCTCACACTTCACTATCTCTCCTGGCTGTTACAGGATATTTGATCCTATTGTGAACCCTGAGATTGTGAACTATAAGAACCTGTTTCTTGCTTGTTTGTGGGTCAGCCCTGACAGCACACCCCTTAACCCAAGAACTTTCTGTTTATTTTAAACAGGTGAGTATGGTGTGGTTCAGTCAGCCCTAACACACACCTTTAATCCAAGAGCTTTCTGTACACAGGATTTAATAGTTAACCCTGGGTCAAGAGGCAAAGCAGAAAACCAGCTGACAGGGATTAAAGAGTAGGCGGGACTTTGAGTTGAAGTGTGTTTAAGATAGCATGGACAACAAGAAAAAGCTTTTGAACTCTGAGCTAGCAAGCTCTTTGGGTTTTAGGTTTTTTTTTAATTAATTAATTTATTTATTGGCTTTTCCTCCTAGTCTGCCAGCTGAGCTAGTGAGCTTTTGGCCTTGGGCTTTGGGCTTTTTGGTGTTTCCTCTGGGGCGTGAGCTGAGTAGGAAAGTCAGCTGGGCTCTTTCTCTGCTCCTCTGACTTAGTTGTCACCCCAGCATCTGGCCCCCAAGTCTTTGTTAGTAAAATTGAATGATTTGGGTTTTACTTTCTTTCTAACAACACCTGGCTACCCCTGTTTCTATGGAGGAAGAACAGCAAGGCAAGAGAAAGAAAGAAAGAAAGAAAGAAAGAAAGAAAGAAAGAAAGTCAGTCTGCCATCATGGCTGAACCTCCATTCATGGGATGCCTTTTTGGACTTCAGGCTCTTCTTGAGGGTGACCAGGCAAGCAGAGGCCAGGCTTTCCAGGTTTGGCTCTCTGGGGCTATGACTCCACCCCTGACGGCCCCTGACTGACTTTACAGTCTTTGACCAGAGGGCTGGGCATGCCTGCTTCTGAGTAGGCAGAGGCCAGACGACAAGAGGGAGGAAGGATGCAGCCAACCAAGGAACAATTTTGAAAAACTGTGTGATGGCCGAACAGGCATGAGATTGTTAGTTTTCAATCGCCTAACTCGATGACAGGTACATTGTACAAGAAAACCAAGGCCCAGAGGTGGGCAGGGACTCGCTTTTGTCACACATCAGAACAGACCCAGAGTCAAAGATAGAACCTGGCCTCTGTTGACCCTTCAAACCACCTCACCCTTCTTTATTTGGTGTTTGCAGCAAGGCAGGCTGCCCTTCTCTGCCTCTGTTTCTGCTGTGGGATTTCCTATGCCAGGCTGTATACACTGGCCGAAAAGAAGAAACTGCGCTGCCAAACTGCGGATGGGTGGGATGCTACTGCCCTCCTGAGGCCAAACTGTGGAAGTGCCGGCTAAGGTCTGGTTTTTTTTTTTTTTTTTTTTTTTTGGTTTTGTGTGTGTGTGTGTGTGTGTGTGTGTGTGTGTGTGTGGTGTTTAGGCTGCTGATTGTTCAGCTAACCAGGTGATGAGCCAAACCCACCTTGTGTGCAGACCAGGGCTTGAACCCACAATGCCCCAGCGATGTGTGACACTGATTGTCTTTCCTTACCTGAGCCTCAGCCTCTCCAGTCAAAAGCAGTTTTGCCTTTTTTTTTTTTTTTTTTGGTTGTTGTTGTTGTTTTAGTGTGGCTGAGTAAAGTAATATATTCTAGAAGTCCTGTGATCAGGCAAGGTGTGTTCCATCTTCATTCTACACTGGGAGGCTGTCCCAGGCTGTCCTGCACCACATCCTCCGTTGGAGCTGACTGGGTGCTAACGATGTCCTAGGTGCTCTACGGGGGTCCTGACAATAGCTAGCAGGCAAGTTCCCATAGCCCTCTCAGGACAGGTGAATTGAGGATGGGTTAAGGATCCTGCCCTTGGCCACATGGCTATGGCAACCGGGAGGGAACCCTGCGGATGCATGGTTTGCCCTGCGGGGCTTCTCACTCCAGGTCAAGGAGATTGGGGTGAAGCCCAGAGAGTAATGTTGGGGGTCAGCGTGTCTGGTCTGCTCTGCCCTCCAGTGGCTGGAGGTTGCAGCTGCCCCATAGGAGCAGCCCAGCTTTCACTAAGCAGTAAGAGCCAGCCATTTTGATTTTAGCCTTTGGGACCACTGAGGATACTCACTGGGGCCTGCGTGTGTCTTCACCCTGGTAAAGGGAGCTAGGTGGGAAGGGTTAAATGACACTTCAGAGAAGCCATTTCCGCAGTTCAGAGTGACCTTTCACCCTGCAGGAGGGGAAATGTGTCTTCGCTATAGGACTCCTCCCTCCTGACGTCTCTGGGTTTGTTTGACGGAAAGGGATGAGGGTGGAGATGAGGACCGTGGTGCCAGGGGAAAGTGTTTGGAGACCCAGTGTTCTGCTCATGGTCCCCTAATGCATCTCTGGGAGGGAGCTTGGTCCAACCCTGGCACTGGCCACGACTGGCTGAAACCAGCTTTCAGAGAAACAGTTGTTTCCTGGGGTGGGGGTGGGGGCTTTTTAAACGGAGCTTTTTAATTTTGCCGAGCTTCTGCCAGTGCTGGGGTTGCTGTACCCCAGGAGTGAGTATATCCTCCCCGCCTCCTGGGGTCTGGCACTCTTGAGTCCCTATTTGAGCCCCACCTTGTGCAGCCGAATGATGGTAGCAATTCACCCTAACTTGTAGGACAGGTGGGGCGTCAAACGGCGTTACCTTCTCCTCATTAAGTATGTCCATGTTGAAATTAAATGTTGTCTAATGTAATAACTTGCTGACTCTCAGCCTCCAGGCCTCAGAGTCTACAGGGGCCGTGACTGGCTGGCTGGCTGGCCGGCCTCTGCATCGCAGGTTCCTTCCTAGCACTGCCCCACCCCCCGCCCCCGTCGCACTGCGGAGAGTAAATGAGCAATAGAGCAGAAACATCTCGAACTTGTGAAAATATCACATCTTTGAAAAACACCTGAAGCAGCTATTGGGAGAAATTCATGAGGAAGATGGCGCTGTATCACTTGAGGGGGCTCAGGACGCCAACTCCAGCGGACCTGGCGAGAAGGCACCCGCACGCAGTTCTCACCTATGCCAGCAGGTGGCGCAGGTTCTCACACACAGCTTGTATGGTTGTCAGGGGGCGTCCCAATCCAGGGTGGGCTTTCTGGGCTAGGTGTCTGCTCTTAGCTCCGCAGGGGTAAAAATCAGACTTTATTTTTCCCTCAAAGATCAGTTATGGGACATCTCTAGATAGGAAGATAACCACTCAAGGGAGAGCCTGGGGTTGCTTTGGCAGGCCTACAGGGGCCAGATGGAAGGGCTCTGTGCAAAGAGGAGGAGCCTGAGAAACAGTTCATTGGTTAAAAATGGGCACATGAGAAGAGGGGGAGGGGCTTGAATCAGTAAAGTTCTGCTGAGGATGCAGAGACAGGAAGGTCTCCAAGGCTGTCTGGGTCAGCCAGCTTAGCATAAGTAGCGAGCTCCAGGTCCCACAGAGGGACCTGCCTCAAAAAGCAAGGTGGACAACACTCAGATTGCTCCCCGGGTGCCACATACACGTGCCCAACCTGTACATACACAAACATGCACACATACCTATCCACGCACAAAGTGGCAGAAGAAGAAATGTATAAAGCCGTGAATACATATGATATGGGAGGAAAGAAGGCAGGCTGGCAAAGGCAAGACAAGAGCAGAGAACATACCGTGAAAGCTACGCCTCACTGCTTTTGCCCCATTGCAGCTCTCCAGGCAGGAGGAACCTACAGTCTTGGTGCCTGGCTGCCGTGCGTGCGTGCGTGCGTGCATGCGTGCGTGCATTTGTGCGTGTGCGCAATCATGCGTGTGTATATGTGTGTACCAAGGGGCATGGGGGTGCATAGAGTTATTCATTACACCATGTGTGGGAAAATAGTAACCTAAAAATTCCCCTCATCTGCCGGAAGTGGTGGTTTACGCCCAGCACTCGGGAGGCAGAGGCAGGTGGACTTATTATGAGTTCGAGGCCAGCCTGGTCTACAAAGTGAGTCCAGGACAGCCAGGGCTATGGCTAAGCAGAGAAACCTTGTCTCAAAAACAAAACAAAACAAACAAACAACAACAAAAACAAGCAAACAAAAACCAACCTAACCCCCCCCCCCCCAAAAAAAAAGCCTATAATCCAGAAAGATCCTGATCTTTCTAGAGAAAGTCTTCCTTGGGGGCTGGGAGGGGGTGAGGAAAGAGTGGGAAATCAGAGCCTGAGTGGGAGTGTCGGGGTCTAGATGCCCATGCTGGTTCTCCTCATACGAAATGGCATTGTGCAGCTTCCAGTTACCCCTTTCAGCATACATTCAGTTAGAGTCTGGTCCCCATGCAGCCCGGATAAAGAGGGGAATGCTCGCGTCTCTCCAGACCACGATCAGAGCCAGCTAAGAACTGTATGCCACCTGGTTGGTGGTAGAGGGCTGTAGTGCAGTTGGGATGTCTTGCCACACTTCTGCTGGAGGCAGGCCAGAGGACTTGGGGTCCAGGTCCATGTGTCTAGGTGGACACCGGGTGGGAGCCAGATGCCAGTCGGTTGACTCTGCCTAGATCCCTCTGACTCTGGGCTCTGACAGCTACTTGGAGAGCAGCTTTGAAATAGTCTTCTTTTCTCCTCCATTCCACCCCCCCTCCTCCCTCCCCCCACCTTGTCAGGAGCCTATAAGAAGAGGGGAGAGTCAGTTATAATTGCTCCCCCCCCCCACGGAACTCACCTGCCATGAAAGGGTGTTAAATAACACGCAATTTACATGTCTTCCCTGTAGGAAATTATAGAATCAGAGCTTTCAAATTAGCAATAGATTTTTTTTCTAATTGAATCTGTTTCCTGTAGGGCAGGTGAAGTGAGGAGCCATCGGGTACTTCACTCTCCCTAGCAAATGGACTGCCAGACAATTGAAGGAGTTCAGCGCTCATAAAGACGGGATGGGGGGTGGGGGGGTGTTGATGCTGTGTTTCTGCGAGAGAACCCTGCAGAAGGATATGGGATGTCACTGGTGCCTCTGTGATCGCTCTGGTGACAGGATAGAGGGCTTCTGTACCCCAAAAAGGAAAGAGGTGCTAGTGAGGGGTGGAGCATGGCAGAACAAGGAAACAAGGTGGGTGTGGCTGCGCCATCTCTCTCACTGTTTCTGACAGTTGTTAGCCCAGAGCCAGGCTCTGGGGTGTCCCGGTGTTTTAACACTTCCTGGGCCTCTGTTTCCCCATATGTGAACAGTCCCTATCCTGAGGCTATAGTTCACATGAGGAATGACTAGGCTGATACCTGGGAGGCCTGCCACAGAGTAGGCACTAGGAGACTCAGACACGTCTTTGCAGAACGACTCATCGCTCTAACATATTTGTACATGTGTGTTCAAACGTGTGTGGTTACACACTTGAGGTCAGAGGACAATTTTGGGTGTTCTTCCTCAGCTTCCATTTTCCTTTTGTTTTTAAAAAAATTTATTTATTAGCTTATTTTTATTTGTTTACTTAAAAAAAAAAAAAGATTTAAAGGCCAGGCATGGTGGCACACGCCTTTAATCCCAGCACTCAGGAGGCAGAGGCAGGCGGATCGCTGTGAGTTCAAGGACAGCCTTGTCTACACAGGACAGCCAAGGCTAAACAGAGAAACCCTGTCTCAAAAAAACCAATAAATAAATAAATAAATAAAAAGATTCATTTATTATATATACAGTGTTTTGCATGCATGTAGGCCTAAAGGCCAGAAGAGGCCACCAGATGCCCTTAAAAGATGGTTGTGAGTCACCATGTGGTTGCTGGAAATTGAATTGGAAGAGCAGCTAGTGCTCTTAACCTCTGAGCCATCTCTCCAGCTCCCTGCCACTTTTTCTTGAGATAGGGTCTCTCATTGGTCTAGAACTTTCTGATAAAGCTAGGTGGCTGGCTATCAGGACCCAGGGATAGGGGTCCGCCTGTCTCTGCCTCCCCAGCATTAGGGATTGCAAACATATGGCAACGTGCCTCAGTTCCTGTGTGGGCTCTGAGAATGAAAGCTAGATTTTGGTGCTCACAGGGCAAGCTCTTTACTAACTCAACTATCTCGTCGGCTCTGTTATTGTTACTTATACATTTTGGTTATTTTATGTGTATGGGTCTTTTGCCTGCATAGATGTATGTGCACCATGTGTGTGCTTGGTACCCAAGGAGATCATGAGCCACCATGTGCATGCTGGGAATGGAAGTGAATCCTTTGGAAGAACAGCCAGATGTTAACTGCTCAGCCATCTCTCCACACTCCTCTTGGTATTGTTTTTAATCTGTGTCTCAGTAGATTGTCTGTCACTACAGGATAAGTCCCACAAGCTCATTCAGTCACGGTTTCTCGGTTAGACGTCTGGGCTCGGTTTAATGTGGTGTCTGTGTGTGGATCTTTGCCAAGGCCGGCACTAGGTTACCAAGGGCTCAGGTGGGGAAGGGCCAGCCTTCCTGTGCCATTTAGATTCAGCCCCTTGCTCATTCCTGGCCCTGTGTGCCTCTTGTCATGGTGGCCCTGTTTACCCTAGTCAGCTGGTCCCCTGGCTAGAACAGAGGCCATACACATCTTATCTGTAGTCTGGCAACCCTCTGCCTGGTGTCACCAAAACCAAGTCAGCACAGGCTGGTCAGGTGTATGTCCCTGGACAGATTGTCCATTTCAAATCAGTCCTATCCAAGAGAGACCTCCCTGCCAGGGGTTTGTGGAAAAGCAGATCTTCTAACTATGCTGAGAACCCACACTAGCTGGGCCAGAAACATCGCTGCTGTGGAAACCTGCAGGGACTGAAGCTAAATAGGCCGGGTCATACTACTGGGAAAGATGGACTCTTCTTGGGAATGGGCTGTGAGAAACTGTCCCAGTGAAGGCAGACTCAGCAAGGAGAGGAGGGGCTGTGAGATGGTTTAGTGAACAGAGAGCTTGCCATGAAAGCATGAGGATCTGAGTTCGAATCCCCAGAGCCTACATAAAGCCAAGCACCTATAATCCCCATGCTCCTGTGGAGACATGGGAGGTGCAGAAAGAATCCCCAGAAGCTCAGAGGCCAGCTAGCCTGGAGCACGCAGCAGGGAGCAGTGAGGAGACTGTCTCACTGTTTTAAACAAGGTGGGAGATATGGACTGACCCCTGTTATCCTCTGACCTCCACACGTGTGACAATGCACACCTATATTCATGCACACGGATGCATGTGTGTATGCGTCAGTGCGCACGCGCGCACGCACACACACACACATACAGAAAAAGAAACAAAACATTTAATTTCTAAATGTATTAGCAGTGCTGGAGTCGAACCCAGGCCCTCATGCGTGAAAGTGCTGTACTACTGAGCCACACTCCCACCCCTGAGATGAAAACAGTCAGCTAGACTTCACGGAACCTCACAGGAGCAGACACAATGTTGAGAAAACTGGAGGCATATGCTGGATGTTCATAGTGGAGGAGTCTAAAGGTCTGGCTAGTGCCTGTTCTCCTTCACACTCCATCCTCTGCCCCACCAGGCTCAGCTCTGCCACTTGTAGAATGAGCTCATGGGGGTTCTGTGGGCATGTCAGCTCCAAGCAGCCTTGGAAACTGCCTTCCCCCCAGGATCCATGGCCTTCTCAGGTCCTAATGGCAAAGAATGAAAGGCTCTCAGGACCCTAGCAAGTGGTCCCCTCCTCCGCATCCCCTGGGGTGGAGCCGTGGGTTTGGGCTGTAACAGAGATTCAGGCATGAAGGATGCATGTGCCGGACTCATATATGAAGACATGTAGCCTCTGAGTCCACCTTACTGGAGCTCAGGAGCCTCCAGCAGGCGGTGGCGTGCAGGTGCTGATCCACAGGAGGCACATGTTGGAGGGTGGATGGGAGCAGCCGCCAAGCCCTGGGCGGCTTAAGGGTGGTCAGCAGAGGTTGGTGACAGGAGCTGAGAGATGTTTATAAAGGGAAGGGATCCTAGTGACCACACAGCTGCTATCCCAGCTACGCAGTGGCCTAAGCCAAGTCCAAGAACAGCCTGGGCGGCTCAGCAAGACCCACTTAGAGGAGAGAGGCTGGGGTGCTCTGCGGAGAGCTGCTTAGTGTGTGACAGGCTACACAGCACCACCAATCAGAGGAGGAGGAGAGGGAGGAAGAGGAGGAGGAGGGGAGGGAAGAAAGGGGAGGAGAAAGGAGGAAAGGAAGGGGAGGGGAGGGGAGGAAGGAGGTGGAGAAAGAGGAGGAAGAAGATGGGGAGGAAGCAGGGGACTTTGGACACCCAATGTGTGCTTTGTGCCTGACACTCACAGTAGGATACAGATTCCATAACAAGCCCATTTTACAGACAAGGGCATAGGCTACAGGCAAGAGGATTGTAGGTCCAAGGCTGCTAATGGGCAAGCCCACACCCATGCCATCTATTTCCTAATCTCTAAAATCTACCCCTCCCCAAGCACATGGCTGCCTATGGAAGTCTCCTCTGGAGCCCTTTTCTTAAGGATTAGCCCCCCTTCTTCCTCTCATGAAAAGAGCTCTTGTCTTTCCCCATCCCCTGAAAACCCTCTCAGAAGGGTGCCTTCCCCCAGCCCTGGCCTTTGTACCAGGCCACATCCTCCAGGCATTTTCCAACCTGAGCCCTGGGCCCCCCCTCCTGCCCTCCTCAGGGGGCTGGTGAGGTCATTCTTTTGTCAGCAGGAGCTGCACAATAGGCCGGGGCCTCCTTTCTGCTGGAGAAGGGGCTGAGGTAAGGGAGAGAGAGGCAGGAGGCTGCAATTACAGGTTGCACAATGCTGCAGCCTGTGTAGGGACAGGGTGTGTGCGTGTGCACACGCCGGGAGGGTGGGCCCTGCCAGTTACAGCTGCAGCTGGGGACAGGGAGTGGAAGGGAAGGGGCAGGAGCTGGGCCGGGGCTGGGGCTGGGGCTGGGGCATTCAGCCCAGGTGATGTTCTTTGCTTCACTTATCTATCTCCACTATTACGCCTGAGCACCTACTACGTGCCAGGATCTAGGTGGTAAACTTCAGGATGGAGAGAATTGGAGGATGCCCGACTTGGCTCAGCAACTGCTCTGAAGTGAGACAATAAACAGAAGAATGCACACGGCAGACAGATGTGAGTCAGCCATGCTGATGACACTGGCAGGGCGGGCTTCTCGAAAAAGGTGACATTCGGACTGAGACACGGAAAGATTCCTTCCAGGCGGAGGCACCACAGCAAGTGCAAAGGCCCTGAGTCAGGGACACGCCTGGCAAGTGTGGGAACTAGAAGCGTTACTGGCGCTATGAGAAGACAAGTGGAGGAAGAGAGGGATGGAGGGTGAGCAGGAAGGGATGGGTGGGGCAAGTCCACAAAGGGCATCTCTTTCCTGCTGTCCAGACCTTCAAGGAGTGCAAGGTTATTGAGAGTGGCATTAGTTAAGTGCCTACTGTGTGCGCCTACTGTGCGTCTCGCAGACTCTATGCATCATTTCCCGTGAACTCCTGGCAAAGCTGCTCAGGGAGATTAAACAACAGAAGTCACCGAGCTCTCGTGTCAGCACCCAGGCGCATGTGCACCTGCCCATGTCCACCCTTCCTCACCAGCCCTCCTCACCAAGCCTCAAGTGAGAGCCAGGGTGTGTGTGGAATGACAACCGGGCCAGTGGGTTCCTGCTGAGTGTATACTGCAGCTGTGAACTCCTCCTCTGGTGTCTGTCACAGTCCTGGGACACCAGCCCCCATTTGTAGGTAAAAGAGAGAGGATCAGGGAGGTGGCCTCAGGGCAGGGCCTCTTGGAGCTGGGTACTGGCTGTCCCTGGAAGGAAGGCAGCACAACCTCCACCTCAGTAGACTTCTGCTACCACTGCACACTTCTCAGTTCGGCCAGTTCAAACATCCACTGTCCCGAGTTGTGGAGATTGCTTGGTTGGCAAAGTGCTTACTTGCCTTCAACACGAGGGCTTGAGTTTGGATCTCCAGCATCCAAGTGAAAAAAAAAAAAAAAAAAGCCATGTGTGGTCAGAGTGGGAGCTTGTAATCCCCTGTGCTGGAGAGACAGAGAGATCTGCAGATCCCCAGAGGTAGCCTGGTCTTACCTTCAAGTTTCAGGCTGGTGAAAGACCCTCTCCCAAAAAGGCATTGTGGGCAGCTCCTGAACAGCAACGTCCGAAGTTGTCTTCTGCTCCCCCCACACATGGCATGCACACTTGCATATACACACACACACACACACACTCCTGCTGTGCTGTGTCCCAAGGGTGCTCTGGACAGGAACCACTGGAAGAGGCTCTGACCTTATGGGAACTTCTGTGGTTGTGCTTCTTACCCGCTTGTATAAAGGGTATTGTCAAAACAAAAACAAACAAACAAAAGGGTATTGGTGACCTCATCATGGATTGAATTTAACCAAAGGGATCAAGGGCAGAAAGCAGCCTGTGTGGTCACTGTAGTGTCATTGTTCCCAGCCTACCTAGTACAGTGACAGTATAGTACGTGTACTCTGATGACACTAGAGTCTTGGGAAACACCAAGGTCTTTCTGAGGGAGGATCCCTGGGCTTTGTGGACCAATAAGAGGGCCAACTGCTGTCCCTGCTTGAGATGAGGCCAGACGGCTGCCACCATCCTCAAGGACACTGCAGTGAGCCCTAATGGGCTCTGGGCAGGCCCCTGGAAGTACAGTCCCTGTGTTCCCCCCCCCCCCCCCCGGGTTCTGTACTAGTTTCCATGTCATCTTCTAGTCTATTGATCTCCGCAGTCATCTCCCTAGATCTCTGGGGATGGAGAATTACAAGTAGCCAGAGAGCCGTGCCAGGCCTCCCCTGGGCCATCAGTCCTTGGCCCTCCCTCCCTGCGTCTGCTTCAGCGGTGACAGTGAGGCATCAATGACTCCATCTACTGGGCTGGCAGCTGGCCCAGATTCCTGAACACTCAGTTTAAATAGGAAGGACAGAGGGCAGCCCAGTGGTTTGGTCAGATGCTGTGGCACAGAGCCTGGCCCCAGATCTTATATTGTCTGTGTCTCCTGGTGGTTGCTATTCATCCCTGGGGCTCTTAGTGCAAAGTCGGTCAGTGCTATTAGCCAGAGGAGAGGGGCTGGGCTATAATTTGTGGAGGACAGAGGAACAGTAGTTAATGGGGAAGATGCTGAGATAAAGATGACCCAAGGGAGAAGGCATGGGGCTGGTAAGACTGGAAGTAGTGTGT
>OU015748.1:107912355-107923286 GCA_907169655.1 Acomys percivali
CGCGGCGCAGAGGCCCCCGCCCCTGCGCGCCGCCCTCGCGGGAGCCGGGCCCCCGCCGCCCTCCGCGCGCGCTGCTGCTCGCGGCCGCCGAAGAGGAGCCCGGGGCCAGGTAGGACCCGGCCGGGCCGGGAGTGCGCGCGGGCCGGGCGCGGGTGGCGGGCCGGAGGGGGCGCGGCCGGGACCCTGTCCCTGCACCCGGGGGGCCCCCGCGGCGCCCGCAAAGTTACTTTGGCCGCAGCTGCCTTGCCCCGGGCGCGCGGCCGGGGTCGGCCACTGCCGCTGCGCAGCCCGCGGGGCCGGTGTGGGCGGGAGGGGGCTTGGCCCGGCCGCGCGGTCAGCGAAACTTTTCCCAGGCTGCCGCTGGCTGCTGTTGAAGTAACCGGTGGGAGGAGAGGGCTGGTGGGGTGCAAGTGACGATGAGGGTGGTAACAATAGCCACCCCCTGTTGTGGAGAGCCTACTGTGTGCTGCGAGCCTACGCTCTCGGAGGAGGTGGGGTGAGGAGGGGCACTCATGCTGGTCAAGTGGCTACTTTTGCTGGGTATTGCTGGGAACTTCACTAACATCAATGTGTAGTCAACCCATCCATCCATCCATCCATCCATTCATCCATCATCCTTCTTTCACTCATTCAACACACTTACTGCTTGCTGCTGTGCACAGTCGTGCGTTTCAGTGACTAACCAGACAGCACCCAGTCCTTTCGGACAGCATTTCATGGACTGCGCGAGCTGAAAGCCATTCTGCTTCTGGTATGTTTATTTTGGGACATGCTACAGGATAGAGAATTCAAGTACAGCCTCCCTGGGTTCAGGCAGGGGCAGAGGAGAGCTGTTGTGTGAAAGAGCCTAGGAGGCCAGTCTTAGGGAGTTGAAGACCCCCTCATCCTCCATCTGCTCCCCCACCTTCTGGGCCCAGACTCAGTGGTTCCTTGGGGTCAGGACCCAACAAATTGGAGCGGGATGCCATCCCCATCCAGCTAGCTGGGCAGGGCTGTCTCCTCATCACTACTGTGCTGTCCTCTCTCCCACAAGCATCCTTTCAGAATTGAACCCCCCCCCCATTTCCCTCTTTCCCCTGAATGGCTGGGAGGAGAACGAACTGTTAACAATTATAAAATTAAACCCAGGGAACAAAAG
The DNA here is from genome assembly GCA_907169655.1 of Acomys percivali. Taxonomy (NCBI): domain Eukaryota; kingdom Metazoa; phylum Chordata; class Mammalia; order Rodentia; family Muridae; genus Acomys; species Acomys percivali. The sequence goes on from OU015748.1 coordinate 107,913,494, forward strand.
TGAGGCACCGTTGAATGGTTGGGCTTCTTGCCGGGTATGAATGGTGGTGGCACACTTGCTAACAGGGATCAGCTACATTTGCGGGGGGGGGGGGGGGGGGGGGGGGGGGGCGCGGTGTTCTCGAAGGCAGTAACCATGTTAATACCCCAAGTGGCCTTGGCTAAAGGAAAATTAAAACAACTTCACTAGTATTTGGCACATGACTAAAAATCCCCCTGGGGGTAAGGGGGCCGCTGGACAGGCTTTGGGGTGATTGCTCCATCTCAGTTAGAAGCCAAGGCATTAGGAGAGCATCTGGGAGAGGGTATCGAGGCAGGGGAGAGCACCAGGCTTTGGAGCTGGTGGTAACAGGAAGGCATCTGGAGAAAGGTACAGGCTGCAGGCGACTGCTCCGTGGGCGCATGTATCTGTGCACCGCCCGTCTCCCCGCAAATTGGCTTTCCAAGTGGCAGCCCCTCAATACTTATAAAACCTCCTTTTACTCAAGATGGATTTCAGTGAAACGGTTGTGTCTCTTCCAGTCTCCCCCAGAGTTGGAACAGTGTTAATTGGCTGATGGCTGCTCAAAAGACAATGTTTAGTCTTGAACATCTAATCATGTGTTCGGGAATGGGTCTGAGGAGGGTTGCTTCCCGGTTTACTTCTCAGCCTGAGGAAATTGGGAAGAGCCGGAGAGTGAATTAAATTCCTTCGCGTTGATGAGGGTAGGCTCTGAGTCCAATGCGTGGAGTGATGCGTCTGAGATGCAAGCGAGCGCCGTGTGGTGTGCTTAGATCCATTCACACTCACCCAGACTGATGCCCCAAATTTAGGGACCACTGGACCAGGTCTAGGCGTAGGTAGGAGGTGGCAATTGGGAGCATTTCCGGAAGGGTCCAGGTTGCATCCGGAAGGCACTGCAAGACCCATGGAACTGCACTCAAGCAGAGCGGCTTTGTAAAGCTATCCGGTCCACCCACGGGGCTGCTAAATCTTCATCTGTCCAAAGTGAGTTCATTTATTCTCGCTTGAACTTGCTCCCTCCCACCCAGGTGGTGGCAGCCGGGTGTCTGTTCACCACGCACAGGACACAGCTCCCTCCACTGCCTGAAGCATTAGGGATGGAGGCTGGATTCTACCGAAGGAGCACACGAAGGGTGGGGTATGTGTGTGTGTGTGTGTGTGTGTGTGTGTGTGTGTGTATAGGGGGACAGGAAAGAAGGCTGTCATTGCCAGAACGCGGTCAGCTTTTCATCTCTCCAAACGCTTTTACTCTTCCAACCTCAGGCCTGTGAGTGATCATGAATACTGGGGCAGAGGAAATGAATGGGCCAGGCAAGACTTCCAACACGTAAATATGACACGCAGAAAAACATGCAATTAGCGGAGGTTAGTGAATGCCTTTCAAGTCCCCAGAGCTGCAGTTAAGGGTGGAGTTTCTCCCTTATCCCGGAACTGTCTGTCAAAATCCTTGAAGTGATAACATGACAGTCTTTCCCACTATAACCCTCCCTCGACAGAACAAAAAAAAAAAAAAAAAAAAAAAAGGAAAAAAGAAAAAAGAAAAAAAAAAAGAGGGGTCTTTGCATGTGGCCGCCCTTCAGTACACACGCTCCTGTTTCTTACAGGTCTCTCCATTCAATCTTTGTCTGCACCTCAGATGAGAAAGGGCCTGGGGCCCTGGCTCCTCGGGGCCTTGAGGCCCAGAAATAGGTTCTCAGGCACATCCTGGTCCACAGAGCAACGTTGCTGGTCCCTCAGGTGAGAGGCAAGCTTGCTTATGGGGTCTGCTTTCTGCCCCAATGCTGTACCCTCTGAAGCTAGATACATCTCAGGGAGAAAGGCAGGCAGAGGTGGCACCTTCTGAAGTAAGGATCATATGGTGTGGGCTGTGCTAGGTATGGCAAAAGCCATCTCCTGCAGCCTGGTGCCTGGTGTGTCGCCATGTCACCTGCTAGCATCGTCCAGAGATTGCCACTGATATTGTTTGGGGTTGAGGCTGAGGAGGAGACCAGGAAATGAGAAGGCAAAGCATCTCTCAGGGTAAGAGGGGAAAAAAAAAAAAAAGGAGTCACCGGAGAGCAAGCCCCTCTTTGGAGGTGGCACCAGGCAGAAACATTTCGGATTCATTCGGCTCACCGTGGCACTCCCGATGATCCAGCTGGCCAGTAAGCCGCTGACACAAATGGTTTCCTCTATTTCAGTTTCTTCCCCCTAATGAAAGAAGGCTTAATTATCCTCTGTTTCTATTTTCAACACTTATGGGGCAATCCAGATTTCATCAAGAAGACAACAAAACAAAACAACAAAAAAAAGCAAACTTAACAAATCAAGATTATATGTTTGTTCAGAACTCAAGTAGTGACTTGAGGTGTTAGCGGTTTTCTCTGTGGATTTCTCTTCCGTGAAGCTGGCCAGTAACGATGTCAGAACCTGGCCATTCAACTTAGATGGAAGCAGTTTCTCTCCCCCCCACCCCCCACCCTCATCCCCTCCCCTTTTGGGTGGATTGCAATCAGGCCGCTGTAGCGTTCTCTTCCCACCACCCTATGGACACCTTAACGATCATCTTCCTATTGCAGCCTTCGCGTTTTCATTGCCTCCTTCCGAGAGGCCTTGAGGCCTCGCACTGATGCATGCGGAGGGACTTTGAGCATCGCTGTGCTCGTTCCCATCGCTTTAAGGAGAAAACGACAACGTCTGCTTCCCGTTTCCAACAGGCTCATCACTTCCCTTCCCCTCCATTTCATCTTCTTGCTTTTTTTTCCCCTGTACCAAGCTGCAACTTGAAAAGCTGCACACCAACGCATTGCACCTGAGAAATGCAAGCACTTCCTCCTGCCACCCTGCCTGCTCCCCACCTTCATATGGAAGTGCTTTTGGACACTTAGCATCTGTGGAAAAGGCCAGCGGGCTCTTCCCCACCACACCCACCCTTGGTTTCCTGCTTTGTCCCGGTAGGGAGTAAAGAATAGGGTTTGTCATTTGTATGTTTGCCACTTGGGCACATTAGCTAATTGATCACACTTTAGAAGTTTAATTCTTAATTGCAAATTCCTAAATCGGCACGCGCGCGCGCACGCGCGCGCGCACGCACACGCACACACACACACACACACACACACACACAAATTAGACCTGGGCTTATCTCTGAAACAGCCACCCCCCAAAGACACGGAATGCTGACGGAACCTTAGTATTCCTCAGAGGCATCTGTCTAATAGATTTCCACAAGAGCCTCCAAGCCACACTTTCTTTACACATCAGATATGCATGTCAGGCCACCAAGACCTCTGTGCCTTGCCCCCACCCCAGCGATGTATGTCCCCAACATCCTCAAATACTGAATGTGATCTGGTGGATGTGCATGCATTGAGTGAGTGCACGCACGCGCGCGCGTGTGTATATGTGTGTGTGTGTGTGTGTGTGTGTGAATGAGACGCAGTGCTGGCTCTTACACACTTAACCCTTGCTTTCTTTTGTGTGTGTGGAATGTCTGTGCCTGTGTTGGAGCCACTACTGAGCAGCTTCCGGCAGCAGCCCTGCTGATGCTCTGGCCTCCAAGAGTTCTGTTTTGTAAACTAACACACAGCATCTTGCGGGAGGAAAAGCGAAATGGGTCCTCTCGCTGTTATCTGCGTGATTGTGAATCCGCTCGGCGATATGGAAGCCCCGAGAATTGCAATCACTTATGAAGTGGCACGCTGGCGCGTGGACGTGCTTCTGCGCCTGCGCCGTGTGGGCTTCTGCGCATCTCGGGTCCCCATCGGTGCGGTGGGAATGGAGACCTTTCTGGATTTGGAGATGAGCTTGGTGAACCCACTGAAGTGGTGTCTCCAGGGAAGGGAATAAGTGAGCAGCTATTTGTGGCAGCCAGGACACGATCCAGTAAACAGTGCTCATGATGGTTCTGAAATAAGAGTACATAATTGGAAAAGGAAGCGTCACTGACTGGGCGCAGCACAGCTGAGGAATTAGGAGGATTGAAAATCCCATAGTCGTACATTCAACGCGGGCCCAGCTAAAAGGTTTTTAAGTGGTAAATGCTTTAAAAAGTCACTTGTGGTTGATCGTCTCAGGGGCGCGGGGTCTCGTTTTCACTCCATCTCTGGATTTCTGCATCCAGTCAGCTCGTCAGCTCATCCACCAGGCCATGGATGCCCGTTGCCAGACCTACAGTGGGTACAGAGGAAGGCCAGACCCAGGCCCTGTTATTGCAGGACCTTGTGAGGCTGGGTCTGACCCCCACCCTATCCCACCCCACCCTAGGGCTGTTTCTTTTCCCTTTCTTTGAATTCTTCCGTTTTATTTTATTTATTTATTTTTTATACCCTCTGTGGTAGTTTCAGTTCAGTCAATTCTATATTTTTATGCTTAGACAGAATAAGGAAAGAAAATACAGCTGAAAGTGATTTTTGAGCTAGTGTGGAGATTATGGCTCAAAAAAAAAAATCTTACTTGAACCTCTATGCTTTTGTACTTAAAAACATGTTTATTGCATTTTAAGTTTTGTGTTTATGTGTGCATGTGCACGCCACATCATACTTGGAGGTCAGAGGGACAGCCCATAGGAGAGTCAGTTCTTTTCTTCTACCACGTGGGTCTTGGGGCTGGAGCTCAGGTACCATCGCTTGAACCCCTCAGGGCTTTTGTCCTTAGTGCTATCTGCTGTGATTTTGCCTGTGGTGACCACACAGGGGGAGAGAGAGGGAGAGGGAAAGGGAGAGGGAGAGGGAGAGGGAGAGGGAGGGAGGGAGAGAGACAGAGAGAGACAGAAAGACAGAGAGACAGAGAGACAGAGAGAGTTTTCCCTGTGACATTTGCTACATTCTAACAAAAGCCCGAATAAACAGCATCTCTCCAGAGCTGGCTCTATCTAGCTTTGCTCTGAGCCAGCACCCAGCATGATTACTGGCACTTTGAGCTGGCTGGTTAGAGAGGTTGGGGTGCTCGGCTGACCCACACAGCCTGACCCCACTCTCCTTTGTCTAATACGGATCTTGATGCTAACCTGATTATCAAATGTGGGCTGGAGACTAGGAAGAGAGTTATCAGAATCTTCAGCAGGCCTCTTAACAAACTAACTTAGTGGGTACAGCTCCATTTTGTTTTGGAGAATTTACCTGAATCTTGACCTGACTGTGAGCCAACTAAAATCTCCCTTCAACACATCATCTTGAGATGGTGCTGGAATGGGCATGCCTTTTCTGTTATTTCCCAAGAAACATATACATACGTATACACACACACACACACACACACACACACACACACACACACACACACACACACACTGCTCTAATCTAGTCTGCCTTGAGTCTACACTCAAGGCATGCCGAGAGTAGTCAAGGGAAGATATGCCTCGCATTCTGGGAGATATTGCCCCTGGGATGACTGGTGTCTTCTCACACAGTTAAGGATGGTTTCCTGAGTTCTAGACTCTGCACCACAATACTGTCCACGTTTTAGTTTTCCTTAAAGCTGTCCCTGAAAGAGATGCATTGGTGGCTTTTTGAAGTGGCTGTTTTTATTTTGGCCTGAGGCAAACTTCTCCTTTCCTGTCAGAGCTAGGCAGAGACTAAAGACCATGGCACAAGGCCAGCAGGCTGGAATCAGCACTGTCCAGGGTCTACAGACTTCAGGAGGCCTCAATGTGGATAGAGGTAGGCGCTCAGACCATGCAACAAAACAAATGTAGCTCCAGGCAGTGCCAGCCCAACTGCCCAGCATCTTCCGACTTCAGCTGTTAGATGACCTAGTGTCTCCTCTGCTATTGATGCTCTGTGTTTAGGGACCCTTCTCGGTCTCCCTCCTTTCTGGTCTTTGGTACATGAAGATCAGCAAGCTTCACAGCTGGGTGGTGGCTTCTCCTAGGCCACAGATTCTTCTGCTTTGCAGACTTGCATGGGAGGCCCAGGGCACCTTTTGCCCTTGCTGGCTCCAGGGCCTTGAATACCAGGCAGGTTCTACGTCTCCAGCTCTGCTAGAAAGCCTGGGTCATCGAGTCCCACAGCTGGAGTGCCCCAGAGGAGGACCAGTAGGTATTGGGTTGGCCAGAGTCCAGCAGTGCTAGGAAAAAAAAAAAACAACAAAAATCAGTCGAGGGATGTGCACTGAGTGTGTCCAGATACCTGTTCCAAGAGGCAGAGCATCTGTGATCTGCCCAGTTTTAAGGTAGGAGAGAAGAGTTCTGGGGGCCTCTAGGACTCCAGTCAGACCAGGGGGACTTGTGGTCATTTGAATATCTCTGCTGAGTTCTCAGGAGTTCCCTGCGGAACTCTGGGCTTCATTGGAACCACTTTATCTGAACAGACTAAGTACCAACTGTGTGCTGGAGCCCCTGTCATGCGACAGAGACTCAGAATCTGCATACTTGCAAGAAAAGCCCAAGGAAAGATCTGGAGTAGTGAGCGTGACTCTTAAACGTGGTCTGTCAGATGCAAAGGCTCTGAATGCTCATCCATGCATGTGTCCATGCCTCACATGCATCTGTCCCATCTAACACCCATCCATCCACACATCCATCTATCCATCCATCCATCTACCCACACACTTACACGTCCACTCATGCGTCCATTCATCCACCCATGTGTGCATCCATCTATCTGTCCATCCATGCATCCATGCATCTGTGCATACACCTAACTATATATCCATCTATGATCCATGAATCCATCCACCCGTGCATTTATCTGCCCATGCATGCCTGCATCCATCGTCCATCATTTTATACTTTGGTTTCTCACTTGTCTTAGATGCAGGACCAAGACAAGTAGTGGAAGCTTGGAATGGGGGATATTCTGGGGGCAATGGGTGGAGGCTCTGATGCAGTTCCACGGAGGCTTGGTAGAACATCATCTCCAAGGCCCTGAACCAGGAAATAGATGGCCAACCCCAGGGGCGGAGTGATTGTGAGAAGTGTGTGCATGGAGATCTGTGCTGTTTTCTTGTTGTCAGGGAAGCCAGGCTGAAGCTGAGGAGTGAGGGGAAGGAAGCTGGGCTGGGTGTTAGTTACCCTGGTATGTCCAGAGTTGCTGGTTTTCCTGGAGGGCAGCAGCTACTCATAGGAGGTTGGGCATTCCAGAGGAAGTGGGCAGGATGAGTATTAACCACCCTTGGAGGCTGCTGTGGAGTAGCTTCGGTGACGGGTTCTAAAACTGGCAGAAGTCCAGGGGAAGCCGGGAAGCTGGGGTGCAGCTGTGGGAGCTGCAATGGGACCTTTACTCTGGGGGTCAGCTTCCTACGCAGTGGGGTCTCAGCACGGCCTGCTCCTCAATGTTCTGGCCAAACACCATGGCAGCAGAGAAAGGCCATCTTAGAAGAGGATAAGACTTAAGACCAGTCCCTAGGTAGAGAGAATGTGTCAACCGGTGCTGGACCAGGCAGGCCCAGAACCTTCAAACTCGACTTTTGTACTGGGGCTTTATGGAGAGGAAGTCACGAGACTGCTTCCTGTAACACCAAGAGGAGGCTACTAGGGGAGTAGAGAGAGAGATTAAGTGACGGTGCCCAACATCCCACAGCACAGCATCACCTGAACTCACGACCTCTTCACCCTATGAGCCTGCCGGCAGCCAGCCAGAGGCACTGTACCAGGAGGGCCAGTAGATGCTCCTCAGCCTCAGGGCTTTGAACTTGCTGCCCCCTCTGCCTCCACTCTCCCTTCCCAAGCTGGCGCATGGCTGGGTCACTCACCTCATAACAGGTGATATCTCTTTTGTTTGTTTGTCTTTGTTTTTTTGTTTTCAAGACAGGGTTTCTCTGTGTAGCTAGCCTTGACTGTCCTGGACTCACTTTGTAGACCAGGTTGGCCTCAAACTCACAGTGATCCGCCTGCCTCTGCCTCCCAAGTGCTGGGATTAAAGACATGCGCCACCATCGCCTGGCTGATATATCTTCTGTAAGCGCAGCCTTCATGATCATCCAGTGTACAGCACCCGCACTGCACGCCACCCTGTTTCTAAGCTCTGTTTTCCAGATGCAGGCTGTGGTCCGAAAACACATTTTCTATTTTATGTATGTGTTTACCTCCATCCCACCCCAGGTTATTCCTTGGAGGTGGGGCCTCTTTATTTTTTCAGTATTTTTTTTTATTTGTTTTTTGCATAGGGGACAGGGACAAGTGGGACCTGAAATGCATTTATTGAACAAGGTGAATGGCTTCATTTCTTCCCTTCCTTCCCTCTCTCCTTCCACCCGGCTTCTCTCTGCATCTCACCCCACCTCTGGACTAGTCCTGACAGACTGCCGTCCTGCCAGGCCCTGTGAACTGGTTCTAGGTCACCCCACTGATCAGGGAGCCAGGGACTCAAGCCAGTTATACACCCCACCGTGCATACAAGGTACTCTGTTTGGGAAACCAGGTGTGAGCGTCTCCCAGCTGACAGCCATTTCTGGGGAAGGCCCTCTCCCTCCTCTGTGCACTGCGGAGCTGAATGCGGGTGCGCTGGCGGCTGCAGCAACGGCCCCATAAACACGAAATGGAAGCTCAGGAGGAGGTACTGCGGTCCCGGCTCCCCTGGTTTGTCTAGGCAGGGCCTGCGGTGAGTCCCCTTTATGTGAAGTGCAGTGTAGCACTGTAAGGTTGCCACCCCGGGACTCCCTACCTGCCTCTTCCCTTGCAATCTTCTGCTGCCAGGTGGCTTTTCCTGAGGGGCAGCGTGTGTGTATGTGTGTGTGTGTGTGTGTGTGTGTGTGTGTGTGTCCCTGGACTCCCCTTTAACCAAGCTTGGCCCAGTGTGGCCAACACCCTAATGAGCTGATGGAACGAGCCTAGCAAGAGAGGGAAAGGGACTGAGGCCTCTCAGACCTGGGCTGAGCTCAGCTACCCATCCTCTGCCAGGCCTGCACTGGGTGCTGGGGAAGGAGTCTGGTCAGATGCTGTCCATCCTCCGTGCATGTGTCTGTCAGTGCATGTCTGTCCGTCCGTCCATCCATCCATCCATCCATCCATCCATCCATCCATCCATCCGTCCATCCATCCATGTTTTCAACATCTGTGAAGCTTTGTGATAGGCCCCTGGGAGAGGCTACTGTGAGAATAACAGTGAGAATAACAGCTTGCATGTATTGAGCACTTGCTGTGTACCACCAGGCCCTGTGACAACCAGTTTACATGGGCGGTGTCTTGTTTACTATTCGCACCTCCAAGGCTGGGACTATTGTTCCTTTCATTTCGTGGATGACCAGACAGCCCATGGGCGTGTAAGCGCTTGTTTGTGGTCACAGCTGGTGGCACATAGGGATGAGTCAAAGTACACATACTCTGTCCTCAGCAGTTATCCAGGCTGCTCATAGGACCCCAGCAGGAAGGTCTTGCCCAAGGGCTTGTGAAGGGTGCATGGCTGTCCCCATCTGGACAGAACAGTAGGATGGGGGCAGATGCTTTGGGCTGGGGTTTCAGCTGTCACTGTGACTCTGAGTCTACTTTTGCATTTTTCCTTCTTTCCTTCCTTCCTTCCTTCCTTCCTTCCTTCCTTCCTTCATTTTTAAACATCTTTTAAAAAACGATTATACTTTTATTTTATGTACATTGGTGTTTTGCCTGCATGTATGTCTGTCTATGTGAGGGGGTCAGATGCCCTGGGAACTGGAGTTACAAACAGGTGTGGGCTGCCATGTGAGTTCTGGGAATTGAACCAGGGTCTTCTGGAAGAGCTGCCAGTGCTCAGAACTGCTGAGCCACAGCTGGCCCAGGCTGGCCTCAGACTCACTGTGTAGGGGATCATGATCTTGAACTGCTAACCACCTGTCTCCCGCTTCCTCCCAAGTGCTGGCCTTACAGATGTCTCTCTAGCTAAGTGCTGGCCTTACA
>OU015748.1:107938267-107958390 GCA_907169655.1 Acomys percivali
ATAGATAGATAGATAGATAGATAGATAGATAGATAGATAGATAGATAAAGAGAGAGAGTGTGTGTATCAGGGGAATTGGAGTGGAGGAATGGGGGGGTGTCATTAAAATACATTTATACCTGATAAAGCGCTCAAAGAAATAATTTTTTAAAAAATCAACAAAAATATCCAGTGCATATTCATCTCTTTTTGAAAGCTAACAATAGTTGATGCTGAGCTGGAAACCATTTCTAGTTCATTCTGTTGCACACTACATCAGTATTCAGACATTTTCAGGAGCCAAGATTCAGGGCAAAACATTACATTTTGTTGTAGTTAGCTTTTGTTCTTTTTTTTTCTCCTTTAAAAATTTTATTACATTGTGTCACACAAGGCCATTTTTATGCAAACATATAATGTGCTTCACCCTAACCCCCTATTTGAAAATTTTATTATTTTGTGTGGAGGGGTTTGTGTGAGGTCAAAGGGAAACTTGGTGGGGTCAGTTCTCCCCTTTTCCTCCTTTATGTGGGTTCTGGGGAGCAAACTCAAATTGCCTGGCTTGCATGGCCAGTGCCTTAGCCCCACGAGCCGTCGTGGTGACATTGTTTTCTTTTTTCTCCTTAGCACCGGGGCCTGGCATCATTTCTGTTAGCCTTTCTCTCAGAATCTGTCAGACAGCAAGTCTGATGGGTAGTCACCATCACCAGTGAGAGAGAGTGACTGATGCTCTGCTAGGAAACACATGCCTTGTGCTCTGGGCGTTGGGATTCAGTTAAAAATTAATTTTCTATATCCTCTATTAAGAAAAGAAAAGAAAAAAAAATGCTTGCAAAGCCAAACTGTGTTTTAGGGGCTAAAAGGAAGAAAATTAACTTCTAATAAAGATGAAAGGCCCGAGATTGGAGGTTGTGGTGGGCAATTTTGGCTAGCCATAATTACAGTATTTTCATGTTAATGTGTAAGCCCCTTGAAAGGTGTGCTTAAGCGCTAATTACCTATTTACAACAGAATGGCTTCTCAAATGAAATGAGACCCTCTGGTGTGTGTGTGTGTGTGTGTGTGTGTGTGTGTGTGTGTGTGTGTGTGGAGCATGGTCTACTGTGGTATATTTTATATGTTTTTTTTAAGGACCATAATCTAAACTATCTCTCCCTTAAACAACAGCCACAATAATAATAAAAATAAAATTTAAAACAAGACAAATGTATTTCTCTGAAAGCCCTGGACTCCCCAGGAGTTCTTGTATGGTTTAGAATTCTAGCTTTTGCTTATTTTTATCCTGTCTTATGTCAAAGGGTTTAGAGATATCTTATGAAACCAAAAATGATGCAATAAAACAGGCCAGAGTTCATGAATTATCAACACTTGGGTCTACGTGGGCTCTGTGAGTGGGGGGCGTGGGGGGGTGGAGGGTGGAGGGTGGGGTTTGAGCTTCCTGGGGGCGGGGCAAAGTGAAAATGGAGCTCTGTGGGTGCCAGCCCCTGTGATGGCTTTCCCCCATCGACACACCTCTGTATTAGCTCTAGGTTCACCTCCAGGGCTCCACCGGTATCTTTCCCTGTGGGAGGAACTTGGCAAAGGATTTTATGTTTGAATAACCACAAAAGTTTGTTTAGTGTTTTCTAGTGTATAAAACATGTCCCTTTCTGTCATTCAATTTGAGTTTCCTGTCCCCCACACCACCCCCGCTTTCATTTGGACTGATAGAAAAATTTCCCCCTCTGCTGGTTTGGGAATTCTGTATTCTTTTTTTTTTTTTTCTTCCCTGCATCTACTTGGTTACTCACAGCATCTTCATCTCTTATATGACCTAGCAGTAAAATCCATCAGCACCATCGTGTCCCCGTGAGCGCCTGCACTACTCCTTCCTGCCTCCTCTCGCTACCATCTCACGGGTGTCTTTGCTGCCCAGAGCCTCCGCTTGGCTGTTTTAAAGCCTATTCCATTGGTCACCCTTGGCATTTGTTTTCCAGTTTGCAGGGTCTGTAACCCAGTAGGCTTTTGCTGAGCACTTTGTATGGCTGGGCTCTACTCTAGACATTGGGCATTCAGCAGTGAGCCTCTGTGAGGCCAAGGGAGTAGGCAGAATGTGTCCACCCAGAGCCGTGACAGGGCAAGGGGGTCTGGAGCAGAGAGTGGTGGGAGAGGGTAGGACCCTTGGTGAGGTGAAGGTTCAGCAGAGAAGTAAATGGATGAACTGGTGCTGACCCTGTCTTGGCACATTCTGAGCAAGAGGCAGCTGCTCTGAGTGGGCAGATATGAGCACTGGGAAAGCCACAGAGTGGCTGAGGGAACATCCGGAGAAACCAAAGCTCAGTGAGGGTGGGACAGAGTCCAAGAAGTCATAGCTTCGAGCAGAAGGCAGTTTGGTGGGCTAGGGCATTTTTGGGTAGTGGAAGGGTGGGCTCTCAGGCCTTTTGGCTTGAACAGGTTGTGGAAACAGTTGGGAGCCTGAGGCTAAAACTCCTGCATGCCGGTGGCTGTGTTCTTCTTCCATCCAGAGTCTACAGAGCACCTCTTTGACTCCACAGTTTGTGTCAGATTCTGGGGGGTACAGTGGCAGGAACCCACTGAGGCGCCCACCCCAGGCACACGGAGACAAGAGGATGAGGAGGCAGAGGAGGGTGATGCTAGGACCAGGTTGGACCATTCTGGCAGCTCATCTGCCTCCTAGTTGTGGCATGTGGGGACAGGTGACTGTCCTCTGTAGTGGTAAGTGTGCTATCCTTCTTGGTGGAGGTCACAGCGTGGTCCTGACCCCGTCTCATCTCAGATTCATCTGCCCTTGTTAGCTCGTAGTCAGGGAGTGCGTGTTAGTTACCATTTTCTCTGATAAAATAACCTGTCAAAACCAGCTACAGGGAGGAAGGCTTCATTCCGGCTCAGGATGCAGCCCACCATGGCAGGGAAGGCACGACGGCAGGCGTGTGAGGTGTCTGGTCATAGCGTGTCCACGCTCAAGAAGCAGAGAGACGGATTCTGGTGCTTAGTTTGCATCTTTTTATTCAGGTCGGGACTGCAGCCTTGGGAATGGTGCTGCCCATGCTCAGGGTGGGTCTTTCCTTCTCACCTAGACATCTCTGCAAACTGCCTCCCTGGCATGCTAAGGTGGCCGCTAGGTGATTCTGAATTGAGTCAATTTGTTCAGGAGGACGAACCATCGCAGTGTGAACCGAGCTAGCCAGCTGCTTGTTCAGAGCCGGGAAGCGAGTCGCACTCGATATGATTCCTCTTCTGCACAAGCATGGAGGGGGTATGTTTGGATGTGAAATAAGCCCGTGGGTTTTTAAAATGTCATTTTCGTATTGGATCATATTCCAGAACAGGGATAATCAGGAAGCTAGGAAATCCTGGCCAGCACAGAGCGAATGTCCCCTGTCCCTGCGCATGGAGCTCTGCAATGCCTGGAAGGGTCTGTTTCCTCTCTCCCACCGCCCTGCACCGCATCCGCACCTGGGCTCAGCATCACTCTCCTGAGAAGCTCTGGGCCTGGCTTTGTCTGGAGATGCTGTCACCAGAGAGACTGCAGGTGCTGCATCTCTTCCCAGTGCAGCACTGCCTCTTCTCGAGGGACAGGTCTGCCGTCCTGGTCTAGTCCATCTGTATGTGTGTGTGTGTGTGTGTGTGTGTGTGTGAGAGAGAGAGAGAGAGAGAGAGAGAGAGAGAGAGAGAGAGAGAGAGAGAGAGAGAGAGAGAGAGAGGAGAGAGAGAGAGAGAGAGAGGGAGGGAGGAGGGGGGAAGAGAGAGGAGACAGAGATAGTGTGTGTTTCTATGAGTGTGCGTGTTTCTCTGAGTGTGTGTGTGTCTATGAGTGTGCATGTGTTTCTATGAGTATGTGTGTTTCTATAAGTATGTGTTCCTATGAGTGGGTGTTTCTATAAGTATGTGTTCCTATGAGTGTGTGTGTTCCTGTATGTGTGTGTCTGGGTTCCCATGTGTATGTGAGGTGCATGTGTATGAAGTACATGTGTGTTCCTGTGTGTATGTGTGTGGGTTCCTATGTGTGTCTCCTATGGTGGGGGTGAATGTGTGTGTATGTGTTTTTGTGTGTAAGATATGTGTGTGTGTTTCTGTGTGTGTGTGGTGCACATGTGTGAAGTGCATGTGTGTTCCTGTATATATGTGTGTTCTTGTATGTGTGGTTCATGTATGTGTATGGGTTCCTGTGTGTGTGTGAGGTACATGTGTGTGAAGTGCTTGTGTGTTTCTCTGTGTGTGTGTGCACTCGTGCGCGTGTCCTGTGGTAGTGGTGATTGAGGATATATTTGTTTTTGTGTGAGGTGCATGTGTATGGGATGTGCCTGTGTGGTCCTGTGTGTGTGTTCTCACGTGTGTATGTGGTGCATGTGTGTGTATGGATTCCTGTGGAGAAGATTGTATGTGTATGTGTTTCTGTGTATGAAGTACATGTGTGTGGATGCATATGTGTGTACATGTGTGTGTATGGGTTCCTGTGGGGGGGTGAATGTGTGTGTATGTGTTTCTGTGTATGAAGTACATGTGTGTGGACATGCTTGTGGAGGTCAGAGGTCAGCCTCAAGTGTCATTTCTGAGGTGTTCCTCTTCCTTGGTTTTTGAGACAGGATCTCCCTGCACCTGGATCTCACTGATCCTGCTTAATGACTGGCCAAGGAGGCCCAAAGATCCTCTGGTCTCTGCCTCCCAGTACTGCGATTACCAGTGTGTGCTCTACCCAGCTTCTTCACATGGGAATGGGGTGTCAAGTGGGTTTCCACGCACATGCAATGTGCACTTTACCAGTGGAGTCATCCGTCTAGTCCCAGGCTTTTGTTTTAAACCTTCAAAAACATCCTTTTGTTTATGTGTGGTTGGGGTGGTGTGCAGGCCATGGCATGCATAGACGTCAAAGACAACACACAGGAGTCAGTTCTTTCCTCCCGTGATGTGGGTTTGGGCATCAAAGTCAGATCATGGCTCTTGGCTGCAAGCCCCTTTACTTGCTGAGCCATCTTACCTGCTTGAGTTGGTTTGTTTTTGAGGCCACATTTTATACATAAGCTACAGCGCAGGCTGGTCTCAAATGTGTCATGCTCCTGCCTCAGTTGGGTTGCAGGCGTGTACCACTTTGTCTGACTCTGGCCTTTCCTTTACCTTCACAATGGCTCATCTCAGACGATCTTACTCGGCTCCCTGCTGGACAGGTCCCAGAGAACTCAAGGTTTCCCATGTCTTACAAGCTCCTGCAAGACACCCGTTTTGTTTTCCCTGAGGACCACACATCGAGTATCAAAGCCCTAGCCTAGCACTTTCCAGAACCTTCTGAGGCAGTAGAAATGCTTTATATGCCTATGCTGTCCGTAAAATCCACTAGCCTCATGGGAGTAGCAGGCACTTGAAATGCCAGTGTGACTGAGAGACCAAATTTCACATTTTACATGTTTGTAATTAATTTGAAATGAAGTAGCCACAACAGCCTGTGGCTATGCTGCCGGACATCACAGACAAATCTGGGAGGACGTGTGAGCACTGTCTTCACTAAAGAGAAGGAAACAGCTCCATTTAACAAGATAGCTGGGATACGGTGACAAGGAAGGATGTTCTATTGTATTAACACCTATGAAAGTCAAATCATATTGAGGCTGCTGATAGGATATGAGGATTTCTGCCTCCTGGGTTTCCTGTTGGAACCTGCATTTCTCTCCACAGCCAAGTGTAACTTCGCAGGAGCTTAACCATGAGTCACAGTCCATAGACACTCCCTGGCGTTTTCTTTACTCTAATCTGAGACCGGCAGCCCCAGGCCTGAGGAACATTGCCCCCCACTTTAAAGATGGGGAAACTGAGGCCCAGTGTGGGCTGGAGATCGGGAGCCTTGATACTCCAGGGTGATGCTCTCTCCTCAGAACCACAGCAGTTCCAGACCTGGTAGGCGCTTGGTAACATTATTGACAAAATCTAGAAGGCATTCATCTCTTAGCCCAGTGCTTCTCAACCTTCCTAATGCTGAGACCCTTTTAACACAGCTCCTCATGTTATGGTGACCCCCAACCATAAAAGTATTTCGTTGCTACCTCATAATTGCAATTTTGCTATTGTTATCAATGATAATGTAAATATCCATGTTTTCCTATGGTCTTAAGTACTCCCTGTGAAATGACCCTAAAAGGGTTGTGACCCACAGGTTGAGAACCATAGTCTTAGCCCATAGTTCGACTTCCAAGTGCATGTCCCTTTGCAGATGTGGATACCTTGGGCCTCTGCCTCTGTCCATGCCCAATCCCCAAGACTTAGGCTAAACTAGAGTTGGACTCTCTCCCTTGCCCCCCTGCCCCTCCCCCTCCCCCATATGATGCTAAGCAGGATGGTGAGCCTCTCTGAACCTTAGTGTTTTTCTCTTCAGAAGGGAGAGGCCCTGGCAGGCCCCCTGGGAGTCTGAATGAGGCAGTGCAGGGGATGTGGATGCTCCGTCAGGTGCCAGGTAAATGAGTTCACCATTCTGCCACTCCCGAGGGTGGTGCCTTCAAGAAGCAGGGACAGTGACAGCAGCTGGGAGTGTGGGAGAGATGCGCAGGAACTGGCAAGCGGGTGAGAGCTGCTTGTTGAGGCCCAGCCAGGTGGTAGTGGTTGGCAGAGCCCTGAGACCTTCCCTGGGACATCAGCTACTCTGGGGACAGGGTACACAAGGCCAGCTCAGCAGAGTGACACTGAGGTGGGGTATGTCCTTCTCAGGTATGAACTTTGTTGGGAGTGGACCTAAAAATTGACCCCTGGGGGACAACTGATGCCCCTCCCACACCGTGTATCTGAAGCCCTTGGGGTCCCTACATTGTAGGACTTGCCTGGTTTTGAGAGAGAGAGAGAGAGAGAGAGAGAGAAAGAGAGAGGGGTGGGGTGTGGGGAGGGAGGGAGAGCTGGGATGTGGCCTTGTCCACAGTCCTGGCTTGCTTCATTTCCAAAGTGAGGGCTTCTGGGATGAGTTGTGAGACACTCCCTCCCCCTGGGCCTTACCTGGCTGTCTGCCTCCCTGGTGGACTTGAAGAATCTCTACTCCCCTGCCTCGGTGTCTGCATCCACAGCCTGGAGGCTGCGGTGTTAGGGGTTGTTATCAGGGGATGCTGTGTATGGATCCTGAGGTCCTCCCCCAACTACTCCCAGAATGGGTCTGAGCCTCAGTTTAGTTCTCTGTCAAAGGGGCTGAGGCTGGAAGGGTCAGGGGGCAGTGGGTATTCTATTCAGGGCTTGGCATGGGCCTGGTGAGGAACAGGCACCGCACAATGGCGGTGGTGACTGTGGTGGCAGCTGTAGGCACACATCCTGAGAGCCTTGGGTGGGGTTTGGTGGTGGCTTTAATTATTAATACCATCCGAGGGTGTGCTTTCCTTGATTTTCAATCAGGCGTAGAAAAGTTCGGATTTAGCCTCTTTGAAATTTGTTTTCAAAGAAAAGCCGATATTTGAAGTGCTGAAGTTTGTGCCTCTGGTTTCTCTCAAGGAGAATTTCACACCTTCCTCAGAAAGCGTGAAGCAAATGAGGACCTGCGAGTGTGCAGGGCCCTTTTGAGCTAATTCTGGGCTGGGTTGACAGCCGAGACACTGAAGGGGGAGCTGGGAGCTGACAGAGAGGAAAGCTGGATTCCGTCACGTCCTGAGCCCTCAAAATAGTCACTTCCCAGCGGATGCCGTCATAGGAGCATTTGGAAACAGATTTTTAAAAAATCTACTGAACTGTGCAATGGCTCCCTTAAGGTGCCCCCTCCCGTCCCCCAACCCTCCCCCGACTAGGTTCCCTGCTATGTGCTGTCGCCTGATGTGAGGGTTAACTTTGTCAACTTGACAACCTAAGGTCACCTCAAGGAGAGCCTCAGTGAGGGGGTGTTGACATTGGCTTGGCCTAAGGGCATGTCTGTGGGAGGTTGTTGTAAAGAAGTTAACTAATCAGGGAAGACCCAGCCCACAGTGGGTGGCATCATTCTCTAGGCATGGGGGGGGGGCGGGGTCTTGAATTGGGAAAGAGTGGAGATGAGCACAAGGAAGCAAACTGATGAGCCCTTCCTTCCTTCCTTCCTTCCTTCCTTCCTTCCTTCCTTCCTTCCTTCCTTCCTTCCTTCTTCCTTCCTCCTCCTCCTTCTTGGTTTTTCAAGACAGGGTTTCTCTGTGTAGCCTTGGCTGTCCTGGACTTGCTTTGTAGAGCAGGCTGCCCTCGAACTCACAGTGATACCCCTGCCTCTGCCTTCCGAGTTCTGGGATTACAGGTGTGCGCTCCCGCCCCCGGCCATTCTCTCTCTGTTCTTCTTGACTGTGGGTGTGGTGTGAGTGGCTGTTTAAAGTTCCTGCCTTGACTTCCCCACAATGAGGATCTTAGAATTATAAGCTGAAGTAAATACATACCCTTTACCCCTAAGTTGCTTTTTTGTAATGTTTTTAATCATAGCAGCGGTAATGAAACTAGACTACCTGCTTCGGTGGGACTTGCCAGGTACCTCCAGGCCTGGCTCCACCCCTCCCTTTGTTCACCTGAGGCACCTAGGCTGTTGTCAGATAGATTGCAATTGTTTCCCACCTCCAGCCTCTCTTGTGTGCACTGCTCTTCTGGAGCACCCCAGCCTTTGCAGGGGGAGCCACTGCTTGGCCTTCATTTATTTTTATTGCATATGTAGACCCCTCCCCTGCTCCTGGCTAGAAAAAGGCCTTAGCTGACTGCTTTAGTCAGGACTCTCCAGTGTCCCCAGGGGACTCAGGTGAGACCTAGTTCCTACTGTCACTGTGGGGTAGCACCTGCGAAAGCCAAAGAAATAACTATAGAGTGAAGGGCTTGGTAAACAGAGGCAGCAAGGCCATCTACTTCAGAATGCCCAAATCTCTATGGTATTTATCCTTCCTGAAGATCACCCGCTTTACAAGAAATATATTAGAAGATAGAAATGGTCAGCGTCACCTTTTTTTATTGTGGGTGTGCATGTGGGTGTACGTACATGTGTGTACATGTGCTTGGAGGCCTAGTTTGGCATCCAGAGTCTGCCTCAGTCTCTGTTGTATTTTTTGAGACAGGATCTCCCACTGAACCCGGAGCTCTCCGATTTTGCTAGTCTGGGGGCCAGGGAGCTCCAGTGAGCCTCTGTCTCTACTCTACCAAGTGCTGGGGTCGCAGGCAGGTGCTTCTGCACCAGGCTCGTATGTGCGTGACGGGGATCTGAACTTGGGTCCCCAGTCTTTGCAGCGGGTGCTTTACCACTGACCCGTCTCTTGAGCCTCCAAAACATTTAATCATTTTCTGATAATTACTTCTGTTGCCACTGTAATGAACTTGGCTTTGGAGAAAACCTTTTACCTTTTAATATGTTGGCTCTAGGCACCTTAGGAGTCTTTTTGGAGGCATGTATCTTTAGTGACCCCAGGCAGGAGTCCACCCTGAAGCCCTGCATTCCCCCAGGGAATGCTGTGGGATGTTCTGGTAGGGTGGAACCAAGGGCAGCTTTCTCAGAACCAGGCCTTTCCAGAACTCGGAGTGTCCCCCCCCCCCCACTGCACACTGAAGCTCTTCCTACCAGGATCCAGGCTGCTCACCTTTGCCATAATTTAAATATATAAGAATTTAAATACAGCAGGTGCATGCTTGTAATCCCAGCACTCAGGGAAGCAGAGGCAGTTGGATCTCTCTGAGTTCGAGGCCAGCCTGGTCTACAAAGCGAGTCCAGGAAACCTAAGGCTACACAGAGAAACCCTGTCTTGAAAAAAAAAACAAACAAAAATAATTTAAATACAAAATTTAGGAAGGTGTACACACATCATAGTACATGCCACTTTAACACTTTGGATTTGTAATTGTTTTTAGACAGGGTCTCATGTAGCTCAGAGTGGTCTCTATAGCTGAGGATGACTGTGAACTCCTGATTTTCCTGCCTCCAACTCCTCAGTGCTGGCATTGTGGGCTTGTATCACCACATCTACTTTACACAGTGCTGGGGATAGACCTCAGTGATTTGTGTGTGCGGGCCACCAATCATTTTCATCCTTTGATTTTTTTTTTTCTTTAAAGCAAAGGTCTCATGTAGTACAGGCTGGTTCCAAACTTGCTGTGTAGTACAGGCTGGTCTTGAACTTTTGATCCCCCTGGCTCCATCTCCTAAGTCCTGGGATCACTGGCGTATATCACCAACCTCAGCCAGCCTCATGTTTTACCAGTGTTTTAATCTCTTCCGGTCTGCAACAGTGCCACTGCACTGACCCTTGGCCTGCAGTGGTTTTGTTTAATTTCTCATGAGTATGGATGCTGCTTTTGGAAGAACCATCTTTATCTGGGGCCTCTCTCTGTGGCTTTTGTGTACGTTTGCATACGTAACTATCATGTGTGTATATGATGTGTGTATGTGTGCATGCCGCGGCTCACGTGTGGAGGGTGGAGGATAACTTTTACCTTTCCAAGAGTTTTTCTTTCTCTTAGTCCAGGCAGGGCCTCTCTTATTTCTGCCATGCTGCGTATGCATGCTAGCCAGCCCATGTGCTTCTGGTCGGCTCAGTTTACCAGGCTCTCATGGCAAGTACTTTCCCTGATGAGTCAGTCCTCTGGACCTGGCTGTGGCCTTCTTCTTGCTATGACCTCATGTGTGTCCCTGGATATGTGCCTGCTATCCTCCTCTTGTAAAGATCATGTCTCACAGGGACTAAGGCTCTCCTCCGGGGCCTCATTTTATTTCA
The DNA here is from genome assembly GCA_907169655.1 of Acomys percivali. NCBI lineage: Eukaryota > Metazoa > Chordata > Mammalia > Rodentia > Muridae > Acomys > Acomys percivali. The sequence goes on from OU015748.1 coordinate 107,948,905, forward strand.
GTTACCTCTTTAAAGGCTCAGTCCCCCCAAAAACGGTCATACTCTCAGGTCCTGGGCTTTTGATCTCTGACATGGGAATGGGCGGGGCCCAGTTCAGTATCTCACACAGCACTCAGCATCATCCCTGGAGCCATCTTCTTTCCCAGCATGCTTTTCCAGAACACTATTAAGTGCCTTGCCTCAGCTGAGGAGCAACATTTCCCAATTTGGTGCCGGGAGCAGCGCTGAGAGCCACACTTCCTTCCACCACGCTCTCCCTCCACCACACACCTGCTCTGAAAATCTCAAGTCCACCCCTCTGTCCAGCTGCTGTGAAGACTATCAACTCTGGCTTCTGGTGTAGACTATTGCATTTATCTCCTGAGATTGCTGTAATAGATTGCCATAACCCGATGAGTTTGACACAACAGGAATTGATCTGTTGGTTCCCAGTTCTGGAAGCTGCAAACCTAAAATCTAAATGTCAGCAGGAGCGGGGGTAGGGGGGGTGGGGGGACAGGTTGGGGGGGGATGGAAGGAATCTGCCATGGATGTGTGTGCTCAGATGCCGCACGCAGCATGGGTATGGAGGTCAGAGGGCAACCTCAGCTGTCACTCCTCACTTTCTACCTTCCAAAGGGTCTTTGTTGTTTGTTTTCTGCTGGGGGAAACTAGCTGTGAGCTTCCAGGGCATCTCCTGCCCCCATTTTCCAACTCTCTTGGCTGCTCATGCCACTGGGCCACCTCTCTAGCCCAGTGAAGTCTGGGTGCTTTTTATTTCTTGTTCTTGCTCAGTTGCACTGGCTGGAGCCTCAAGCGCAATGCTGAATATGAATGGAAAGAGTTGGACACTCTCGTCCTGTTCCTGGGCTTGGATCTTTCCATTGTGATAATAGTGGCGTGTTAATCACAGGAAGTTTATAGATGTTCCATGTGGAGTGAGATGGTCCCTTTGTTTAAGAGTTTTGCATCATGAAAGGACACTGGATTTTTGTCAGATGTTTTTCTGCATATCCTGTGGGATGTCTCGGTGAGGACTGTGATGTGTTACGTTGATTGGTGTGTACTGATTCAACCTTGCATTTCCGGGACAAATCCCATTTGATTAGGTGTAAAGCTTTCTGTGTGCTGCTGGCTTCGGTCTCGTAATATTTTAACATTTATGTGTGTATATGTGTGTGCGCATGTGTTTGTGCACAGCTTTGGATTCCCCTGAGTTGGAGTTACAGCTTGTTGTGTATTGTGTGATGCAGGTGATGGGAACCAAATGCAGGTCCTCTGTATGAGCAGCACACACTTTCAAGCACGGAGCTGTTTCTCCTGCCCCTAACCCAGTAGTATCTTATCGACACTTTATGTCTGCAACTCTGCGGGGATACTGTCTGTAGTTTTCTTGTGGATGCCTTTGTCTGGTTTGATCACTAAGGGCCACATAGTAAAACAGAAGGTGTCTCCTTCTCATCTGTGTTTTGGAGGTGCTTGTCAGTGTCTAAGTTAGGGTTACTATTGCTGTAAAGAAACACTAGGACCAAAAAAGCAAGTTGGAGAGGAAGATGCAGAGGCCATGGAGGGGTGCTGCTTACTGGCTTCCTCCCCATGGCTTGCTCAGCCTGCTTTATTATAGAACCCAGGACCAGGGATGGTATCACCCACAGTGGGCTGGGCCCTCCCACATCAATCACTAATTAAGAAAATGCTTTTCAGCTGGATCTTATGGAGGCATCGTTTCCATTGAGGTTCCCGTCTCTCAGATAACTCTAGCTTGTGTTAAGTTGACATAAGACCAGCCAGCACAGACCCGGATTGGTGTTAATTTCTCTTGTACTGTGTACATCGCCGATGGGACTGTCTAGTTCTTGGCTTTTGGTCTTTTCACGATCCTTTCTTCTCACTCGTAATACTTTCTGTCCTAAGGGCTACTTTATCTGATGTTGGGGCAGCCACTTCAGTGCTCTTTTGTTTATTGGTGGGTGGCGTGTCTTCTTCTAGCCTCTCATATTCATCTTCTTATTTTTATGTCTTGCATTGAAATTGTATCCTAGCCTGGCACGGTGGCTCATGGCTATGATCTCAACACTTGGGAGGCAGAGGCAGAGGGAATGTTATGAGTTTGGGGCCTGCCAGAGCTACACAGCGAGACCCCCAGTCCTTCCAAACAAACAAGAAAATAAAGATTGTCTCCCATATAAACAGCCTGTAACTGGCTTTTAAAAGTTCTGTTCTTCCAATCCCTGCCTTTTGAATGTAGTTTCTAAGTACTTTATATTTAATACAATCACCTATGGGGAGAGGGGCTATTCTTTGTTATCTATATATCTCAGCCTCCTCTCTGCTCCATTCTTCTGCTTACAGATTCATTTGTGTTAAACAGGTATTTTTCTGGTTTATCATTTTACAGCTGTCCCCCTGTCCTGTGGTTTCCCTCACCTGAAGTCAAGAGGCACCTCCATGGCTCAGTGGTCCTCCGTCAGTAGTGTAACTGGGCATTTGGTAGTTCTATCTTAGTTTCCTTGATGATTTCCGTAACAACTGCATTGATTTACACCAGCAGTGTAGAAGGGCTCTTCTTTTCCCATAGTCTCACCAGTATTTGTCATTATTGTTGTTGTTTTGAGGCAGATCACTCAAACTTTGTTGTTGTTATTTTGAGATGCAGCGTCTCTGTATAGCCCTAGCTGTCCTGGAACTTGCTCTATAGACCAGTTGGCCTTGAACTCAGAGATCCAGCTGCCTTTGCCTTCCCAGTGCTGGCGTTAAAGGTGTGTATCACCACTGCCTGGCTATGGATCACTCAGACTTTATAGCCCTGGCTTTACTGGGACTCTTAACCCCCTCTCTGTTCCCTGAGTGTGTGAACCAAGTGTGTACCATCATGCCCAGATTATTAATTTTTAAATAGCTACTCTGACTGGGGTGAGATAGCATCTCAATAAAATTTTAATCTGCATTTCTCTGATGGCTAGTAAAGATGAACATTTTTCATTTTTTTGTGTGTGAGAGTGTTCTATATTTGTGTATGGTATATGCATATATATGTGTGCAGGTGCTTACACCTCTGCCCACATGTGGAGGCCAGAGGACATCAAGTGTTCTGCTCTATTATTCTCCTCCTTATGCCTTTGAGGCAGGGGTCTCTCACTGGATCTGAAGTTAGGCATCAGCAACCCAACTGTCTCTACTTTATTCACAACACCGGGTGTGTGGTCATGCCCAACATTTTATGTGGGTCCTGGGGGATTAGAACTCAGAACCCCACGCTGTGCAGTGAGCACTCTTGCCACTGAGCCATCTCTCCAACCTGTGCTCATGTTCTCCTTGCATGTGTGTATCTTTTCTTTGGGGGAAGTGTCTGCTCAGATCATTCACCCTTCTAAGAAACGGGGTGGTTTTTTTTTTGCTGGTAGCTCCTATAGTTTAATCCTATGGAGACTGCTTGTCTGCCTGGTGAATAACTGGCAGCGATGAGTCCCATCCCGTGCACCATCTCTTCACTCTTCTGCCTGTTTCCTTTACTGTGAAGGAAGCTTTATAGTTTGTTGTGATCCTGTTCATGAATTCTTTTATTTTTGGACAGAAAACTGTTGTCCACATCAGCACCCCTTAAATGTTTCCCTCCAGAAATTTCAAAGTCTTATTGTCTGTATGTAGAGGTCTATTTTCCCCAAGATGATTTTATTATAACACAGGTGTGGCACATTTGTCAAGACTCGAGCCGCACAGGTTGCATTTGGGGGCCTTCATTGTGCTGCACTGGCTGATGGGTCTGTCTTTGTGCTAGTGCTTGCCGTTGACACTGGGCTTGAGGTCAGGTGCTGTGATCCCCCGGCTGTGTTCTTTTTCTTAAGGTTGCTTTGGCTATCTACCTTTTGTGTTTGCATATGAGGTTCAGGATGAAGTGGTTGCCATGTGAGCATGAGGACCAGAGTTCAAATCCCCAACATCCATGTAAATGCCGAGAAGGTGTGGTGAGCTATGTATTCCCAGTGCTCAGGAGGTGGAAGCGGCATCTAGGAAGACTCAACTTCAGCCTCTGGCAACTACATGGACATGGACACATGTATATGTTCCATATATACATATGTATATGCATATATATATATGTGTACCTGTACACATGTGTACACTCACACACATGTGCCAGAAATGTCATTGAAATTTTGATAAGAATTGCATTGACTCTGTGGATGGCTGCTGATAATATGGCCATTTAAACAGTATTAATTCTCCCAACCCATGAGCGGGGGAGACCTTTTCATCCTCTTGGGTCTTCTTCAATTTCTTGCTTTTATAGATGTCCATGTTGAGGTCTTTCTTATGTATTGTTTTTGTTTTTCCCAGGTATTTTGTTGAGAGTATTGAACAAAGTTGTTTTCTTGTTTTTTTCCCCCTCACTATTTCTATTATTGTTGTATAGAAAAGTTACTGGTTAAAAACTTTTTTTTTTTTTTTTGTGTGTGTGTGTGTGTGTGTGTGTGTGTGTGTGTGTGTGTGTGTGTATTTGCCATGCTGCATATGTAGAAGTCAGAGGACAGTTGGTGAGGAGCTGAGCTCAGGTCTACTCAGCCTTGGCAGCAAGTGCCCATTTGCCAGCCCAAGTCACTAACTTTTGCACACTGACCCTGTCCTGCTGGCTGGCTGTATTTGTTCGTCAGTTTTAAGAGTCTCCAGATGGAGTATTTAGACTCGCATAGGTGCAGTAATATCAACGCCAAAGAGGGACAACAGGACTTTATTTCTTCTTCTTGATTGACTACTCCGGCTAAACCTTCAAGTTCCATGGTAAGTAGGAATGGCAGGAGTAGATAACCTTGTCATGTTCCTTTATGGTTTCCAAGGAAGTTTTTTTGTTTTTTGTTTTTTGTCTTTTTGTTTTGTTTTTATTTTCTGTTTTTACCCATCTGGCATGATGTTGGATAGGCATTTGCTCTGCGTAGCTTTGATTATGCTGAAGTATGTTTCTTCTTAAGTTAGCTTTTAACCCTGAGCTTTTAACATGAAGGGGTATTGGATTTTGTCAACAAGCCCTTCCAGTAGTTGACATGGTCATGTGATCTTCCTTGACTCTTTTTATGTCTTGTGTTAAACCTGTACCCCTGGAACAAATCACCTTGGTCATGGCGTATGAGCTTCTTAATGTGCTGTTGGAGTCAGCCTGCAAAGTGTTTTATTGAGAATTTTTGCATCTTGAGGGGAATGGTCGATAGTTTTCTTTTATTGCTGTGCCCCTACCCAGCTTGGATATTGTTTTAGTCAGTGTTCTATTGCTGTGAAGAGACACCATGCCCACAGGAACTCTTAGAGAGGAAAACATTTAATTGAGTCTAGCTTATAGTTCAGAGGTTTAGTCCATTATCATCATGGCAGAGAGCATGGCAGTGCGCAGGCAGACATGGTGCTGGAGAAGGAGCTGAGAGCTCTACACCTGGATCAGCAGGCAGCAGGAAGAAGAGAGAGCCACTGGGCTTGGCTTGGGCTTCTCAAATCTCAAAGCTTACCCCTAGTGACACACTTCCTTAAACAAGGCCATACCCACTCCAAAAAGGCCACGCCTCCCAATCCCTCTCAAGTAGTGCCACTCCCCAGTGACCAAGCATTCATATATATGAGCTATGGGGCCATCCCTATTCAGATTACCACAGGTATTAAGGCAGGGCTGTTTTCCTGGCTTGAATTTCGTAGCACTACATCCTTTCTGTTCTGTGGAGGAGTTTGAGGTACACTGCTGTTCGTTCTTTAACGACTGAGTGGAGTTCAGCAGTGAATCCACCCCAGTCCTGGCTTTTCTTTTTGTTGAGAGACTTTTTAAAATAACAGTTTCAATCTCATTGCTTATTCTCCCTCTTTTTAGTAGTTTTTAATTCCCTTGGTTCAATTCTGGAAGACCATATATGTATCTAGAATTTTCTCTTGTATTCTAATATGATTTCTCAAAAAATATTCTTTAATAGACCTGTGGCACACATCTTTGCAAAAAACCCAATTCTTCGATTCCTTAGTTATTCCTTTGTTCACTGTTTCTTTCCTGATATTTATAATTTTGTTTTTCACTGACTTTGGCCCTGATTGTTCCTGTTTCTCTAAGACCTAGAGAAGCACTCGACAGAAAGACACTGGAGGTAAATTATCTCGTAGCTCAAATGAACTTAAGAGACACTGACAGAATATTCCACCCAAAGCTCCTGAGGATACATTCCTTTAATCTGCTAACAGAACGTTATTCCAGAATGGATCAAATTTTACTGCAAAGCATCATTACAAATATTAAGCATAAAATAGTGCCTTGCATCAGAATACAATGGGTGAAAAGCTGGAATCCAGCAGCAAGCAAAGGGACAGAACTCAAACTCAAGTCTTTATGCTTATGTGAGCATTTTATTGACATCACATTCCAAACTCAGCAAGGCCAGTTCTGCGATGGAAGTTTGCAAGTACTTAAACCAACAAAACCAGAGTTCTAAACACACACACACACACACACACACACACACACACACACACACACACACACACACACACACACAAACCCATAAGGGAAAGATAGCTCTGTGCTTACAATTTCAGGTTACAATCCATCATTTTGGGAGAAGTCAAGGCAGGAACTTGAAGCAGCCAGTCACATCACACATCCCATCAGGAGCAAAGAGCGATGGGTGGGCACATGCGTGTCTTCTACTTAATGGGCTTTCTCCAGGCCCATGCAGCTTAGAATCTCCTTTCTAGGCAATGGTGCCATGCATGGTGGGCAGGTATTACCGCCTCAATTTATGTAAGCAAGAGCATTGCCCACAGGCCCGCCTGACTATTCTAGGTTGTGTCAAGTGGACAGTCAAAAACCAACCATCCCGACTAGGCTGGCCTCCGACTCCCTATGTGGCTGAGCATGAGCTGAACTCCTGATCCTCCTGCACCTGCGTCCTAAGTGCCGGGGTTACAGGTTTCATTCTGGCTTTTGAGCAACAGGCAAAGCAGGGGAGAGGTCATTCTGTCTCTGGATGAAGTTACAAAGTGGGTGCTGAGCTTCTTTTTACTTCGTTGAAATGGCGTTTGCTTCCTGGTAGCAAGCACCACAAAGTCCTTTAGGTCTTCTGGCTAAGGCGGTGGTCTCTGCATGGCTCCTCCTTTCCTGACACCTACCCTGCTCCCAGCTTCTGCCTTAAAGAACCTTTTATTTGCTTTCCTCTTTTGTTTTTGTTTTGAGATTATAATTCAATTACAGTCTCCCTCCCTTCCCTTTCCTCCCCCCAGACCCCAAGCCTCCTTCCATTTCATGGCCTCTTTCCACCAATTGTTATTGCACACATTCATGTATTCATATATATTCCTAAATATAACCTTGTATGTATGTATGTTTTTAGGGCTGACAATTTAGCGCTGGACAAGCAATTGGTGTGCTCTTCCCTGGGAAAGGCTCCCAGCTTTGCTCCCGTTGCTGTAGTGCTTAGTGTAGTGGTGAGGCCTCTTGGGCTTTTCTCTGCTCAGTTTGGAATGTCCACCGGCAGCACCCTTGCTCGGTTCACATTTGGGGAGCCGTGTGAGTGAGACTATACGGCCATCTGATGTTTCTGATGATACGATCTCACAGCACACTCCCCAATCTCCTTGCCTTAAAAATCTTTCTGTCCCTCTGCCAGACTGTCCCCCGAGTCTTAGAAAGCACTTGTTTCTTGAAGGCACAACCGGAATATGTTTGATATACCGATTTGAGATATCACTGAACATTTCTTACAACTAGCAATGGTGCTTTAGAAACAGACTCTCTGTGCCCTCGTCTTGGATGTAGTTGGACGTGCACTGTTGCAGCATCTTGCTTTTCTCAAAGCAGCCGACTGTCTTGTTGGTTCAGGTGTGTGTGTGTGTGTGTGTGTGTGTGTGTGTGTAGCTGCCACAGCTCAGTACACCACCCTCCGTATCTAAACAAGCATAGTGATACTGTATGCATTCAGAACACACGCACCAAGTGCCTACTGGGTACCAAGCTCCACAATGGGTTTTGTCTCACAGAGAGTTTGAAATGTCCCTGGGTGATGTGACAGGAGGTGCTGGATTAACCCAGCCTGGTTCTCTCCTGGAGTGAGGCATGTACCTGTCAGGACTTGGTTAGGCTCATCAGAGCCACCATTCTGGCAGGGGGGGAGGGGGGCTCCCTTCATCATCATCTCATCTTGCCCTGTCCAGGTCAGATGTCAGTTCCCTAAGCCTGTGGCCACAGCTTGTTAGCAGCTCCTGGCTTCCTGCTTTCTGTTCAGTTTCCTTGGCACAGCCGAGGCAGCCTGCTTATGCTTTCAGAGCCCTGCTCTTAAACCCTGTCCTTCATCCTTCCAGCTGCTCTGCTACAATCTCTACATCGGCCTGCAGGGTCTCAGGGAGCTGAGAGGGCTCCTGGGTTCAGGACCTTTGTTCCACCTCCAGTGCCACATTTGGGGAAAACTGGAGGGAGAGACAGCAGGGAGAGACAGTTGGAGAACTGAACTGATCAGTCTTTCTGAGCCCTGGGCTCTCTAAAGCCTACAGTGCCAGCTCTACCACATGGGACTTCATGCTCTGGGCTCTTCATGCCTACCCACAAAATGGAAACCAGTGTGTTTTCCAGGCTGCCACAGGAAGGACTAAGTGTATCCTAGCCAATGGTGCTTATCACCGACCATGGCCACCATCTGAACTTCTGGGATGCCCTTTGCCCCTCTGCTAGGGGAAACTCTTGTAGACTCATCAGACCTTACTGGCTCTTGCCATCTATTGTATGGGGAGAGCGATACCACACTCAGGGAATGTATATTGAGGTGTGGGACAGGGACATCTCTGAAGGGCTGAGATGTGGGTCTGTGTGTTTGTGGAAGCCCGTTTCCAGGAACGGTTGGAGAGGGCTTGTGTAGGGAAAACATCTTGGGAGGAAGGAGCAGCGCTCAGCTGATGGACACAGCGTGAATTAAGAAGAGGGGCTGGAGAGAAGGGGATCCCAGGGACAGGGATCACCGTATACAGTTGACCCAGAGGTGAGACGACCACTTGGACGGGGAGTCAGGGCAGAACAAAGACAGTGGCCACCATAGCCTCGTGCAGGTGCCCCTGGCACCAAATGTGGTGGCTAGATTTCTGTTAATGTGACACATTTGCAAATAGGAAGCCTCAGTAGAGAAAAAAAACCACACACACACACCCATCCACAGTGGTCTGTAGGAAAGCCTGTGGTGCCTTTTCTTGGTTAATGATTGATGTGGGAGGTGCCACCCCTGGGTAGGTGGTCGGGGTTGTATAATATAGCAGGCTAAGCAAGCCATGAGAAAAAGCCAGTGAGCAGCACCCCTCCACAGTCCCTGCTTGAGTTCCTGCCTCCTGGTTCCTGCCCTGCTTGAGTTCTTGCCTCCTGGTTCCTGCCCTGCTTGAGTTCCTGCCTCCTGGTTCCTGCCCTGCTTGAGTTCTTGCCTTGGCTTCTGTCACCAAGCTGTGACCTGGAATAAGTAAGCCAAGTAACTTGCACCCCACCTCCCACCATCCCCCCCCCCCCCC
>OU015748.1:107967874-107986235 GCA_907169655.1 Acomys percivali
TGTGTGTGTGTGTGTGTGTGTGTGTGTGTGTGTGTGTGTGTGTGTGTTGGGTCAGTAAGCTGTTTAGTTGTGTTCCTGAAGGGCTGTGAAGGGATCCAGGATCCTCCCTGTTGGAAGGAGCTTTAGAGCTAGGACTAAAGGAGGCATGGCTCAGGGAGGGGGGCGGGGCTCTCACATTTCACAGCCTGGCTGCGCTTATGTACCAGGCTTTCCTTGGCCTGGTGACACAAACAGTCCCAAGGCCATTTGGTGTGTGCAGAGTTGTGCTCGCTTCTCTGAGGCCACCTGGGGCTGGGAGCAGGTGGCAGAAGGTGACACACAGACTGACAAACCGACAGTATTTCCCTAGTCAACTGTGATTGCTTGGGTCTGTTTCTGTGGTGCTGCGGAACTAGTCCTGAGAGCTGTCCCCTCCCTTCTGGGACCTGCATGCAGGTGAAGCTTGGGTCTCTGGTAGTGTGCCTCAAATACAGCCTGCACAAAGCAAGGCACCACCACTCCGGCCCTGTGACTTTTGGGTAACGGAGCCTCTCTGGTCTCAATGTGTCATGGAGAAATGATGTCACTATATTATATCAGGGCTTGAGGTCAGGGTGGCTGTGTCTGGATGAAGACCTGGAAGAAGGTTAGTAACAATAGTGGGTCTTGGTTCTTGTAACTCATGATCAATGGGGCGTGCCCAGAATGAGGTTAGGTCTATGCAAGCTGAAGGTTAGGCTGGCAACAACCCCCATTTTATGGATAGGCAAGAAGAGGTCCAGGTGGACACATGGCTCAGCCAGGGTTACCAAGGCAGTGGTGCCCCAGATTCCTGGCCAGCTCTTGGTGAGCTCTGTCCTCTTTGTAGTAGAGATCATGCAGCACTTTCCTATGTTCCACTTGAGTGTCCTAGGGGACATAGAGGCCTGAGAATCACTCTCCTGGTTCATCAGTAAATACATCAAGGCATCCACGAGTATTTATTGAGAGCCTGCCCCCCACTAAGCCCCGTGGACTCGGTGGGAACTCACCATTGCAGACACTGCTGTCCTGGGTTCCTGCTCTGGGTGGCAAATGGCAGTCAGCACCTGTCCCTTGATTCAGGAAGAAACCCTGGAAGTTGGGGTCATGGAAAAGCACACATGGGCAGAGTGGGAACTAAAGAGATTGCAAACTTAAGGAGGTGGGAGACGATGTGGTCTCTTGGCTTGTGGACACTGTTGTGCGACTTCCAGGCCCCGGGTGGGTCACAGTAAGAGATAGCAACCACAGGCTGAGGAGCCAGAGCCTCTAACCCTGGGCCCTTACCTGGCAGCCCTGCCTTCCTCCAAGCTACTGGGCACCAGGCTTTCCAGAGTAACCTTCCTCAGTGTCCCTCCACAGAGGGAGTACTTGAGGTCCACTGCCACACTGAGACGGATGCTTGGGACCTGCTGCCTCCTTGTAGCTTTTCTCCAGGAGAGTCTTATGGACCCTGCTACACTCTGCATGAGTGTATGTGGTGCGCAACCCAGGGATGCTCACCCAGAGGGATGCGATGTCACTACTGGGGCATGCGCACCTGTGGGTCACAAGTGGCCTCCCTTCTCTATTCCCTAGTCTCAGGAGGCCCTGGGGACAGCCATCATGCTCTTGCTAATGAGCCAGTGCTCCTGGCCTGGTGAGCCAGCCCTGCCACTGAGCTGCACAAGCACTGACCAAGCTATACAGCCTCCCTGATGCTCAGTGTCTGTCCAGTGAATGTGACGGTGTTATCAGGGCACAGGGTAGGGATATACAGTAGTATCCTTCTAGGTCCCTTGTTGGAGAAGGGACCCTCAGTGGCTGGCATCCTGGGGATGCTAGGAGCCACACATATGAAGTGGTATAAGCCAGCCTTTTGGAACCTGCTGGCATAGCTATGGACTCCACCCAGACCTGGGTGAGGTGTGTGGGATGAATGCCCCCTCCCCCACCAGCTGTGTCCTAAGGTTTGAGGTAGACACACTCAGCTTCTGGGCACTGGCCAGCTAACCCCAGGGCAGCTCATGGTGGGACAGACTGACTGTCGGTTATTGAATTCAGGGTGATTCAAGACAATTCCTACAGACATGCCAGCCTAATCTACAGTCTCTCGTTGAGCCTTCCCAGATGATCTGTCAGGTTGATGGTTAAAACTAACCAGGACACACTGGCAGGGCTATTTCTTCTCCCATCCTGGACATATTGGCTGATGACATGAGGAGTTTAGACATTCTTTGCAGCTGCAGAGGCATAGTTATGTCACCAGGGGGTTGGGGTAGACCACACAGCATGGGAGGTCATAATTAGCTTGTCACTAAGGTGGAAAGACTCATTCATAGGTATGAGAGCCTGTGTGGCTCTAACAAGTAGTGATCTGCTTGTCATGAGGGGCGTGCAAGCAGGGGTCTGCATGCCAGCTGAGATTCCAGGTAGCTACCGTAACCTCTCTCTTTTATGTGAGTGTTGGGGAATCCAAACCCCAGTCCCCACTTTTCATAAGCGGCTCATGCACTGAGCCATTTCCCTAGCCCTCCGATCTCTTCGGCAAAGTCGGTTTGCCAAGCGATGTCCCCTGGCAGTGGTTGCTCACCTGTACCCCTGCCAACACTTGCTACCATAAGGCGTTAGGTTTTCCTTACTCTTGGGTGGGTGCTGGCACGGCAGTGAGGTTTGGAACTTTTCCACGGTTTCTGCTCGCCCACATGCCCTCTTTTCTGAAGTTCTGAAGTGCCTAAGTCTTTTGCCTAGTCAATTACTTGGGGCAAGGGTAGTCTGTCTTTTGGTTTTGAGGGTCATGGGGACGAAACCCAGAGTCTCACGTGTGCTAGCCAAGTCCCCTTACCACCGGGCTGTTCCCCTTGGCCAGCCCTGTTCTTTCTCTTTCTTACTGGTTTCTTGAGAGGCTTGGCATGTTCTGAGTGGGAGATGAGCCCTTGGTCACATGACCCTTTACGGATCGCCTTCATTCTTCTTGATCTGCCTTCTCCTCATTCATGGAGCCATGAGACAAACAGAAGTTCTGGATTCCGGTGAGATTCCATGTCTTTGCCCTTTTCTCCCTGGCAAGGGTTTCCTGTGTCCTGTGTCCTGTGTCCCTCTCACGGGATCACAGAGTTCTGTGTGCTGACCTCCACCTCCCTCTCCCTCCCCCAACTGCTGGCTTCTCAGACTTGGGCCTTGGAGCCACTGGGGATGGTGGTACTTGGCGTAAATAAGTTAGAGAGGGTCCCACCTTGTGTTTTTCCTTCTAGACACCCATTGGCAGGCACCATGAAGAGTAAATGCGTGCTCTGCCCTGCTGTCTGGACTGCACAGAGACAAGGATCTGCCCTAGCCCCTCACTCCATCTCACTCAACATGGGTCGGAATGTCTTACGTCACCCTAACAACTGGTTCCTTCAACCTCACCTCTGCTCACTGGAACACTTGAGACCAGGGGACTCTTTCACACAGAAAATCTCTCTGTTTCTAATGTCAAAGCCCGATTACAGCGCCTGGATTATGTTGATGAATGTTTCTTGAGCACATTAGTGCACAGATGGGAGGGTGCCAAGCACTGGGTGGGTGGGGGTGTCCACTGCGATCCTTTCCCTCGACTGTTGGCCTTTCCCTCGACATGTTGCATTGTTCTGTGTCCCCTTCTTGACCTACACCACTAACTCCTCACTCTCTCTATGTTCCTATTCCATGCTGGACTCTATACCATGGCCTGACAGTGCCACCTCCTGGCTCGCTATGCTGCCCACGCTCCCTAGCTTGCTTCCTCATGCCTTTGACCTGGGCCCCGCTCTCCTCCAGCATCTGGAGGGTAAAGAAGAGGCAAAAATCTGGGGAAAACCTGCCTCCCTCATGGGCATAGTGACTCTGTGGGACTCTTGACACTTGCTGGTCCCCTTAGCTACAGCTGGGGATAAGTCCATCACACAGAGTGGCTCTGGGGCTGAGCTAAGTGCAGGAAGAGGGAGTCAGCTTTTGCAAAATCCTGCTTTTTTTAAAAAAAAAAAATCCTGCATATATAGCCTATTCATTTATGGGTTTTGGATGCATTTTTTTGTTCTCATTTAACTAAAAACGGCCTTGGTTTAAAAAAAAAAAAAAAAGAAAGAAAGAAAAAGAAAAAAAAAAAAAGGAGTGAGGGAGAGAGTGAAGTTGGCACGTAGCGGGCCCATCTGCTCTCATTACTTCTGGTATTTTGAAAAACGGGATCCAAACCTGCTGAGACACTGAACTTTGGGAATCGGCTGTGGAGCCTGTGCCTTGGCGGCTGGGCTCAGATAAGGATTCTGTGCTTGGCTAGGCTGTTTCTCATAAGGGCTGGCCCCTGAGGCCTAAGGAGGGGGTTTCTCTCGTCTCTAGGAGCCAGGGCCTCGGGGACCAGCAGAGCACTCTGCAAGGCTGGACTTAGAACCCAGCCTGGTATGCAGGTACCGGCAGTGTGGCTATGGTAAGAACCTTGGCCTTGTGAGATGGTGACGCAGGGAGTCCCCTTGCCCTTAGAGTTTGAAGAGGCCAGATAGGGACACTGCCTAACACACAGCTGGTGTCCCATCATCTGCTGGCTGGCTGTGACCACTCCGTGTTGGGAGCACAGATAATAAAGGTTGCTTTTACGTAGCTGATAGTGTCAGACAGTACTTTTGCAGCCAGGCATGGAGCAGCGAGTGCCTGGTGGCCTCTGGGGCCAGGCTGGGAGCGGGCACTCGTGTCCTATTTGCCTACATTGTACAGTTAAGTAGGCCTGCTGTGCAGCCTGGGGCAGGAATGGAGCCAGCAGCCTGAAGAACATCAGCTCTGGTGACACTTAGGGAAGCCTGTCGGTGTGACAGATGTGTGTCCTACCACAGTCCCCAGGACAATCAGTGAGGTTCCCCAACTTTCCCTCACTTTATAGATCAAAATACTGAGACCCAGGAAGCAAGCTGGCTTGCTGTGAAGGAAGCGCCCACAAGGATCAAGGAGAGCGGGGCCAGGGAGGGGAGTGTTGTGCCCTCAGCACAGCCACAGCAAGGTGCTACTTCAGTGTCTTTCACTGGAAGAACATAGTATAGCGTCATGAGCCCATCTCCCCCATGCTCCTTCTGTTTCCTCCATGTCTCTGACCAGGCATGGGTTCAGGATCCTGGGATTGGGAGCAAAGAATCCAGATCTTTGCTCAGGTCTGAGCATCCTGCTGTCCATCCTGAGCTAGCCCCTCACCACTCTGGCTCTCTATGGCTTCAGCTATGGCTGCCTGCTGGCAGAATGTAGTGAGCCTGCTGTGTCTATCCAGCCCTGCCTATGGCCCTGGCTACATCTCACTTGGCTTCTAGGAACCTGTGTGAGCATCTTCTTGGCTAGTTGTGTGCAGACTTGGGATGTCCCATCACCTTGTGGGAGTGATGGGCCGGTCCAGGACCCAGCAACCAGCTCCTGGCAAAGATCTTGCCTTTTCTCTTAACAGAACCTTTACTGATCACATCTCTGGTTGTTCTCTGGTGTGCTGGGGTTGAGTGATCATGTCTGTTGAGATTTGGAGTAGGTTCTGGGCAGCTCAGTTAGAATTCTCAGCCCTGTTTAGTGCATAGCCCATGCCTGCCTCAGTCTGCGAGTGTGCCCAGAAGGAACCACCTTATTATGGTGGTGCCTTGGCTTGGGGTATCCTTACTGTGGGATAGGGACCCCTGCTGGAGGTTTGAGCTCTGGAGTCTCTGGTAAGGGATCCTGTGCTGTAGTCAGGGTGTGAACTTTGTGGTCTACTCTTTTATTGAAGCCCTTGGGGCCCAGCTTAAAGAAGGTTTGTTGCAAGCCTGTTCCCTCCCCTTCTCTGGCTTGGCGGCCGCTCGGTGCTTTACAAATGTTAAGGTTCGTGCCCGTGAAGGACACAGACAGCATTTGCCTTGGACTGTCTTGCATCTTTGAGTGGCTTCAGCCTGAGGTTGTGGCCTTCCAAGCTTGTTCAGACAACTGTGGTAAAGACTACCTCTCCTCAGCACCCGGGCAGGCACTGAGTGGCTTCTCGCATTCTGCTCTGTTTGATCTGTGTCCTGATGGAACAGGAAGGACAATGCTGTCTTGTGGCATGGGTGAGCTGGGGATGCAGGGATGCTGATGGACTGGCCTGTGACCTCAGCCCTGGGAGGAGGCAGGTGTGTGGGTCTCTCTGCTGTGGCAGGATGAGAGCTTCAGCCAGTGCTGGTGTGGGTGGCCTCCCCCTGTCACTGGCCTGACCTCTGGCAGCCCCCATGGACCACCTCGTGCTCCTGCATCCCTGTCCCTCTTATGGCTGAGTCTTAGCCTGCATATGAGAGGTGAGGCAGCTGCTGTGCACGGAGCCATGGGGGAGTAGGGTGGTCAGCAAGGCCACCTGGTGATGTCCATCACTGTCTGCAGCCCACACATAGTCAAGAGCCACCTGTCTCTTCAGGGAGCTGTCTGCATGACTACCTAAGCTTAGGTCCTCCCCAGGGGGGGTAAAAAAAAAAGGCAACCTGTGATAGCCACATGGGAGCCGGCAGCACATGACACAGCTCAGGTCCCAGAGACTCTACCTGTCAGCCATGAGTGGGTCCATTGCTATTTCACCTCTTCCCTCTTCTCTTCGGGGTACTGAGCACCCCAGACCTGGCACATTGTGTCTATGACAGTATCAGAAACAAGCAAAGAGGGTCCTTGGTTTCTGGACCCTACTGAGCTGATCATACACGTATCTGTGCACATATGCACATTCAAAACATACACAGGCCTACATACATGTACATATATTCAATAAACATGCAAGCCTGCACATACATTCCTGACACATACATGCCTGCACACACACACACACACACACACACACACACACACACACGTGCGCGCACACTCAATCATATTCATGTGCCCACATGCACAGGTAGAGTAGGCAGATGCAAATGAGCACACAGTCACACACACACACAAACACACTCATGATCTATTCATGTATGTGCAGGGATGCACAGGTATACCATGGAGGTATACTCCTAAGGTACACACACACACACACACACACACACACACACACACACACTTTCCCTTATCTCTTGTCTCTCATCCCAAGCCGCTGCTTCTGTGTTGCCCTGTCCTCTCTAGCAGGCTGCTGTGCGCCTGCTCAGTTTCCCACTCAAGATGAGCATCTGAGACTATTATCTGCCGTCTCTGCACAGAGTCCCAGCAAAACAAAAGACAAGTGATTCCGCATAGTGGAAGGGTGGGGAAAATTAATTAGGAATGACAAGGAACCCACTCTACAGTGCCGCACTTTCTATTGCTGACTTGCTGGCTGCAGTTGTGGCCCTTGCAAGGTGCATGGATGACAGGACACTGAGCAGCTGGTGGGGCCCTGTCCAACCTCAGCAACCTCAGGCCACACTGCTAACAACCTATCCCTTGGCCCCTGGCCTCAGCATGCCAGCACCAGGGGGGATACAGAGGGGACAGCTGACTTAAGTGTCTGCCATAGTAGGAGGTAATGTTACCCATAGGTGAGAAGTCTACACTGTGCAGTCTAGACCCTGCGCTTGAGACCTGTGGTTCTATCCTTGGTCTCTCAGAGCCTTAGTTTTCTCTATTGCAAAAGGAGGTTACAGTCTGGCTGGGATGCTGGGGGGCCTCTAAGGAGTGACTGGGGCCAGTGAGTGACAAATGGCAGTCTCATGTGAGACACTACTTAGCTGTGGCTGGCCCCTTGGGAGTGGCTTAGGAAAGCCTATCTTTCAGGGAGACAGTGGGAACATCCTATAGGTGAGGTGGCCTGGCAGGGGTGGGATCTGGGCAGGCTCGTTTAATAGCGTTACCTACAGCTGCACCAGCTTCTAGGCCTCAGTAACCGTTCTGTTCGGAGCTGCTGTGGAAAGGTAAGATACCAGACAGAGCACCTCAAGAAGGAATAAGGGTTAGCACTCCCGGGGCAGGTCTCTTGCAAAGGGCTACTCTGGTGTCTGAGGAAGGCTCCCAGGAGTCCAGCCCTCTGTCCCCAAGTCCACCATGGAGGCAGTGAGGTTCCCTGGGAGTCTAGCTTTCTGAGCACCAGAATGCAGGTGGTGACACTGGGATCTAGGTTCTTCCTTGTGAAATGGGCACACTCTGCCACCTGAGCAGGCTCCTGAGAGGGTGAGGAAGCATAGCATGTGGCGGGCATCCTTGCTAGGATTGTCATTTTGGAGGTTGATTGGCAGGTCCTAGGGCAGGGTTCCCACTAGGAGGGTGCAGAGAGGAGGGCGTTCTAATATGTACGTTCTTCGTACCTGCAGCCAGGCAGAGTGCCTGCTGCCTTGTTCCGGTTTTCATTCATCCATGTACTCCTTGAACAGACCTTCCTTAAGGGCCACCCAGACTCAGCCCTCTGCCAGCTATAAGGGACATGGACCGGGGTGGTGGGTGGTGGTGGGAGCTGATCTGAACACTGGACCTGTGCTGCTGGAGGAGCTGACAACAGACCATTGAGGTGGGGAGGGGGAACCTGTGCCTAAGGAGGGAAGGCTCAGGGGACACTTCCAGAGGAGATGGCCTTTGAATGGGGCCTTAGGAATATGAGCCATGGGTGGGAAGTTAGGAAGGACCTCCCACGTGGGGACAGCAGGAGATAAGACCTGGGGGTAGGCACAGGAAAGGCTGCTTATGGAGTAGAAAGTGATGGCCAAGGTGGGGGACTTCAGGGGAACCCAGGGCAGGATTGTCTGAGGGCCAACTGGGGTAGGGTGAAGGAGCCTGTGTGCCAAGCTTCGAGGACTGCATTTGTCCGGGAAGCAGTGGGGAGCCATGGAGGGATTTGGAGGAGTCGCAGGGAGCCTATGAGGAATTAGGCTCTTCTTCCCTGTTCAGCCAGGCTGAAGGCTCCTCCCAGGAAGCCTGTGAGAGCTGCTCAGGCAAGAAACTTCTGTGGAAGAGCGAGCTGGTGCCTGGCCACCCCTGGGGGTTCTTTGCATCAGCCACCAGCTTGGGCATGGGATGCCGGTGTCTGATAGCCTGGTCCAATTCCTTGCTCCTGTGCATCCTTAGATATGCCACTTGCCTTCTCTGTGCTAACACTTCCTTGTGCCTGAATGGGGGAATCTCCCAACAGTTTCATTCCCAAGGGTTTACTGAGCAACTAAATATTTTTGGTATTTTTTATCATTCTGGGTTGGAAGAGAGGGGCTGGATCTGGAACAGCCCTTGGGGTGCCTGTACCCTGGCTATGTCACTTTACCTAAGTGGCTCTGCACCCCAGCTTCTGTGTCTGTGGGAGTCATGACAGCTGACACCTCCCTGGATAGGTGTGAAGACTGAGAGGCCCCTGATCTGCTCCCCTGTGGATGCCGCCTCCGTGTCCCATAGGGTCTGTTCTCAAGCATGGATCTCTGGCTTGGAAACACCTTGGGGGTCAGGCCTGCTCAGGAGCACCTGGAGACCAAGAAATGGGTTCAGCCAGAGGTCACTGTGCCCAGCTGAGCCCCAGGGGAATGTGCCCATTCCGGGGCAGAATGCTTGCTCTGGGGAAGTAGAAACTGGGGCCGGGCTGGCTCTGTTTCAGCTGCTTGCTGTAGAGGATTGCCTGTAGCCTCATCAGCTGTCAGAGAACCCAACTTCACGCTTCAGGGGGACCCTGTAATGATTGCCCATGCGGAGGTCATTTATATTGGCTAAGCGGGCCTAATTAAGTTTGATCTGAAGGTTAGCAGAAGCACACAGAAAAGCTGTTAAGGGGTTAACCTCGGAGAGATTACGTTGTATTCAGCGCTCTGTTAAAGTTTGAATTAATTTTTCCCAGGGGTTTGCTCACATTCTAATTTTCAACTAAATGAGACATCTGTTTCAGAAAAGGAAAATTTGCTCTGGTTGTCATGGCAACTATCATTCTGTAAGAAAATTATTCCAATGGTTACTTTAGAACAGAAAGACAGAGATTCAGGACATAAAGCCGCCTTCGGCTCAGTCGGAATTCTGATGGGCCACCCTCCTTGGTTACGAGATGCCTTGGATGGTGAGGCCGATGGAAGGTGGAGGTGGCGCCAGGCCAGGGTGTTAGGCTGTGGTGGAAGCTGAGCCAGGGGCTCTTGGGTACCCTAGCATCACGGCTTGAACATTCATGGGTAGTGTTCTAAAGCTGGATGACAGTGAGGGCCAGAGCAGTGTGGGTGTCCTCTCTGGGAAATGCTGGACAGCCATACAGTCATATAGAAAGCTGGTCACTGTGATTGTTCACAGAGCTGGGCTTCACTGGATATAGAGGATACAGCACCTCAGGAGGCTGTAGTGCAGACTGTACACTGAAGATGGTCCCTCCTTTGTCTTCTTGGGCCAGCAGCAACCGATGGTTCCTGGCAGCCCAAAGGGCTCAATGAGGACCCTGGAGTTTGCTCAGGCTTCGCCAACTAGCACAGCCACCCAAGCCTTCCCAACGCCCCTCACTGAAACCGTCTCAGAATTATCTTCCAGAAACTTCCCTGCAGGCTCTGCCTCCCTCTGCTAATGGTAGCTAATGGCCTGTGTGTGGAAATATACCCTTGAGGTCTCCGGCCATATCCTTGTCAGTCCCTCTTCCTCTATGTTGCTCTTGGCAGGACATAGCAGCTACCCTCCAGAGGTCAAGCTGGGGGAGGTGAAGGGCCAGTCTGCGGCAGAGTCAGCATGGCTGACCCCAGACCTCCAAGAGCTTGAAGTCCTGCTGACTGCTGCCCTGACCAGGAGTAAGGCAGCAGCTCGCCTATGCTTTGGGGGATGGGGGAGTCTCATGGCCCACGGGTGGGTGGGGTGAGACGGAGGGAAGGAGAGGTAGAAGACAGAGGTGGGGATGGATAGCGGAATGGTTCCGGGCTGGATGTCCTGCTTTGGTCCGATTCCACACCACACTCTGCCTGGAGTGCTGTGTGGTCCTGGGGTGTGCATGGCTCCCCAGCGTCCTCCCCCTTCCCTCCCCGCAGAGCAAGGCTCCATGCTGCTGGGTAAGGGGAAGCTGGCAGGAAGGGATGGCCTGGGCGGGGGGCGGGGGGGTCCATGGGATATCTGCTGTGTTTCTGAGAGCTATCCCCCTGCGGTGGCTCAGGAGGACTAACAGGTTCCCTCTCCCATCCTGATGAGGCCTCCTTCTGCCATGTAAATATTTGATTAGATTTTTGAAAAATGAAGCCTCTGTTTGGGAGACAGCCCCAGACATACACCGAGCGGCTTCCATGCTGCTGTTATCTCTCTGCGTTCCCCCCCACCCTCCCGCCCCCTTCAGTCGCACGGCTCTGAGAATCCCAGACAGTGATTCAGAGACTTGCATGGCCCAATTCTTCAGGGTGCAGCAGGCATAGCCCAAGGAATCTGTAGAGAGAGGCTGCCAGTACCAACCAGGGCCACAGTAGAAAAGGACCTTACCTTGTGACCAGGCTGTGTGGCTAGGGGTTGCTGGGAGGTACTGTTTGGTTAAAACTCTATCCAGCTGAAGTCTCCTTCTAGCTCTCAGGTTCTCTGAGGTGACCTATTCTGCTTCCTCTTTGGAGATGCTTCCAGCCACCAAAAAATGCAATTGGAAAAACCCTGCCCCAAATAAAGCCTTACACCCAGGCTTTGTGGGTGGCTCTTAGGAGAGGTCCATGGTGATGGGTGCGATGGTGCTGATGGAGATAGTGGAGGTGACAGGGAGAGTGATATTGGTGCCGATGATAGTAGCGGTGGCTTTAATGAGGAATGATGAAGGTGGTGGTGATGGAGTTGAGGATGATGGCGGCTGTAGAGATAATAATGGTTGGTGGCTGTATAGAGGTGATGGAGACGTGATAGGAATGATGAAAGCAGTGGTGGCAATGGCTGTGGTGGAGGTGATGGCGGTGACAGTGATTATGGATGTGGTGATGGCAATGGTAGCGGCGATGGAGGTAGTGATGGAGGTGACAGAGAGTGGAGGTGATGGTGAGGGAGGAGATGAGGATGGTGGTGCAGGGGCAGAGCACGGAGTGCTCACTGTGGAGCAGTGCCATCTCTGTTTCACAGAGAACTCCCGGCACAGGGCTCCTGAGGGTTCAGGTGCCTGTCAGTCATGGTCAACCTAACTCTTTAAACTTATACTTGGTTAAAGTGACACGGGTAGCAAGTGGTAGACCATCTGAACCTCAGCCAGTTTGACTCCAGAGTTCTCTCTGAAGCTGTGTGGAAGGGGGCGGGGGAGAGATAGATAGATAGATAGATAGATAGATAGATAGATAGATAGATACAGACAGACAGACAGACAGACAGACACACACACACACACAGATACAGAGAGACAGAGACAGAGATTGATTTTCCTTCAGAAGAACGCTTAGCTTCTTCAGACGGACAGGAGCATGCCTGAGGAAGCATGTCCTGGCAGGGCCACCTCTGCCTTGTGCTGCTCTTCCAATGGTCCAGCACAGCAAGCTTGATGGTGAGAACATCAGGTCTGGGTCTAAGAGTGATGGCTCCACTGGCCCTGTGACACCTGGGCACCTTCCCTTCCTGTATAGTACCCAGCAAAGACTCAGTCTTACAGCTCAGAGCCTATGAGGATAGGGCTGTGAGTTCTTAAATGGGTTCTGTGGAATCCCTGTGAGTCCTAAGTAGGTGCCTTGGTGGCTGCCAACAGTGTAGATAGAGCCCTTGGCTTCATAGCCAGGGGTGTCATCTATGTTGGCCAAGAGTAAGATTCAGATGGCAACTTTGGGCACACGAGGGGTTGTCAGGGCAATACCTGGTCTTACCCAGCTCACAGTGTGTGCTGCTTGGCAAATTGAAGAGCTGCTGGCGCCGCCTGGCTGCCGCTGCTCCTTCAGTCGGGCCTCTCCTCGGTCTGGCGCCATTGACAGCAGCTGGTTGCTCCTCTTGTAGGAGTCCTCCAGACATGCCCAGTTCCATTTTGATCAAGCTTCCAGGTGCCAAGTTGGTGCTCATTGCTGCTTGGCCATGTGACCTGTCCCTTTCTCTGTGACTCTGTCATGCTCTTGAGACCCTCCCTAAAGCACCCCACTTCTCTCCTAGGCAGCCCTGGTTCTATGGCTGGGGATTCAACCTCCCGCGAGGCCAAGCACTGCTGGAAAAGTGGAATCTCATCCCAGAAGGAGTTGACATCCTCATAACTCACGGACCGCCACTGGGTAAGATCCGCAGTCTCTGATTCGCCTGCCCGGGCTAGAGGACGCCTGCTGGTCTTGTGGATGGAGTGTGTGTTGTCTGGGGCTGTACCCCAAGAAGCCCTGAGTTGGCCATCTGGTCTAATTTGCTGGGGTGCCACTCTTATCAAGTCAATGTCCCCAGGTCTCAGGGCTCCACCTTCCAGTGTTGTTCCTGTCTGGTGCACCCTTACTCTGGTCTGACCTGAGGCTGTTGCTCACCTGTTGCCCCTTCTAGAACCTACTGGCTTCTTACCCAGGGCCCCCTGCTCCAGCCTGTCCCTTCTGCATTCCTTCTATTGCCTTCCAGATCCCTCCTTTTTTTCTCTAATGATGCTGGTAGTTCTCTAGGCTTGTATCTTGTTTGACTATTGTAGCCCCCCTCACTGCCCTCCAATCCTAGCCACCCGTTCCTAACCCATTTTCAGTGGAAGAGGCCCTGAGGTCCGGGCCTCTGCCGGGACTGCACAACAAGATGGTGACGGGCTTGTTCCCCTCCCCGACACAGCCTCCAGACCAATGGGCCAAGTCCCTCCTCAGTTTCAGGAGCCTTGTGGGTTCTATGGCCTTCCTCCCCCTCATCCGCTCTATTTCCTGCTCTCCTCCCTTACTTCCTCCATTTTCTTTTCTTCTCTCCTTCATGATTTCCACTTTTCTTCCTCCCCTTTTACTATCCTGGTTTATCTTCCTATCCACCCACCCACCCACCCACTTATCCATCGACCCACTCACCCACCCAATCCATCCACCCACCCATCCATCCATCTTCATTCATCCATCCTCATGCACCCATCAAGCCATCATCATCCGTCCATCCACCCTCTACCCATTAATCCTCCACCTATCCTCATGCATCATCCCCTGTCACTCATCCATTCTCTATCCATTTATCCATCCATTCTTTATCAACTCATCCATTCATCATTTTTCATCCATTCATTCACCCATCATCATTACCCATCCCCAATCATCATCTTCCATCATTCATCCATCCACCCATCCATCATCCATCTATCCATCCATCCACCCTCTATCCGTTCATCCCTACATACATCCTCTGTTCGCCTATCCACCATCCACCCATCCTTCCGATTAATCCTCCACCCATTCACCTTCCACCCATCGTCATTCATTATCCTCCTATTCCATCCATTCTGTATCCATGTATCCATCCATCCCCCATTCATTATCAATTCATCCATCCATCCGATATCATCCATTCATCTGTCCCTTTACCACCTATCAATCAACCATCCACTTACCTGTCTATACACTCACCCATCCACTCATCCATCTATCCATCTATCCATTTATCTAGAAGCCATATCCTTTGGCTTCCTGCTCTCCAGATAGCCTGCCCCAGCCACAAAGCACACTGCACATCTGTTTTGGGGAATGCATCATGCACCAGGTATCTCAGCAGGTGATAACGTACTACATTTCAGATTGCAGTCACCAGGGCAGTTGAGATGTTAGAAGCCTCCACCCCAGCTCTGTCTTAGCCCACACTGTCACAGAAAGGATGGGCCTGTGTGATACTCAGTTCCTAAGGCAGCACTTCTGATGGTTGGATGAAGCCAAGATTGTGCCTAGACCGTGCACAGTCTTGGAGGTGCAGAGACTAGGACCTAGCTCTACCATGGACCCCGGTCCTATTCATCACCCACCGCCTGCCTCTGTCTCTTTTCCTCTTCTCTCCTCCCTCCGAGAGGCTCATACAGGCTGTGTGAAGCTTGCTGGGCACACTGACTTGAAGCTCTCCAACCCTTTGCTGGCAGCTCCAGAGCTTGTCTCACCCACCCAAACAGAGAAGGGCCGACAGAAACCTGATTGCTCACTCGAGTCATCAATTATTCTTCGTTTGTGTAGCCATGTACGGATAATAAGCCACCACCATATGGGGCGGCTCTGGGCGGCTGGCGGCCAACAGACACAGCGGGCACCATGAGAGCGTGTCTCAGCCAAGGAAGCTAGCTTCATGCTTCTGTGCACCTCCACCCCCCACAGTCCCCCCCACAATGAATCCCAGGCTGGCCTCAAACTTTTGATGTAGCCAAAGATGGCCTTGAAGTCATGATATTTCTGCCATCACCTTCCCAGTGTTAGGATCACAGCCATGTACCATCACGTCTACAGTGCCCCAGAGCTACATGCCTGGTAGGCAAGCAGTCTACTGACAGAGTTATGCCACGGCTTTGGTGGGGTTTTGTAGAGAACATTTCTGAATTGGAAATCTCCCCCTGAGGCTATGGAGGCTCCACTCTGCTTCCAGCCACTGTGCTACCATGGATTCAGTTTGCTCTTCTCTGCAATAGGACAGCAATGAGAGCTGTAGTGGCTATATGCACCTGGGCCCAGGTACTTGGTTTCCCATTGGCTCTTGGAAAAGACTCTCTTACAGCCCTGCCAAGGAAGGGAGCTTGAGCCTCCAGGAGCTGC
The DNA here is from genome assembly GCA_907169655.1 of Acomys percivali. Classification (NCBI taxonomy): domain Eukaryota; kingdom Metazoa; phylum Chordata; class Mammalia; order Rodentia; family Muridae; genus Acomys; species Acomys percivali. The sequence goes on from OU015748.1 coordinate 107,983,384, forward strand.
CCCATGAAGGGGCTTCTCTGTAAGTCAGGGCAGGGTTCTGGAGCTCGCTATACTTGGGGAGAGGAGCTATGCTGGGATTGTATGTAGCATAGGATTTCAGGTCCCACCCAGTGTGCATTAACAGATGCCTGAGATGCAAGATGTCCCTCACACCCCCTTAATTCCCCTGTCGTCTTCCTGCACAGGCTTTCTAGACTGGGTCCCCAAGAAGATGCAGCGTGTGGGCTGTGTGGAGCTGCTCAACACGGTCCAGAGGCGAGTTCAGCCTCGGCTACATGTCTTTGGCCACATCCATGAAGGTAAGTGGGAAGGCAGGAGCAGGGGACCTCACACATGAGGGTACCTCTGAGTGGCCTTTCAGAGGGGGGTTCTTGGCCCCTTAAATCCCGCTCACTAGCTCCCTCTCTGACTTCTGCAGCAAAGAGCCCACTTCTGTGGTCCATGCATAGGCTGCCTCCAATGCTTGCTGCCTTGGTTAGCATGGAAGTGCTGGCCAGCAGAAAGTAAATTCACTGGAGTGGCGGGGATGTCCACTCTGTGGTAAGGTGGCTCACAGTCCTGACCACCCACACTGCCCCACACAGCTATCCCTGGACACCAGCTTACCTTCTTAGCCCTCAAGTGATCTTCCTGGAGCCCAATTTCAACATCGGATGCAAACCCTTGCTAATGCTTTCAGACATTTAACCTGCCTGTCCCAGGCCTCACAGGAAGCATGGCAGCTGCTTGAGGTGGGGGTAGGGACTGCTAAGGCTTGTCCCAGGAGTGTTTACTGGTTTGCTGACCCTGCCGGTGGTTGGACCAGGGCTCCTGGGCCTCTACACGGCCTGCATCTAATGGTACCCTAACTCGGAAGTAAACAAACTCATGCCACTTCTTGAGTATCTCAGGATCACAGAGCACACACTTGTCTCTGGAGAAGCAACCAGATTGCTGGGCATCAGCCAGGCAATCAAAGGCAAAAGCGTGGGAGCTCATGAACAGTGAGTTTATAATACTGGTTGTCTTCTTGGGCCCTCTTGTGTGCATGCAGGCCAACATAGGTAAGGTGGCTTAGGACCCAAACTCTACCCCTACATATTTGTGTAGGCAAAAATGGAGCTCTAGAGAAGAAAGGGAGAGCGTCCTTTCTGGTGTGAAGACAGTCTGAGCCAGAAGAAGGGATTTCACCAAGCAGGAGTGGTAGAGCAGGCATGTGATTGAAGACAGGAATGTGACAATGATAACTGTGGTGATTGTGAGGGCAATAGAGATGGTGATGAGGGCCACAGGAATGATGACAGTGGTGACAAAGATGGTGGTGGTAGTGATACTGAAGCTAGGGAAGATGGTATGATGTCATGGCAGGGCAGTTGCTGGTAATGATGAGAGCACTGGTGATGGTGATGCTAGTGTGGTGATTGTGACGATGAGGGTGATGACTGGTGCTGACAGGGTGATGATATAGGTGGTGTTGATGGCAGTGGTCATGAGGCGATAGTGGTAGTGTTGATGGTGATGATAATGTGGTTAGCAATAGGGGTTGGCAAAGAGGAGGAGGAGGAAATTCATGATGAAAATGCTGATGCCATAGTGATAACGGCAGCGTTGGGGATAGCAACCAAGGTGGTTATGATGTGGTCCAGGGGATAGGGCTGATGGGTGATGGTCATGGGAATGATGAGGTCATGGGGATGGCAGTGATGAGATGGTGACAAAGATGGCAGTGGTACTGGTATTATCATGACACTGATGGTGGTGATGATGATGTTTGTCAAGGGGATGATGATGTCATGGTAATGATAGCATCGATGGGGATGATGACAAGGATGGTGATGCTGATGACAGTGAGGCTGATGCTGTTGGTGGTGGTCATGGGGGTGATGACAGTGATGGGGATGGCAATGGTGACTATGATGGGGTAGCTATGCTGATGGCATTGTGATGCAGTCTGTAGGCATAGTATCTAAACACACCTGTTCACATCTGACAGCGGTTGTAGGGACCATGCTGCTGAAACCATGGTGATGATGCTGGTGCTGAGGACGATGGAATGAAGATGAAGACAATGACTTATTATGTACTTTTTCGGTGACATGTACTGGCCTAAGTACTGCATGTGTCACCTGGTCCTCCTGGCAGGCTCAGAACCACCTCCATTTGACAGATTAAAAAGACGAAGTTTGAGAGCTGTAGTAGCTTGCCCCTGCCCACTGTGGCAGAATACCTGGAGCTGCCAGGTCCTGGTCTGACAGGTGTATGCTTACTTTCCAGGGTATGGTGTCATGGCGGACGGGACCACCACCTATGTGAATGCGTCTGTGTGCACTGTGAACTATCAGCCTGTAAATCCCCCCATAGTCATCGACCTCCCCACACCCCGGAACTCCTGACTGCTCCTGACTCCAGCTCTGCCTGCCCACATCAGTTCCATACGTCTGGCTGAGAGCCTGGATCCCCCTAATCCACTTCTTCCCATGCAGAACAACCCAGACAGTCCATCTGGCCATGGGACCAGCCAGCAACGAGTAGAATCCTTGGGATAAAAGAAATTGCCTTTGACTGTCAGCCTTCTGCCACTTGCAGCTGGGGCCTTGAGCAGCTCCGTCAGGGGCACCATGCTCACTTCTCTTCTCTGTGTGTACATCTGTCCTCCATTCCAGGGCCTAACAGGCCTCACATCCCTCTCTCACTTGGGAGATGATGGAAGCTCAGTTGGACACCCTCCTGCTTTGAGAAGCCACTGCTCCTGGATGGGATTTGGGAATTTTCATACAAAATGTCTTGCTATCCAAGTGTGTCTGTGTGGCTAATGAGCCCCAAGGTTGTGTGTGTGTGTGTGTGTGTGTGTGTGTGTGTGTGTGTGTGTGTGT